>CM071960.1:27820556-27868056 GCA_036784905.1 Acrossocheilus fasciatus
GTGTTCTGTTCCTCAACAGCAGTGCGAAACTCCTCCACTTCCATCGGTTTTTAATGTTCATTTTCTGTTGTTTTGTGTTTTTATCGTGATGGATGTCGCGCTGATGTGATATAGATGTGTTTCTGGGCGCGTACGCGTGCGGTTTGGATTATTCGCGGTGTTTTTGTGGCTTTGTGATGAGGAGGTGATGATCAGGTGAGAATCTGTTTCATAAAACTAGCTATTTGTTTTGTTTTTGAACATATTTTGGTCCTTTATACATTTATTGTCTGTAGTGGTGTTTTATAATCGTTTTTTTAATCATTGAGGAAGGCAGGAGAGAGATATCCAGTAACCATCAAAACACTAACGTTACAGACAGCATGTAGCTGCTTATTTTTGAAACATTTGTAATATTTTGTCTGATTTCTTAGGTGATTTTGACCATAATTCTCAGTCTGTCAGTGTTTATGGATGTATATGTGTGGTCGGTGATGTCGCTGTCTTCAGAGACTAGAGAATGTATTTATTTAAATTATTAATAATTTAAAGTAAAATTGTTAATGTCTTAATGCGAATTAATTGCGCAATTAAACAGTATTAGATGGTGATACCATAGTGTTTTGATGTATACCATGGTACTGAATGTTTACCATATGCATATACCATAGTATTTTTGTTGTTAGTGAAATAATAATTCTTTATGACAATTGGTGTATAAATTGTAGTAGATTGTAATTTCATTACGGTATGGTTGGAGACATTAATTATTATATGTGAGTATTACATATGTGTTAATGCTGAACTATGTGTAAACTATATTCAGACATCTTTATGTGCAATAATTAATTCAGGGAAGCGCAAAACCCACTTTTTATGATCCTGCGTTTTTATTATTTATTAGCCGTTTTGCATATATGCATACCTGTATGCATATATTTTCAAGAAACCCTAAAAATAATAAGGATTGCCAAGTTGTGTTGCGGTCAAGTTTATAATATTTTTCAGAAAAAAATTCTAAAATGCAATAGTAAAAGTGATGCTTGAATCATTGAATTCAATTGATTTGACACCCTTTTTTCATTAGCACATTTTAATTAAACTATTAATCACTCTATAAACTCCTGATAGTGAAATAGTTTATTCAGGGCAGAATGAAATAAACAAAAAACTAAATCCAGTTTTATGATCTCACTTTTCATAATTATTATTACAATTTTTAAATTTTGCCAGGTTTATGTAATCTTATGATTGTAAATCTCTCTCTCTCTCTCTCTCTATTTTATATATATATATATATATATATATATATGGGTCAATGGCGTGACGCCTAAATTTTCTGTCCGATTGCATTTTTTCAGTTAAAAATTGGTTTAAATGCATAAAAAAGATGCCATATATATATATGAAGGGCCTCTCCCATGTATGAACTCACTTTAAATGTTCACAAAACATTAGTTATTTGTAATTTTTCTGTTATTCAAAGTGTCAAAATATCATGTGGTGCATCCAGCCATAACTTTTTTTTTTGTAAACATCTTTGAAATGACCCTAAATTTATTCAGATTAATTTTCTGCACTATTTGGCATAATTTTTAAAGTTTTTTGTAATACTGTATAAAATTGCAAAGCATTTGTATTAATATTTCCGTCATAATATACAAACAAACTTTGTCCAATGATTTCCATTTTATGAAATATCATGTGGTGCGGCCATCAAAAAACTACCATTTTGTGACTTTTATGTTGAAATCCATTGAAAGATAAGACTTTGCATCATATACCAATTTGGCAAGGACCCATGGAAGCATCAGGCAGGTTTGTAAATGTCTTTCAAATTTGGAAAAAAATAATCCTTTTAACAGCTGGTATGTATTTGCCACATTTGGATATCATGTGGTATGACCTCAAAAAAACAATGAATAATGAGTTATTTCTGCAATTATTTATTTTCATTATAAATTTCATAGTGACCTTTTGTGGGAAGCTAGCTTGTTTTGTTTAGGTGACCAATTCTATGCTTGTAAATTTCAATTGAATTTGAAAATATCATGTAGTGCGACCAAATATCATGTGGTGCGACCACAGCGGAGTGTTTCCCATTATAGATAAATGTCCCGGTTTGCTTTTTTATACAGTTTATGGTTTATATACATAAAATACTTTATTTTAGTATAATTTGGAATACATTTTTATGCAATTTGGTTCATTTCAGACTGTTTTTGTTTAATCTTTGTACAATATGAGAAAAATAATATAAATAATAAAAATAATAATAATAATTCAGAGCATTTAATTTTAGTTAGGTAATAATGCGTTTATTAGTAATTTATTATTTATTTATTAATAACTATTTTAATAACTATTCTACCAGATTATACTTCCAAGCAAAGTAAAATAAACGCTCATCATAGGCAGCATGTTAATTCTGACCCTGCAGTCTTGCACAAGTCTCTCCACAAGTCATTTTCTACTGTAAGAAAGATGTTCATGTTGTCATCTCAGAACATGAGCCAACAACCTCCCCCTCCTACTCTAAATTGACCTTTCGCAAAGACCCACCCCCCTTAGTTACTGTTGATACGTCCAACAAACCATGGCACTTTTATGCCACACATCATGTTCTCACGCATTGAAAAATACATCACGGAGCAAAGAGGACACTGACAGACAAGATAGAGCTGGTTACTTTTAGTATGAAACAAAATCTCAGTGTTCAAATTTTGTCATTTTTTAAAAGAAATTCAAACAACAAATACTGTTTTGTGGCTCTTTAACATGTCGTGACAGATCGCTGTAGCGCCTCAGTTCAAGCGGCACATGAACCGATCATCCTTTCATCTTTACTAGTCATAGCACGAAATAAACATGAATGAACATCAGAAGGTATCTTGTTTCAACCGTGAAAAGATGTCAATACACACTCCATTTTTCAAGTTCAAGTCCACCGACGTTAATCTACTCTCCTGTCTGGTTTGTTTGACAGCTTTATAATATGTCAGATTGCCTGTTAATCAAACTCCGGCGAAAGGGTCAATTGAGCAGCCAATATTGGGCAAAGTACAGAAATAACTGGGGCTAAAGAAATGCCTGCAGTTAATGCCACATGCTGCACTTTTCACATGTCTCTTTAAATAGATTTTTAATGATATAAGGTATTTTTGTTATTTGGAGCGACCACTCATCATGTGGTGCGACCAATAACAGCAATAACTGTATTAAAATAAAAAATAAAATATCTAATTTCTGTGGTTGAAATATGAATCACTGCTACAGTATGCTTAAGTGAATGGTATTTTTAAAACATTTTTATTAGTTTTATGCAATTTGCAGGAAAAATAAGTCTGTTAACTACATTTAAGAAGGCAACTCTGAAATTATAGAACAAAAATAAGAGATCATTATTTACAAAAACTCAAATTAAATGCAAATTCTTTGTTTCTAAACACTTTAATTACTGAGAACATTTAAAAAAAAATGTTAAGTATGTTAAGGAAATTATTTAATTTTAATATAAATCATGGTCGCGCCACATAACATTTTTTAAGGCTACGGGCAATTCAACCAGATGAAAAAATACTAAAATCACTTCATTTTAAATTTTAATGAATAATTTATGTGTACACAACATTCTTAATGTTTGAACAATTACATAAGATATTATTATTTTTTGTATTTTAAAATTGGCCAGTCGAAAATCCTTTTACGTCAATGACCCATTTATATATATATATATATATATATATATATATATATATATATGTCAAGAAAGCACAAAGGTGTTTTTAATAATAACCATTATTTGCAATTTGCTTCAGATAAAATGTAATGTGGGAAAATAATTAAAAATGCTGCAGCGTCTATATTCATGCATCGTTCTCTGATGAACCTGGCACTGGATATTACGAATACGTTTTGTTTAATTTGGATAAAAGCTTCTGCTAAATGCATAAATGTGAAGGTTGACTAAGCTGATGTTTTGTGTTGTAGATGATGGCGCCCTCTAAGATGAAGCTACGTGTGAGGAAGAGAGACAGCGCTGGCAAATCTTCTCAGCGTTTATTGGCCAACGCGTCGCCCGATTCCAAATGCCCCATCTGCCTCGATGGTTTCAACAACGTGGCGTCGCTTGACCGATGCCTGCACCAGTTCTGTTTCCGCTGCATCCACGAGTGGTCCAAGAACAAAGCCGAGTGTCCGCTCTGTAAGCAGCCCTTCCACTCCATATTCCACTCCGTCAAAGGGGAAAACGACTTTAAGGAGTTTGTGCTGCGTCCGCCGGAGAATGGAGCGGCTGCAAATGCTGATCCGTCTGAGCGTGTGCTCCGCCCCCGAGTTCTCAGAGGCCGGGAGAGGCGGAGCCACAGAGCGCAAACCCCCGCCCCTTCCTCCTCCCCTCCACTAGAGGACGACGTTATGTTCGATGGCCTGACGGATGCAGTGGCGCTCGCGGAGAACCAAGACGTGCAGCAGATGGTGCTGCGTTTGACGGCGCGCAGACATGGGCGTGGCGAGGGGCAGAGCTTGCGGCGTTTGCGTGACCAAGACGTTGTGGCATTCCGACGAGCGCTTTATAGGACCGGCGTGCGAGTGCGCAACTCGAGGGACACTGGCAGGCAGAGGGACATTTCAGCTGCGTTCTTGCGGCAAAACCCCGGCTGTTTGCGACGGCTTTTGCCTTGGCTGCAGCGCGAGCTCACGGTGCTGTACGGTTCGCACGGCTCGCTGGTGAACATCGTGCAGAACATCATCATCTCACGCATCATGAACTACAACATGGAGGACTCAGCCATCCGGGACGAGCTCCGCCCCTTCCTGCTGGCGCGCACCGACCACTTCCTGCACGAGCTGGTGAGCTTCGCTCGCTCCACCCTCAACATGGAGGCTTACGACCAGCAGGCCGTTTACGACTGTCCCGCTCCCAGCTACGAGGAGGGCAGCAGCTCGGACCTTTCTGTTATCGCCATCTCCGAGGTGAGACACACAAACATCAAACATTACATTTTGTGAATTAGTTTCTGAGTTTACTTTACTTCCTGCATGACTTTGTTCTTTTAAGATGTTTAGCAAAATGCTTTCACTTTTAGGATCATTCCATCTCAAGTGGTCCAAAAAGTTGGTAGCTTTGGCATTTTTTTATGACCTTGATTAGGGCCCTGTTAAGTCCGTTTTATTTTTCACCAATTTAATTCCCCCCCCAAGAAACTTCCTTTTTTTATTTCATTTTTCCAAATTCTGTTTTAATGGTTAAATTAGTTTTATTAATAAAAAGTTTAGTAATCAAAAAGAATGTCTTAATTAATTCAAATAAAAAAAAAGAATGTCTAATTGATTGATATAAAAAATAAAATTAAATACAGTTTAACATTTATTTAATTACATTTACAATTACATTTATTTAAAGCTTAACAAAAGTTAAATTTTTAGGGCCCTATGAAATCCATTTTATTTTTTCCAACATTCTGTTTTCAGTTTTATTTATACAGGATTTAATTAAATTTCAATCATTATAAAGCATGTCTAATCCATTTAATTCATTCATTAAACAAATTTTAATAGTAATTTAATCATTATAATTTTTAAAATTATAGAGCCCTGTGAAATGTTTTGTCTTTTCATAAATTCTGTGTTGTATGCCGTAGTCAAATGAAGGCATAAAACATTAACAGTTTAAACAATCCTTTAAAATGTAATCAAATGAAAATTTGTAATTTTAAAATTCTTTAACTTTTTGTCAAACTAAGTTCTTCAAAACAAAGGTTTACTGTTAGAATTAAAGCATGGAAGAATTGTTTGTATTTTATTTGGTTTGTCCACAATGGCTATTGTGTCATGGCCCACAATAAATTTTGGGTTGCACAGACATTTATAAAAACCTCAACATCTTACCTCAAGATGGTACTAAAGCCCCTGAAACAAAAACTGATAAAAAATCAAATCAAATAAATAAATAAAATGGCCAAGCAGCCTCCTTTGGACCGTTTGAGATGGATTGACCCTGAAAGCAGCAACCAGAGGGTGTCAAGCTCCAAAAAAAACCCATCATTTCCTGTTCCTTTTCCTCCATTTTTACTCCTCCATGGTGAAGATTAACGCACAAAAAGGTGTCCATCAAATACATAACTCTAAATATTGTTTAGTATGTCTATGAATCTCTAAAAATCTTATTAACTCATGATAACTTTGTGTGAGGAACATGTTGTCACGGTACCAAAATTTCAGTATTCGGTACCGATACCAGTGAAAATCCACGGTTCTCGGTACCAATTTCGGTACCACATGCTAATTAAAAAACACACTTCTTTTAATAATAAAGTCAAACAAAAATAAAATGTACAAAAATCAGTGCCATTATTAAACTTATTTAAATTGTTTCAAGTTTTTCCGCAAGTAATAAAAGTATGAGAAACTGTAAACAGTAAAGTTTCACCCAAATTTAATTTGTCTTTTAATTAATGAAATTTAAAACACATTTAATTTTTTTTGGTAAATAAAGGGGATTTACTATTAAAATTAAAATATGGAAGAAATATTGTATGATTATTTCTTTAAAAATAAATATTAATTTATTT
Source organism: Acrossocheilus fasciatus (assembly GCA_036784905.1). NCBI lineage: Eukaryota > Metazoa > Chordata > Actinopteri > Cypriniformes > Cyprinidae > Acrossocheilus > Acrossocheilus fasciatus. The sequence continues at coordinate 27,827,108 of CM071960.1, forward strand.
TCAACAGTAGTAATAGTATCACATACATTCTACTAAATAATAGTAATATATTTCTGGCGCAATGTCTTTAACATAAACTTTTATTTTGACGGGTTGCCGTGAATACCTTTAAATTTCTGTGTGTGTATATGATATGATGCTGGCTTTACTCAAATGAAATGGTAAAATGCTCGTGAAGTGACTCTCATAGCAGTTCTGTAGATGTTGTTTATGTATTTATGTCCTCATTGAGACAGCAGATGCTGAAATCACCGCGAGTGTCACGTGCGCTTCAGTGTGTGTAGTAAAAAAAATTTTTTTTTAAATGCGCGTCTCTGCCATTCACTCATTCACACAGAGACTCGCAGAACATTCATATCTGAATCGACTTTTGCGGCTTAATATTTACAGATACTGGTCCATGTCGCAATTTGATTTACTTTTGATTAATTCATCCAAAGTTTGACAAATTCCGTGACATTCCGTGCTAGAATGTAAATTCCATTTTTATAACTGGATTCCGAGATTCCGTCTGCGTTTTCTGCATCGCGGATATCATAGGGCCGTACGCGTCAAGAACCGGGTTGATCGGGTACTCGGTACCACCGGTACTTTAAAAAACCTATTACCGTGACGTTTTAATTTTTTTAGTACCAACTTTTCCGAAGTACCGGGTCTTTTGACAACACTAGTACATAATATAAGTTCTTTCTGAAACCTTTCTTTAAATTCTAATGAAACAGTCCCCTGTGAAGTGTTCTGACACTGTGTGTCTGTTTATTGTAAGCAGATCATGTCAGAGTACTGCAGGAGGATGTAATGTGTTTCTAGCTCAGTTTATCCAAGTCTTCATTGTTGTCTTTTCTCACAGGATGACGACGATAATGACAGTGAGGACAATGTCACAGAGAATCCCTCTGCTGTCCAGGAATGCCTTGCATCCGTTGCCACAGCAAGTGGAGCAGAAAGTTTGCCAAGTCAGTCAGCGTGGGATGATGAGACGCCTGGTCCCTCCTATTCAACCCTCCTCCCCTCTTCCAGCCAATCACATGGCGAGGGGGCGGAGCCAAGCTCAAGCACAGCCCCTCCCCTCAGCGCCCTGGATATGACTGACCCTGCGGCGAATGGCAGAGTGTCAGCCGGACCGGGTGAAGATGACGAGGAAGAAGAAGAGTGCCTGATTGTGGGATACGTGAAGCCAATGGCTGAACGGACTCCAGAACTTGTTCAGCTCTCTTCAGACTCGTCTGAAGAGGAGCAAGAACCAGCCACCACTGAGACAATGGCCTCAGTCACGAAATCAGAGGCATCCCAAGTGCAGCTCCCGTTACAGTCCCACATGAACCCGCTTAGCTCTAGTTCCTCCCCAGGCCCTGCTCCCTTGTACAGTCCACAGAATTTACACTCGGATGGAGTCGGCTCACACAACATAGAACAAGAATCCGAGTACTTGTCCTCCCGTGGTCACAGGTCCAAAGATGGTTCACATTCACGGCAGAGTCGTGATGACTCCAGATTCAGAAGTCACAAGAAGCACAAAAGTCATCGGCGCTCTGGGAGCAAAGAGAAGGATAAGAGTTTAGAACAATCTCAGCACGTCAAGACACCGGATTGCTCACCAAGCCAAACACAGAGCTGGACTCAAAGCCCAGCAGTGTCCATCTGGAGCGGTAGCCCTGCCTCTAAGTCACACAGTAGCGACTGCTCTCCTTCTAAAAATAAGAGCGGAGAGCATTCGCGCCATGTGAAAGAAAGATTCTCACACTCTCCTTCCAACTCCAGGAGGAGGAAAACCAAGGAAAAGAAGAGTAGGTCACCCGACTCAGACTCGTTCCTTGGTTCCCACCATCCCCGTGAGGCAAAGCGTTGTCGGAAACGCCGCAAGCGGTCGGTCAGCAGCAGCAGCGCTGATTCGCACTCCGAAAGATCCTGCCTGGACAAGCCCAGTGGCAAACGCAAGTACAAAACCCGGCACTTGGAGCGAGCAGCCCAGCGGCAGCACAAGGAGGGAACCGCAAGCAAGGAAAAGCGGCACCGAGAGCAGCGACGAAGCAGGGAACGATCTCCAAGTGTGGAGATCATCTACGAACGAAGGCCACCAGACCCGTACTGGGTCCAGCGGAGAAAGAGGAGGCACCGGAAGCGAAGGAGGGAACTGCGTTCTCCCACTGTGATCACGATCGATAGCGACAGCGACCGTACCATCGACTGTCTGGACCGCGTCATGGATGTTATAGACCAAACCGCTGCTGATGTCGAGCAGAGGGATGGGACTCCTGAGCAAGATTCCATCCAGAACACAAGTTGTACCTTGGACTCTTCAAATCCTCTATCCGAGCCTTCGAGTCCCATGGGCCGAGGCGACCCAACCACTGAACGCACACTAAACCTGGACGACTGCGTGGTGGATGTAGTCGACCACAGTAGTTCCGACTGCTCCCGAAATATGGGTGTCAGTAACCACGAAGAGTTTATACCCGACCCTTTCCCAGTGGATTCGATAATAATGGCCCCACCTTCGGACGTGAGGCTGCTGGAAACCATACTGCAAGATCTTGTGGATTTCCTACCTGGGGTAGAGCGGGAAATGGGGTCGAGTTCTCCCAGCCAACAGGAACCAACTTCTAGCCGACAAAAAGGCCAATCAGAGATGGGAGGAGATGCTGAAAACTTGGAAAATGAGAACACCGATGGCAACGGACCACAAAAGTCGACGACCAACACTGCTAGCTAGAATTAAAACAGACTTTTTTTTTACAAACACATGCTTGTGTGATGCTTATCTGAATCGCCTCTAGACGTTTTACAAACTCATGTAAAGACTGAATTCCTGCTGGAAATGGATGCATAAGAAACATTTGGAGAACTCTTTTTTTTGCCATTGTCAACTTCATTATTGTTCATGTTGTATTTATAGTTACGGTGATCCTTCCTTGAATCTGGTGCTGATTCACTGTGCCACAACCCAACTACGATCATGCCTGGATGGCAACCCTTGTTCGCCTAACCTTAACTCTAGTAGCAGCACATACATAGGGGTTACCATCTAGGCTCGTGGTTCTCAGCTTGTTTGCTTCGAGACTCATATTTTGTTTGACAAGACGCAGGGCCTTTGACAAACTGAAAAAAAAAATAAAAAAATGGGAAACTTTATTTTGCTATCCTACACTCTTAGAAGAAATGTGCAAAACTTGTACCTATTTGCACCGGAGGAACCTTTTCATAGTTCCTAGATCTATAGGTGGAATTTCCCGTTTTTTGGCGTGTTCGCACTGCAGGAACTAGGAACATATTTAGTTCTAGGAACTCCATTTTGGGGAACTAATTTAGCTCCTACTTCAGAGTGGGGTCTAAAACAGTTCTATAGGAACTACCAGTGACATAAGCTGTTTGGCCAAACGCATACGAAACATCGGCTACCTGGCATATTTAAAAAGCCATGCAAAAATATTTACTCAACGAACATGGAAAATAGCGATAATGGCATTGACCTGTTGTCTGCACCCTTGTGTTCTTTTCTCAGCCTCGATGATATGTAACACTGCAAGTTGTCATAGGAGATTTAGTCAGATTTTCATGCTCTTTCAATCGCATAAATTGTGCATTTACATTCCATCTCCGTTATCATGAATCTCACGACACACAACAAAAACATCTCCGATCACGGCATTCTCCATTCACCGGTTGTTCATATTTATAAATGCAGAGAATTAAGACATCGCTGGAGGCAGCTTCAGAGTTCTGGTTCCAATGCAACTTGAAAAACAGCCCAATTGAGAAATTGATTCTCTAGGAACCACCCTGCTGGCTTGTTCCTATACTAAAGCCTGGTATACTCTACACAATTTTTGCCCTGATTTTCCACCGATTTACAGTCTGGAGAAGTTGACAATAGTTGCCCAAAGTCAGAGCCAGTCTGCATATTTGAGTTGACAGATTACATAGAAAATTGCGTAGTGTATGATGGTCACAGACATGTTTGATATTTTCAGCCAATTTTAGAACGCATATTGTTTTAATTTGTCAAGCGTCTCCTAGCAACAAAAATGCATGTTTCTGCATGAATTTGTTGTGATCAGAATGACTTTTAAAGTCTGGTAGTGTATGATGTACAGTTTTCCCTCGTCACTATTTACAAAGGTGGCAAGTGTATGATGCCTAGTGTTTTAAAAATCTGTTCAAATTTTAAAAGTCATGTAGTGTATTCCAGGCTTAAGTTCCTAGAACTATGCAGTGCAAAAGCGCCTTTAGATGTACAACAAATTGTCACTGAGGCAGCGTGTTGGAAAGGAGAAAACGGCGTGGCTAGCGTTTTCCATGCGTTTTTAAGTGCGACACGTGAACAGCCCCTAAGGGTAAATATTACAAATCCGCACCTTTTAGGGTTGGACAAGGGATAAAGCTGTACCCTAACGGTGCATATTACCATACTGCTTAATGTGCTAATATGCACCAGTTCGGTTTGGATAAAGTACAGCATTGTACCTTAAGGTGCATATTAGTAATTAAGGTGCTAATATGCATCTTTTAGGGTTAAATAAGGTACAAAGTTGTCCTTTTAAGGTTATTCCCCCAGTGACGTTGTTTCACCTCTAAAGGTACATTTTTCACATTTTCTGACAGTGTACATGATTATATAGTTAGTTGCATTTTATTATTTGCGTTTAGCGTTGTTTTTTTTCCGCTTCTGTCCACAATCTTGTCAGAGCGTACCTGTGATCCTGTTTTGAATCATGACCCACTGGCTGAGAATCACTGATCATTCATTATTCAGTTCCACTGAACCTAGAGAATTGTGTCTTTGTTAAACTCAGGGAACAGGTGACGTGCACCTCCTTGCCTCCGTTACGCAGTATGTGGGACTATGGTGACACCCTTGAGATATAATTCACTGATCATGTCTACTGAACACACATCAAGCCTTCTTTACAACAGCTGTCTGTCATGTCAGCCAACAATCAATAAATGCATTTAATAGATGTACAATCTAGTGTCTAAAAGTGTTTTTCTTTGTGATCAGCAGCAATAGTTCATCACCTTTGTGAGCTGAGACCCTTCTAACCAGCAGGGGTTTGATAAAACAGTGTGATAAATCCTGTGTCATGGTATAGTCCCCTATATTAGTAGACTTTGCAGCCAGTTTGTGTTAAATTAAGTAGCTGTCGCTCCCTTGTGTAAAGTCGCCAACTTTCATTCCCCGGGTTTCCATCCAAAGTTGCGACTTTTACTTGAAATTGAAATATCGCAAAAAAACATTTGCGAATAAGCACCGTTTCCATCCAGCAAGTCAAAGAGCGCAAAGACTTTTTTGATGCCATGGAGGAATTCCTTTGGCAAATGCGTTTCCATCTCCAGTTATTTGCATTAACTCTTTTTCGCACAAGTCAAAAACCATCTCAAGCGAGTGTAAAAACTTTTCACGAATTAAGGGATTTTTATTCAAAATCTCACTTGTTTCTGAAGCGATACTTCAAAATGCGCATAAAAATGATGGAAACATAGCTATTGATTTCCAGTCACTTTATTTCAGCTTTAGTCAGTGTGAACATACAGTAGGCTACCTTAATGAAAACTTTATATCTGATGTTTTTTGTGTTCTTTCGCATAAGCACTGAATTATAATTTTTCAATGAAATATAAAATTATATTACACGGTTCTCTCAGAAACCTTTGCAGTCTACCACGTTTTGCGTTCTCTCGCAAATGTATTGTGTTGCCCTTAAGAAACTTTGCATTCACCCTCGTAACGTTTTTCATTCTCCCACAAATGCATTGCATTCCTCTCAGAAATATCTGCAGTCAGTCTTAAAGTTATTGCGTTCTCCCGAGAAACCCAAAAATGTGTTCTTCATTGAAACGTTGCGTGGGGCCGCAAAAAGTATTGTGTTCCCCGTTAATCATTGCATTCGTTCACAAATTTCTTACGTACTCCCACAAATGTGCTGCATTTTTCTCAGCAACTTTGCGTTCGCTCACAAAAAAGTATGGTGCCCGCGAGGTGACATGGTTGGTTCACGACATCGTAACTCATGGGAGCGTGATATTATGTCGCGGCCACAAGATCATTTTTCATTATCATTTATATTTGTTATATATGCTTATTTCCCCTTTCAATTTGTGTATCGCTTTACGTAGTTAACGTTTTGTGTAATTATGCTATATTTGCTAGCCTACTATATATTTTGCTAATACTGTGAACACTTGACAATTATGCCAATAAAGTTTTGACTTTATGATTGTATTTATGCCCGTGTGTGATGATAAATGACCGTGTTGTGTTTTCATTTACAAATTAAATTACGTGAATGATTAATTCCTCAACGAAACACTAGTATTTGTAATTATGGTCTATTACTTGGCAGAAATAAAATTAAATATAGCCTATGTTAAACTTAAACTGCATTCCTGTAAAAATTCCAGTCAGCATAATCAAAGCTTTATTGGCATGTCGAGCATTTACAGTAGGCTGTTATTTACAATTCAGAACGCCAAGTAAAGAGATCGAAATGACTAGTTCAAAAACATTTTTGTTGTTGGTTAAGGCTTGCACAAATAAAAAGGTTGGAAACCACTGATTTAGGGCATACAAATCACATACAATGGTTCTCTATTAAAAGGGCAATCATTTTCTTAACTTGCAAAGCCTTTAAGCACCGTCCCAATCACCCAAAATGATGCTGTCCCATCCACTCAAATTGTGTGAAAATAAAACAACCCAGTTCTGAAAATAGAAACATATTAACACATTCTTTTAAGTAGTGCATCATATTTATGTTGCCATCAAAAGTTTGTATAATATAGAAGCTATGATAATTTTAGGACCTTATTATGAAAATTAGCAAAAGCTTATGCCATTTTCCACAGTTCATGCATTTCATGGTCAACTTCCTGTTTTATGCCTGCTCCGCCCACAAACATGATGTCACACCAATGAGGGCATCCCATTTTAATTATGTGGTCTTACAGCAAGGGCTCAACAAAAAAGGTTTTCATTTTTACTCATTAGGGGAGAAAATAAATTCATTATAGTCATACTGTCCCATTTGACCTTATGTCCCAATCACCCTTAATTCACCTATTGTTGTTGACGCATTATTGATGTGGGCATGCTCAGTAAGCCCAGGGGCCTGTACCATGAAGCCGGTTTAGCTGCTAGCCAGGTAAGTTTCAGTTTAGTTTGCGCCAACTCTGGGTTTTAGGTACCATGAAAGTGGTTTGGCTTTTAGCAGTGTTCATCGCCATAGTAACTCAGGCTCCACAGCTAACCCGCTCCAGAAGGGTATGTTCTGGTTTAGAGATCTCAAACCAAAATTTGACCAATCAGCTTCAGCAATAAAGCCACTCCTCCAGTTACTCTTACTCCAAATTAAAGGACGCTACATAGTAAAACAATTTTAAAGATAAAATCATCAGATTTTTTTATAATTATTTTATATTATATAATTATTATACCCTTAATCCATTAGTTGGTTATGTCTAAAATGAAAGTAAACAGCTGAGAGAAACGGATGCTTGCCTGTATATTAGATGCCTGCAGGTCTTAAAGGGACAGTACTAAACATGCTGCCGACTGTAATTAAAGGGCATAGTTCACCCTAAAATTGTAATTCTGTCATTATTTACTCACTCACATGTTTTCCCAAACCTGTATTACTTTCTTGCTTGTGCTGAACACAAAAGAAGATATTTTGAAGAATGTAACCAAACAGTTGCTGGTCCACATTGACTTTAACAGCAGGGAAAAAAATACTATGGAAGTCACTGTAGACCAGCAACTGCTTGGTTTTCCACCTTCAAAATAGCATTTATTTTCAGCAGAAGAAACTCCTTCAGGTTTAAAACGAGTAAATGAAGGTATACAAATAAAACACTAGTCTATTTTAATTTTGGGGTGAATTATTCCTTTAATGCTAATAAAACACCAAACACAAAGAGAAAAAACTTTAATACAGTTGCTTCAATAGGAATCAGTCTATATAGTGTTTTATTTTTATATTTGTTCATTCAGTTTCTTGAATGCTCCTGCTAAATACACCTATTGTAGACTACCTGAAAATAAAACACTGTTTATTTTATTTGTATATTATGTGTATTTGTAATGTGTATCTTTGCTCTCATTTTTTAATAACAAAAGATAAAATAATGCCAACTATTTTTATCTTCACCGACTTTGGCCTAAAAATCCGCCATACTTTTTAATATTTTGTTACCTTGAAAGGCTTTGTCTTTAATTAGTTTGGCTGTATTGCTCAAACAGCTTGCAAAATAGAAATTCCAACATGACAAAGAATCGTGATAATATTGTGAATATTTTTTTAGTTATCATCATCATCATCAAAATGTTTTATTTAACATGCCAGTTTGGCATAGGGAGCTTGTGAGATTATATAATTTAGTGGTATTCCCCTTTAAGGATTTTGTGTATTTACTGGGAAAAGCGACTGGGAAAGTGATTTCAGTTTCTGCGAAAGTTATGTTAATTATTCCAGTCACGTTACTGCAAGGGATTTTTATTAGTATTATTATTGTAATTTGCCAAACTGAAGATTCAGATCCCCGTATACCCTTAAAAGGGGCCTTTTCGGTGTTTTAGCAGAATAAAAAAGGTTTCTGCAGCGCAGTGGAGCAGTAATCATGATGGCTGTGTCTCAAATCCTCCGGCGCTCACTAACAAGGCGGCACGTGTGGACGCTACAGAGAGCGCTCGGAAGGCGTCTGTGTAGGCAGCTCGCTAGGGTTTGAAACAGCTTTGGTTTAGTATGTGTTTCGTTTCCTTGTTTTTACTTTCGCTTTTGTTTCTGGATCAGCTGTAGCGAAGCTCGGACTCAGTCGGTCAGTCATCGAGTCCTGAATCGCTGCGAAGATGTACGAGCTGGAAAAGGAGAATTTGCGCCGCTTTAGCGATTATATCACGAAGTTTTTACGACCGTCACTCATCAAGAACTTCATGACGACATACCTTGATAAAGGTGAGAGTTAATGAGTAAACACCGACACAACTTGCAAACCTGCTTGTTATCTTTGTCAAAACATCCTTCAGTTTGTCTGTTTAGAGTCTTATTGAATATTGCATGATCTATATCAGAAGTGTTGTGTTGAATAACATCCTCGAAACACTTTTATTTCCTACAGGATTGTTTTGTTTTATTGGAGATCATGAAAGTCTTGTTGAGAATTATTATGTGATATGATACTGTAACTGTATGCTAATAAATATGTAAAGGATGCATTGGTCTTTTAGAAGTCATTGGCCCACAAACATGATCATACTCATGCTATACATTTATGTTTGTTTGTAAAAAGACTCAATTTATACAGTGAAAAATTAATATTCTAAATGTGTTAAATATTAATTGGAAAATATTTATTTTTTGTTAATGTATAAGTCGCTTTGGATAAAAGCATCTGATATGAATAAATGTAAATAATTGTTTATTGTGTTACATAGTTTTTTTTTTTTTTTACTCCATTGTTACTGTAATGTTAGATTGATCGATTGATTTAAATTATTTTTATAAATTTAATTTTACTATTTATTAATTCTGCTCCCTGTAGTACTGTACTGTTAGATTTATTTAAATATTTATTTATTTAAATCAATTTTTATTTTTAATTTAGTTTAATTTTATTATTTATTTATTCATTCATTTTGCACTCTATAGTGCTGTACTCTGAGATTTATTTATCATTTTTTAAATTTTGTTTATTTACTTTGACATTTCTTACACAGTTTTTCAAGTCAATCTGAATAAAAATCTGTGAAATTTAGGCTTGGTTTCACAGACACGGCTTAGACTAAGCCAGGATTAGGCCATAGTTCAATTAGGATGTAATTTTTATAAACTTGCTTAGAAAAAAACATTACTGGTGTGCATCTTGAGACAAAACAAAAGCACTGATATATTGTAAGATTTCTTTCAGTTTAAACAGCTCAGGCTTACATTTTAGTCTAGGACTAGGCTTAAGCCTTGTCTGTGAAACCGAGGGTTAAAGTAAGTTAATACAACTATTTTTTTTAAATATGGTATGACTGTATAACACACAAAAAAAAGTCAAAATCTGTTTAAAATTTTTAAAAATCTAAAAATGTTACAGATCTATTGTTTGGTTTGGTAATGTTGAAATAGAAAATAGCTTGACGAGGATGTTAATGTACTGTACGGCCCCAGAACTCTATGAAATAAACACACAATTGAACCATAAGACTTGTTGTTTTTTTGTTGTTGTTATGAGTTCTATTCTATTCTTTTCTATTCAATTCTATTCTGTTCCACTCTACTCTACTCTATTCCACTCCACTCAACTCTACTCTACTCTATTGTGTCTGTGCACAGAGGTGGTGGAGAGTATTCTCTCTACAGAGATGACGTCTGTGACCACAGCTGCCCAGATGCTGCTGGACCAGATGTGTTATCTCGAGGAAGTGGGCTGGTTCCAGGCCTTTCTGGACATCCTGCTCGCCTCAGGTGAGTTCAGTAACTTCTGCTTCTCATGCAGGGCTCGTGAATGTCTCGAGATCATGGCAGATGCTGAGGATGTGTGTGTGCTGATGTGCTGTAGAGTACACCGGACTGCACCACGCCATTAAAGAGTGGAGCTTCCAGGAGTTAGAGGAGCTGAGCGAACACAGGAGATATCTTGAGAAGATCGAACCCTCAATCACCAAACACATGAAGCCCAGCGAGCTGCTCGCGCACATGGCCGGCTGTCTGAAGCCCAGAGAGTGTGAGGAGATCCAGGCGGTGAGTCTCCTCTCAAACATACTCTACAGAAGCGCACAGACTCCTGATGTATTGTATGCATGTATCTATGTATGTTTGTGTCCTCACGAGTCTGTGCTGTGTGTGTGTGTTACAGGAGGAGAGTCAGCGCGGTCGTATAGCTGCCAGTGAGAAGCTTGTGACGAGTCTCCTGCGCTCAGACAGACCCAACTGGTTTAAACTGCTGGAGATCGCACTGGAAAACTGTGACTTAGACGAGGCTCTGCAACTGCTGGAGACAAGTAATAAAACTAAATCTATCTATCTATCTGTCTGTCTGTCTGTCTGTCTGTCTGTCTATCTATCTATCTGTCTGTCTGTCTGTCTGTCTGTCTGTCTGTCTGTCTATCTGTCTGTCTGTCTGTCTGTCTGTCTATCTATCTATCGTCTGTCTGTCTGTCTGTCTGTCTGTCTGTCTGTCTGTCTATCTATCGTCTGTCTGTCTGTCTGTCTGTCTGTCTGTCTGTCTATCTATCTATCTATCATCTGCCTGTCTATCTGTCTGTCTATCTATCTATCTATCTATCTATCTATCTATCTATCTATCTATCTGTCTGTCTGTCTGTCTGTCTGTCTGTCTGTCTGTCTGTCTGTCTGTCTGTCTGTCTATCTATCTATCTATCTATCTATCTATCTATCTATCTATCATCTGCCTGTCTATCTGTCTATCTGTCTATCTGTCTATCTATCTATCTATCTATCTATCTATCTATCTATCTATCTATCTATCTATCTATCTATCTATCGTCTGTCTGTCTGTCTGTCTGTCTGTCTGTCTGTCTATCTATCTATCTATCTATCTATCTATCTATCTATCGTCTGTCTGTCTGTCTGTCTGTCTGTCTGTCTGTCTATCTATCATCTGTCTATCTATCTATCTATCTATCTATCTATCTATCTATCTATCTATCTATCTATCTATCTATCTATCTATCTATCTATCTATCTATCATCTGTCTGTCTATTTATCTATCTGTCTATCTATCTATCTATCTATCTATCTATCTATCTATCTATCTATCTATCGTCTGTCTGTCTGTCTGTCTGTCTATCTATCTATCTATCTATCTATCTATCATCTGTCTGTCTATTTATCTATCTGTCTATCTATCTATCTATCTATCTATCTATCTATCTATCTATCTATCTATCTATCTATCTATCATCTGTCTGTCTGTCTGTCTGTCTGTTCATCTGTTTGTCTGGCTGTGTGTCTATCTATCTATCTATCTATCTATCTATCTATCTATCTATCTGTCTATCTATCTATCTATCTATCTATCTATCTATCTATCTATCTATCTATATCTATCTATCTATCTATCTATCTATCTATCTATCTATCTATCTATCTATCTATCTATCTATCTATCTATCTATCTATCTATCTATCTATCTATCTATCTATCATCTGTCTGTCTGTCTGTCTGTCTATTTATCTATCCGTCTATCTGTCTGTCTGTCTGTCTGTCTGTCTATCTATCTATCTATCATCTGTCTGTCTATCATCTGTCTGTCTGTCTGTCTGTCTGTCATCTGTCTGTCTGTCTGTCTGTCTGTTCATCTGTTTGTCTGGCTGTGTGTCTATCTATCTATCTATCTGTCTATCTATCTGTCTATCTATCTATCTATCTATCTATCTATCTATCTATCTATCTATCTATCTATCTATCTATCTATCTATCTATCTATCTATCTATCTATCTATCTATCTATCTATCTATCATCTGTCTGTCTGTCTGTCTGTCTGTCTGTCTGTCTGTCTGTCTGTCTATCTATCTATCATCTGTCTGTCTGTCTGTTCATCTGTTTGTCTGGCTGTGTGTCTATCTATCTATCTGTCTATCTATCTGTCTGTCTATCTATCTATCTATCTATCTATCTATCTGTCTGTCTATCTATCTATCTATCTATCTATCTATCTATCTATCTATCTATCTATCTATCTATCTATCTATCTATCTATCTATCATCTGTCTGTCTATTTATCTATCCGTCTATCTGTCTGTCTGTCTGTCTGTTTGTTTTAATCCTCACATGTTTCAGTGATGGGAGGATGAGTTTATTCTGTCTCTTGACCCTGATCTCTGTTCTGCAGATGGAGGAGGACAGGCTGTGAAGGCCAGCGAATGGGACGCAGAGCCGGAGGCCATGATGACGACCGTCTGTTTTGAGTTCAGAGAGGAGACTGAAGACATGCTGATGAGCAGCAACAGCACGAGTGCCTCAGAGAAACCCGCCGGGTTCAAAGGTGCGCAGCCCAATGTTAACATGCTAACGCCACCTGAGAGCGCTTGTGTTTGCTGAAATGTGACCTTTGACCTCTGCACAGGGGAAGCTGAGCGATCAGGTGAGCGGAAGCTGAGAGAATATCAGAAGGAGCTGACCGCCGCTGCCGCCCAGGGCCAGAACACCATCATCTGCGCTCCCACAGGTGCGTTAAGCACCATTCAATGAAAATTTGCTCTTTGTATTTTCTAAATGCATATTATTGATATTATTGTAATTAATTCAGCCACTAATGTCTTATTTTTTTATTTATTTTTTCCCCCTTATTCTTAATCAAAAATTCATTTGAATTGAAAATATCTCTTTTTTTTTGTTTTTGTTTAAAGTTCTTAGCAATGCATATTACTAATCAAAAATTAAGTTTTGATATATTTACAGTAGGAAGTTTACAAAATATCTTCATGGAACATGATCTTTACTTAATATCCTAATGATTTTTGGCATAAAAGAAAAATGTATAATTTTGACCCATACAGTGTATTGTTGGCTATTGCTACAAATATAGCTGTGCTGCTTATGACTGCTTTTGTTCTCCAGGGACAGATATAAAGTGCATGAGTTACTTTATTTATACAGAGAATGAATTCGAACTTTACAAATTGAGAATGATTTGATTCAATGCCATTTAAGGTGAGATTTAATTTGATTCAATTGGCTCAAACAAATGATTCATTTCTGTATTTACTTAAAAAGTCCATTTATAAGAATGTTTCTCCTAACGGTAAGAAAAAGACAAACTACTAAAGATTTTTTTATGATTCAGTAATTTGTGCATATAGGTAATTTAATGTTTAATGTTAATTTAAAATTTTAATTTAAAATTTAATTTAATTAAAAATAAACATTTTCAATTAAAATTTAATTTCACAGTTCATTAACTTTTTAGCATTTCAAATAGACCCTTGACCAAAACAAATGAATCACAGTTCAAAAATCCATGTCTAAAGATCGACAGAATTTGTAATCGATGCATGAAAAAAACAAGTAAATCGTTACACCCCTATATAAAATATGTAAAAAAAATAAATAAATGAATAAAAAATCCAATCAACAACCGATGGATAAAAGCATTTAATGTATTTGTCCATTTATTAGCTTTCACATCTGTTACACTCATGTGCATCACAGTATGAAAGTAAAGATCGGTCTAAATATTCGGTTATGAATTTTTGATTAAGAATAAATTAAAAATGAGGCATGCATAAATGAAAAGGCACCTCATGACTTCCACTCAACTTTCCCTCAGGATGTGGAAAAACCATTGTGGCCTTGGCCATCAGTGAATATCACCTGAAGCAGTTTCCCGAAAGAGCAAAGATCGTGTTTTTGGCAACCAAGGTCGACGTCTACGAACAGCAGTACAAGCTTTTCAAGGAGCACTTTTCCAGCAAGGATCCCAACATCAGGCACGATCACACACACACACACACACACACACACACACACACACACACACAGACACACACAGACATACAAAAATAAAGAGCATATATATATATATATATATATATATATATGTATGTAATTTTTTGAAGCTAAGTATAATGCAGGATTCTATTCACTTATTTTTTAGAACTTGCACATGCATTTACACTGCACTACAATGTGCTTAAATAATTAATGAATTTTCTAAATATAAAAAAATGGAATATAGAAATATGAAATCATTAAAAAAAATAGAATGATAATTTTTAATATGAAACTTCAATTGCCAGTAGGTGGCGGCAAATCCTTTATTCATTTATTATTATTTATATAAGTGAGTTGCTGAGTCATTTATTCAATGGATTCTTTCAAAACGACTGATTCGTTCAAGAATTTTTATAAACTGGATCAGTTCAAAATGCAAATTTATTCAGTAAGGAAACACAGCTGTGTTGCTGCTGAGACGCACAACATGGCTTTTATCTTTAGCGAAATAGAGCAAAAAAAAGACAAGATTGTCTTTACAATTTAAGCCACTTAATAATAACCTTTTGTTTATTTAATTGTTGCGCTGATACAAAGTCTGCCACAGACCATGCTAACCAAACAGTTCATATAATCACTCTAAATGCGTCTGTGTGTCCTGTAGGAAGACTGCATATAATTGATTAACTATTTATATTTATTGCTTCGCAGTGACAGGCCTCAGTAAAAAATGAGCAAAATGAAGACTGGAGTAATGATGCTGAAAACTCAGCTTTGATTACAGAAATTACAGTCCTCCTGTGTGAAGTGTGTGTTGTGATCTGCAGGGTGACGGGGATGTGCGGCGATATGGATATGTCTGTGTGCTGGCTCATAGAGAATCATGATATCGTGGTGATGACGGCTCAGATCCTGGTGAATGCGTTGCAGAGCGGCGAGGTGCCGTCTCTGGAGATGCTGTCGCTCATCTTATTCGACGAGTGTCACAACACGACCGGAAAACACCCCTACAACAACATTATGACCCGCTACCTGGACACCAAACTCACCAGCAGCACACACTCACTGCCGCAGGTGCACAGCACACCATTATACTCCATTCTATTCTGTTCTGTTCTCCATCATCCAACCATTATCTCATAGAGGGTCATAGAGATGCTGTAAAAATAACTTTTTTAATTTTTAAAATTAATTATTGTATTTTATTATTTAGTTTTATTTTGTATTTTATTTTATTTATTTTTATTTTATTTTATTTTATGGAGGGTCGCAGGGATGCTGGAAAACTAACACCCTCGATAGATGGCCAATTCAACAACACAGTCATTTCAGTCTCAGTCTTATCCAATCCTGTTTTATTTTTCATTCATGTTTTTATTTTATTTTTTATTTTTTTAAGTCACAGAGATGCTATTACACCTTGGACAAATGATCAATCCATCTATTCAATTCCATTGTACCCAATCCTATTTTATTTTATTTATGTTTATTTATTTATTTTATTTTTTAACATCCAGTCTATTTTATTTTCCAGTCAACATCCACTGTGTTTTATCCATATTTTTTTTAGTCATATTTTATTTTATTTATTTACAATATAATTTTATTTTATTTAAAATATATTATTTATTTATTTAGTTTATATTTTATTTTATTTTATCCAGCAATCTATAGTCTTATCCAATCCTGTTTTGTTTTTATTTTTATTTTACTTTTTGGTTTTATTTTGTTTTATTTTACCACACAGCCTATTGTTTTATCCAATCTTGTTTTGTTCTTTTATTTTATTTTATTTTATTTTATTTTATTTTATTTTATTTTATTTTATTTTATTTTATTTTATTTTCACCCAGTCTATTGTCTTATCCAATTCTGTTTTGTTCTATTTTTGTAAATTATTTAACTTTTTATTTTATTTTATTTATTTATTTTATCATCTAGTGTATTGCCTTATCAGTCCTGTTTTGTTGTATTTTTAAATTAATTTACTTTATATTTTATTTCATTTATTTATTGTATTATATTTTGTTATTACAACCCTCTATTGTCTTGTCCAATCCTGTTTTGTACTTTGTTCTTTGTTTTTTAAATTAATTATTTTATTTTACATCTTCCGTCTTACGAACTGCTTGTCCTATGTAGAGTCCTTCATAGTCTTTTCTATTATATCCAGTTGTACTCTGATCTTTTCTCATATTCGTGTCCTGATTGGTTTATTATCCGGCCTGTCTCAGATTGTGGGCCTGACGGCGTCGGTCGGCATCGGTTCATTCAAGAGCAGCCTGGAGGCGGAGAACAACATCTTACAGCTCTGTGCCAACCTGGACACCAGGGTCATCACCACGGTCAGCGAACACAAGGATGAGCTCAAGTCATACGTGCACACACCTGAGAAAGGTCAGTGCGTACAATATACAATATACACACATACAACATTACCTATCAAACATGATTATTAATGCCATATGTGCGCTTGACAGCTTTTTTCGAGGTTCAACAGTGCACGAGTCACCCCTTCATCAGAATAATCAAAAACATCATGACTAACATCGAGCAGCTGGCACAGAAGACCTACAACATCGGTGCGCAGTCCTCACCTGCACACGCATGCTGTACAAACCTATACACACACTAACACACGTGTCTCTGTGTGTCTCAGAGAGCCTGTCAAACATCCAGAACCGCGAGTACGGCTCGCAGAAATATGAGCAGTGGATCGTCTCCGTTCAGAAGAGCTGCAGACTCTTACAGATGAAGAACGCAGACGAGGAGAGACGCATCTGCAGAGAACTCTACAACTACACTGAACACCTGCGGGTCAGAAAAACGGATAGACTGACTGACAGACGGATAGACAGACGGACAGACGGATAGACAGACAGACAGACAGACGGATAGACAGACAGATAGATAGATAGATAGATAGACAGACAGACAGACAGACAGACAGACAGACAGACAGACAGACAGATAGATAGATAGATAGATAGATAGATAGATAGATAGATAGACAGACAGACAGGCATATAGACAGACAGACAGACAGACGGATAGACAGACAGATAGATAGATAGATAGCTAGACAGACAGACAGACAGACAGATAGACAGACAGACCGATAGACAGACAGATAGATGATAGATAGACAAACAGATAGCTAGACAGACAGACAGACAGACAGATGATAGACAAACAGATAGCTAGACAGACAGACAGACAGATAGATGATAGATAGACAAACAGATAGCTAGACAGACAGACGGATAGACAGATAGACAGACAGATGATAGATAGACAAACAGATAGCTAGACAGACAGACAGACAGATAGATAGATAGATAGATAGACAGACAGACAGATGGATAGACAGACAGACAGACAGACAGACAGACTGACAGACAGATAGAAAGAATTCATTAACAGTGATTGATAGAAAGTTCTTGAATAAATATTACTGTACATTATTAAATGCCGCAAAAGTATGGTTCATTGTTAGTTCATGATATGTTAACCAATGTTAAATGAAGATTATTTTAAAAAGTGTCACCATAATAATAATAATAATAATATTTTGATCCATTATTTATCTTGAGTTGAGTGATCAAAATGTGACTGTAGTTCTCCTTTTTTCTTCAGAAATATAACGATGCTTTGATCATTAATGAAGACGCGCGGACTAAAGATGCGCTGGATTATCTGGACGCGTTCTTTGATCAGGTCCGGAGGGCCGGCTACGACGAGACTGAGAGGAAACTCACCGCGCTCTACGACTGTAAGAATCCTCCTCTCTCTGAGCTGACAGACAGCGTTGCATTACACATGTGATTAGAGTCTGAGTGTGTGTGACGCAGGTCAGCGGCCGCAGTTGCTGCGTCTGGCCACCGAGGGGGAGCAGAACCCTAAACTAGATGAGCTGAGGTTCATCCTGGAGGAGGAATACCACAGCAACGATCAGACACGCACCGTCATGTTCGTTAAGACACGCGCCCTCGCCGACGTGAGTCTGACCTCAGTGATGTGACTTCTGCATGTGTCTTCAAATGTGATGTCTGATTCATGTGTGTGTTTTTACACATATATATATTAATAAGGCAATGAAGAAATGGATTGATGAGACCGATTCCCTCAAGTTCCTGAAGCCTGGAGTTCTGATAGGAAAAGGACGAAAATCCAACTTTATTGGCTCAGGTGGAAATTCACACACACACACACACACACACACACACACACACACACACACACACACACACACACACACACACACACACACACACACACACACACACACACACACACACACACACACACACACACACACACCCAAACAAACACATGCAAAACACTCTGAATCTGTGTCTCATGACTCAATGTTGGAAATTAGTTTTGCAGACAAATTTACATAATAAAACTAAAATTTAAAATAAAAAAGCAGAGCTGGAATCTAGACAAAAAAAACAGTTCAGGCAAAATAAAAGCTGAAGCGTTTAATGTTTGAGAATGACAAAATTGTGTTGTAATTTTACAGTTGTGCTATTAATTAATAATTAAATTAATAATAAAAATAATAATAATTATTGTTGTTGTTGTTATTTTTATTATTTTATTTACATTACTTTATAATATTTTTATTAAGATATTATTATTATAATAATGCATTTTCTTTTAAGATTCCCTATTTTGTTTAATTTTTAAATTCATTAATGATAATAATAATTTATTTTACAGTACAATTATTACTATTATTATATATTCATATTGATATATAATCACAATTTTTCAAACAAGCACAGCAAACCTTGAGCTATTAGTTTTACAATTTTTATCATAATATTAATGATAAGATTTTTTCCTAAATCGTGTAGCCCCATGAAATAATTCTTAATTTAATGTTCATAGTTATTAATATTTTGAATTAGATTTTATTTTTATATTTTTTATTTATATGTTTTTATTTAGTAATTTTATTGTGTTTTTTCTATGTGTTTTTATTTATTTGTATTTTGGTTTTAGTTATTGTAAGACTTCGAGTTATAAACTAAATGAAAATGAAAACGAGAAATGTTGTCTTTTGTCAGTCAGATGTGATGTGCGTTTGTGTTTTTGTGATACAGGAATGACTCTGAACAATAAGAAAGGGGTCCTGGAATCGTTTAAGAGCTCCGATCAGAGTAAGATGCTCATCGCCACATCGGTCGCTGATGAAGGCATCGATATCCCACAGTGCAACTTGGTTCTGATGTATGAGTATGTGGGAAACGTGGTGAAGATGGTGCAAGTTCGAGGTAACAAACATATGCACATGCGCTCACACACATAAACATGCACACACACTCTCCCTCTAATGCATGTGTGTGTGTGTGTGTGTAGGTCGTGGTCGGGCGGAGGGCAGCCGGTGTTTCCTGATCTCTAGTAGTAAGGAGTGCATTGAGAAGGAGAAAATAAACATGTATAAGGAGAAGATGGTGGAGGAGGCCATCATCCAGCTGCAGAGCGACCCCACCAACCTCAGCAACAAGGTTCTGCACTTCCACCGCATGTTTTAAACATTAGTGCATCTCTGCTGTGTGACATCGCTAGACAGCACGAACATGTGTGTGTTCAGGTGGACATGCTGCAGAAGAAAGATAAAGCCCTGAGAGATCACATCAGCGCCAGTCCTGAGAAACCCAAAACCCAGGGCAGCTACGAGCTCCTCTGCAGCAAGTGCAAGAGGTTTGCATGCATGAGCGACGACATCAGAGTCGTGCTGGTATGACCTTAATCGTTAAATACTTCAACCCTTCAAGCTTCGAGCTTTTCAAACTTAAAACTTCTTAAAACCTTCAAACTTCAAGCTTTTTAAACTACTTCAAACTTAAAAATGCTTAAACCCTTCAAACTTCAAACTTTTCAAACTTAAAACTTCTTAAAACCTTCAAACTTCAAGCTTTTTAAACTACTTCAAACTTAAAAATGCTTAAACCCTTAAAACTTCAAGCTTTTCAAACTTAAAACTGCTTAAAACCTTCAAACTTCAAGCTTTTTAAAATACTTCAAACTTAAAACTGCTTAAAACCTTCAAACTTCAAGCTTTTTAAATTACTTCAAACTTAAAAATGCTTAAACCCTTCAAACTTCAAGCTTTTTAAACTACTTCAAACTTAAAAATGCTTAAACCCTTCAAACTTCAAGCTTTTCAAACTTAAAACTTCTTAAAACCTTCAAACTTCAAGCTTTTTAAACTACTTCAAACTTCTTAAAACCTTCAAACTTCAAGCTTTTTAAACTACTTCAAACTTAAAAATGCTTAAACCCTTCAAACTTAAAGATTTTCAAATTTAAAACTAGTTAAAACCTTCAAACGTCAAGCTTTTTAAACTACTTCAAACTCAAAAGTACTTAAATCCTTCAAGCTTTTAAACTACTTCAAACTTAAAAATACTTAAACCCTTCAAACTTCAAGCTTTTCAAACTTAAAAATATAAAAACCCTCTGACCTAAAGCTTTTTAAACTACTTCAAACTTAAAAATACTTAAAACATTCGAACTTTAAGCTTTTTAACTACTTCAAACTTAAAAATACTTAAAACCTTCAAATGTCAAGCTTTTTAAACTACTTTAAACTTAAAAGTACTTAAATCCTTCAAGCTTTTAAACTACTTCAAACTTAAAAATACTTAAACCCTTCAAACTTCAAGCTTTTTAACTACTTAAAACTTAAAATTCCTTAAAACCTTCAAATGTCCAGCTTTTTAAACTACTTTAAACTTAAAAGTACTTTAATTCTTCAAGCTTTTAAACTACTTCAAACTTAAAAATACTTAACCTTCAAATTTAAAGCTTTTCAAATTACGTTAAACTTAAAAATACTTAAAACATTCAGGCCCTGTTTCACAGACAGGGCTTAGACTAAACCAGGATTAGGCCATAATTCAATTAGGACATTTAAGTAATTTTTATAAACATGCTTAGAAAAAAAACATTACTGGTGTGCATCTTGAGACAAAACAAAGGCAATGATATATTTTAAGATCAGTCAGTGCAAGTTTATTTCAGTTGAAACAGTTAAGACTTACATTTTAGTCTAGGACTAGGCTTAAGACTTGTCTGTGAAACCGGGGGTATGACTTCAAGCTTTTTAAACTATTTCAAACTTAAAACTACTTAAAATCATTCAAACTTTAATCTTTTCAATCTAATTCAAACTAACAAATACTTAAAATCTTCAAACTTCAAGCTTTTTAAATTACTTCCATTTTCAAAATACTTAAAATATTCAGACTTCAAGCTTTTTAAACAACTTCAAACTTAAAAATACTTAATCTTCAACTTAAAGCTTTTCAAATTACTTCAAACTTAAAACTACTTAAAACCTTCAAACGTTAAGCTTTTTAAACTACTTTAAACTTAAAAGTGCTTAAATACTTCAAGCTTTTGAACTACTTCAAACTTTAAAATATTAAGAACCTGCAAACTTCAAGCTTTTTAAACTACTTCAAAATTAATAATAATTAAAATATTCAGACTTCAAGCTTTTCAAATTACTTCAAACTTACAAATACTTAAAACCTTCAAACTTCAATCTTTCCAAACTACTTTAAACTTAAAAATACTTAACCTTCAGGTTTTTCAAACTACTTAAAATATAAACAAAATACTTAAAACCTTCACATTTGAATCATTTTAAACTACTTGACTAAAAACAAATAGCTAAAATCTTTAAACTTCAAGCTTTTCAAACCACATCAAACTTTAAAAATACTTAAAACCTTCAAGTGCCAAGCTTTTCAAACTACTTTTGACTAGGATTTCTCAAATCAGCATTAATATTTTTTTTTTTCTAGTTAATAATTACAGTAAAAAATTGGGAAGAAGCTTGTTTTTGCCACGGCATAATAAAAAATAAAAGCTTCCATAGAACAATGAACATATGAATGTTGTTAAATTATTGAAATATTTTCATTTTGAACCATGGCTCTGTTCGTTTCTCTTTCTATCATCTTTCTCCCTCTCTCCGTCCCGCAGGGTGCTCATCACATTGTTCTGGATCGCTCCATGTTCAAGCGCTGTACAACTGTTCCCCATAAGAACCCGAAAGCCTTCTGTGGCTTCAATAAGAAGGAGAAGATGCTCTGTGCCGAGTGCAAACACGACTGGGGCCTCGTCGCCTCTTACACCACCATCCAGGTGACGCTGATGCTTTTTAATATCCAACAAGAGATTCTGAGCAGTCTTATTTTAGTATCATTGACATACTATTAGTTTTTGTATATATTTTGAATTAGATTTTATTTTTTAATAAAAAAAAATAAAATTTCTTTCATTTTAATTTTGCTTCAAATTTGAATATTTTATATTTGAATATCATTTTTATTGTTTTAAATGCCTTTATAATTTCTGTAAGTTTTTAGTTTGTTTATTAAGTTATAGTTATTTTAGCACTTCAGATAAATATACATGAAAATAAGAAATGTTGCCTTAGCAACAAGCTGAAATAAAATGCTTTTTATTATATTTCATTTCATTTTAGTTAATGTTTGTTTTATTTGTAACAAAAGAATTTGTAACAGTTTTAGTTAACAATAATAACCCTGATTCTGAGCAAATGAAACTGGGACTCCAACCAGTCAAATCTGACATGTAATTATGTATTTGTAATCATGTGTACACAGAACAACACTTGAACAGTTCTGACATGAAGAAAGATCAGTGCTGGGTCTGTTACTGATTACAGATTACATGATGAAAACCTTTTTGATCACTTTTTTTGGTCAAATTTATTTTTTATTTAGCATTTCTTACCATTACACAAACCGTGTTGATATAAAATAAACCTATTCTATTTTTTGATATCAACATTATAAAATGCATTAAACATGACATTATACACCAGGGTTTCCCAAACTGGGCTTACAGTAAGAACTCTAGTGGGTTTGATAAAAAGATGATAATTAAGTCATAAAAATGTAAAATAAAAATAAACACTTAAATGCTAAAAATATTTTTTTAAAAATTTTGTTTACCTGCATGTCATTGTGACCATAAAAAAAAATACAGTTAAAGACCTGTAAACATGCAAATGTGTAGTTAGATTATTGAAATATTACCTTCCTCAGATATATTTCAAATGAATACTTTATTTTAAGGTGTTTGACTGACAAAAACCTTTGGGAATCCCTGCATTACAT
The DNA here is from genome assembly GCA_036784905.1 of Acrossocheilus fasciatus. Taxonomy (NCBI): domain Eukaryota; kingdom Metazoa; phylum Chordata; class Actinopteri; order Cypriniformes; family Cyprinidae; genus Acrossocheilus; species Acrossocheilus fasciatus. The sequence goes on from CM071960.1 coordinate 27,850,713, forward strand.
GAACAAACATAAAAATAAAAATAAAAACATGAGGAAATTTAAAAGAGAAAAAAGGTAATCAGGTAATCTATAAAAAGTAACTGTAATCTGATTATGAGAATTTTACATTACATTTAGTCATTTAGCAGAGGCTTTTATCCAAAGCGACTTAAAAAATGGAAGTTGACTTAACTTAAAAAAATTGAGGAAACCCGTTGCCTTAAAATTAAGTAAATAGTATTTTTTTTTTTTAAAGTTAAATGAACTTGACAATTCCCTTAACTTTTTTTTTAAATTATCATTTACTTAAAAATTGTAAGGCAACGGGTTTCCTCAATTTTTTTAAGTTAAGTCAACTTATCACTTTTTACAGTGTAGCTTAATGCAGTACACGTAGCAAGGTTTTTTATATATATAAATATATATTAGTGCTGTCAAAAGATTAATTGCATCCAAAATAAAAGTTTTTGTTTACATAATATATGTGTGTGTTCCGTGTATATTTATTATGTATATTTAAATAATGCATGTATATATTTAAGAAAATATGTAATGTTTATATATTAAATATATTTTTATATATAATATAAATTATATGAATATAAATATATACATGTAAATATTTTCAATATACTGCATGTGTGTGTATTTATATATACATAATAAATATACACAGTACACACAGATATACTACACTGTAAAAAGTGATAAGTTGACTTAACTTAAAAAAATTGAGGAAACCCATTGCCTTAATTTTTAAGTAAATGATAATTAAAAAAATAAGTTAATTGAATTGTCAAGTTCACTTAACTTTTTTTTTTTATTATTATTATGTACTTAATACGGTATGGCAACGGGTTTCCTCGATTTTTTTAAGTTAAGTCAACTAATCACTTTTTACAGTGTACATAAATAAAAACTTATTTTGGATGCAATTAATCGTGATTAATCGTTGGACAGCACTAATACACACACACACACACACACACACACGCAAAGAAAACAAGTAGATAGAATACAAAAAGAATATAGAAAGCTAGTGTTAGAGTTTTTTTTTTTTTTTTTAAAAAGAAAACAAATAGATAAAATAGAATTAGAATAGAGAGTGCTAGAGTTAGAGGGTCAAATAAAGATGCAAGAGATGTGTTTTTAGCCGTTTCTTGAGGATGGCTAAGGACTAAGGACAGGTCATTCCACATTTCATTTAAAAGACTGTGAAAGTGATTTTGTGCCTCTTTGGGATGTTATAAAATGTAATATACTCTGATTACAAGTACTTAATTTTTGGAATCTGATTACGTAATCCAGATTACATGTAATCAGTTACTACCCAGCTCTGTGGAAGATGTATAGTTATATAAGTGTGAGTTAAACACTGATTATTAATGCAAATGTGATCCTAAACGGATGAATTCTTGTCATCATTTGACTCCAGGATCTGCCGCTGCTGAAGATCGAGAGTTTCGTGGTGCAGAATTGCGTCACTCGCAGGCAGGATTACTTCAGAAAGTGGCGTGACGTGACGTTTGCCATTCGTGAGTTTGACATGACGGAGATCACGGCTGAAATGTGCCGGCCGAGAGACTGAGAACGGCTGGAGTTTAGCAGACTCGTTCCTCATGTGAGAAGCGTTCATCTGTTTGTGTCTGTTGTGTGGGTTAAACAACAGCGTTGAGGAAATTACACTACAATATCATTGAAACATGACTAAAAGTATGGCTTAAATCATCCTCATCTCACTCTGAATTCTAAATGCAGGTGCTTTTTAATTTTATGAGCACTGATTGTGTAATACAACACTGGACAAACACAACACACACAAACATAGATTGTAATGGTTAATCACAATTAGTCTCATTATTTTTTGATGTTACGTGAGGTTTACTGCAGGTGACTTATCTAATAAGACACCTTTATTGCTTTATTTTATGTTTTGTATTTTAATGTGTGACCCTGGAGCACAGAAGCAGTCATAAGCAGCACAGATATATTTGTAGCAATAACCAACAATACATTGCATGGGTCAAAATTATACATTTTTCTTTTATGCCAAAAATCATTAGAATATTAAGTAAAGATCATGTACATGTAAAGATATGTTGTACATTTCCTATCATAAATATATTAAAACTTCATTTTTGATTAGTAATATGCATTGCTAAAAACTTCATTTGAACAAATTTAAAGGTGATTTTCTCAATATTTAGATTTTTTTGCACCCTCAGATTCCAGATTTTCTAATAGTTGTATCTCAGACAAATATTGTCAGATCCTAACAAACCATACATCAATGGAAAAAAAAATTGTGGTCCAGGGTCACATATAATAAAAACAAAGAAAACAGTAGTAGTTGTTTTAAACTAGCATTTTCGGTGAAAACAACAAAAAAACAACAAAAAAAGATTATGACTGGTTTTGTGGTCCAGGGTCACACATTTTATTTTTAACTTGGACAGGGCGACTTTTCCTGGTGAATTAAATTGATTAATTAGACATGACTTTGTGGGTTAGCCTGAGATTATGAGTGTAATAACTGGTTTTTTTTTTTTTATGAAATTTAGAATATTGAAGTAATTAATAATGAAATTATTTGACATGAATGTATCTGATACATTTGATATCAACTGTTTTACTTGTTGAAGATATCTGAAATCAAATCAAAATAAAACTTAACTGAACAAAATTTGAATATTATGAATATTAATATTTTATGAATAAAAAATATATTTTATGTTTAAAAAAAATATATTTTAGGAACAATTTTGCATTGTAACATCATTTTCGTGACAATTAAGCACACATTTTTTATTAATGTGCTTCCAAAATTTTCATTGTCATCATGGTAATGCAAAACAATAAATAAATATATATATATATATATATATATATATATATATATATATATATATATATATATATATATATATATATTATTGTATTTATTCATTATGGTAGTATTTGTGGAACAGCTTTTAAAATGTAAGCAAACTGAAATGTAAAATTCATCATATTAGAGAGATTCACAATAATTCACAAACAATAGAAATTTAAAAAACTTAAAACTAAACATTCTTAATATATTATAGTCGTGAGAACTTGGGAAGAAAATGTGCTTAATTGCTTTGAAAATAATTCACAATCCCAAAAAAAAAACGACCTAAAAATAGGATGGTTTTTCCTATAATTCTCTTGATAAATTATTTGCCTGGTGAGGTGGAAAATAGTTCAATTAAAACAATTAATGGCAGTCTATAAAGCCTTAAGTTAATGATGCTTGAAATCCCAGCGTTCGCGTGCATCCAGAGCAGAAGCTGGATGTGTGAAGAACAGCGGCGTTCATCAAAGCACGAGCCGTCAGTCGCTCTGCTGCTGTGTTTGTGAATTTAGGACAGGTTTACAGGCAAAAACCAGTGAGAACCTTCTCATTATTTTTACAGCACAGTGCTGGTTCTTGCATGGAAATATTCATGCCTTTTTAGCCTTTATATATATATATATATATATATATATATATATATATATATATATATATATATAATATGCTGATTTATAAGTATATAGTGTCTAAACACACGTCTTGTTTAATTTCTTCATTTAGATAGATAGATAGATAGATAGATAGATAGATAGATAGATAGATAGATAGATAGATAGATAGATAGATAGATAGATAGATAGATAGATAGATAGATAGATAGATAGATAGATAGATAGATATTATAGTGATAAGATTTTTGGATTAACAATTTGACGTAATTATTTCTTGTCTTGTTCCCCCATAATATATATATTCTGATCTCTCTCTCTCTCTCTCTCTCTCTCTCTCTCTCTCTCTCTCTCTCTCTCTCTCTCTCTCTCTCTCTCTCTCTCTCTCTATATATATATATATATATATATATATTCTAATAAAAATTAATAAAAGAATTTCAAAAAGTTAAAATGAAATATATAAATCCCCATGATTTATGAGATTAATTTGTATAATGCCAGCCTTGGAGTCATATTTTTAATATACATGTTATTTTTATTATTTATTATCTATCTATCTATCTATAATTAGAATATATACACGCATTAATTATATGCTCTGATTTCTAACTACATAGTGAGATTTAATAATAAAATACATAATTCCATAATAGATAGATAGATAGATAGATAGATAGATAGATAGATAGATAGATAGATAGATAGATAGATAGATAGATAGACAGATTTGACATAATTAGTTCCCTTATATATAGTTCTTGACATAAATTTGTGTGTGGGTGTGTGCATGTTTATATACACACACACACACCCACACATACACATATATATATATATATATATATATATATATATATATATATATATGCATAGCATCTTTATTATTATTATAGGTTTTTATTAAATATATATATATATATATATATATATTTTACTATATATAAATGGCAAGACAATATGTCTTTGTCCCTCACACACACACACACACACACACACACACACTCTCAGAGGCGACGTGTGTGATGTAAATCTCAGGCAGAGTGAAGGCATCTCTCAGCCCCTCCCTCATTCTAGAACACAGGACTTCATGTCATTGTAATTCATGTTGCCTAGCAACATGGGAGTCGTCATAGAGGCCCAACAATAAAGAGATGACATGTACAGTGATGTGCTGAGCGCTTTAACGCCGAGATATGCCTCCGCCATCTTTTCCTGCTCATCTGTGCTCGAAGGGATCAGAATTAGAAACGCCATTTAAACGCTCCCCGAGTGACATCTTATCACGTCGCACCGTCACCCCTCGGATACGCCTTATCTAGCTTAAATCAAACCTCTTGTTGACTCCTTTGTGAGCGTTACGCATTTTACAAAACATGTTAGTGGTATATAAATGCATGATGGGGTGTTTTGCACAAATAAAGGAGACGCACAGAAAGTCACAGTTCAAAAAGGATCACATTTAATCAACAAGCCATCCTAAGAGTCTCTTATTCATCAAGACAGTGAGGCGTCACAACAGCAATAAACAAAGTTATTTTCTTAAAGTCTTTAGTTAAAAACAAAACACTTTTCTACCCATGCAACAGAAAGGTGGTTTAAAGGAACTGTTTGCTCAAAAACGAACCTTCTGTCGCCATTTACTCACCTCAAACCTGTATGACTTGCTTTCTTCTTTGGAACGAGGACAATTTTTCAAGAATATCCTGGTTGTTCCTTTCAATCAAATGAAAGAAGAAGTCAAATGTGCCAAAAAAAATTTGAAAGTGAAAATGCGTCAGTCTTTTCACCGAATTCAGTGAACCCATAATATAGTGCATTAATCGTATGGACTGCTTTTATAAACCTAAACCTGTATGACTTACTTTTGTGGAACAAGGTGAATTTTTAAAGAATATCCTGGATGGTCAGATGAAATGGGAAGTCAGATTGTTTGTGTCTTTTCCCAACACAAAACTGACTTCAGAGAACCTATAATATAGTGCATTAATCGTATGGACTTTCTTCTGTTGAACAAGTGAATTTTCCAAGAATATCCTGGTTGATCAAATTAAATTGGAAGTCAGATGGTTGTTTGCGACTAAAAAATGTGTCTTTTCCCAATGCAAAACTGACTTCAGAGAACCTATAATGTAGTGCATTATTCGTATAGACTTCCTTTCTTCAGTGGAACAAGGTGAATTTTTCAAGAATATCCTGGTTGTTCCTTTCAATCAAATGAAAGGGAGGTCTAATGGTTGTTTATGACTAAAAATGTCTTTTCCTGACACAAAACTATCATGTGACTTCAGATAACCTACAATATAGTGCATTAATCGTATGGACTCCTTTTACAATGCTTTTATGCTGATTGTTTTGTCATTTTAGAGTTTGACAGAGCTCATTCGCTTCAATGCGTGCTCTTCAGATAACCTCCTTTTGTTTTCCGTAGAAGCAACCAAATGATCAGAACAACATGAGGGTGAGTAAATGACGACCATATATTCGATTTCAGGTGAACTTTTCCTTTAAGCTTGGATGGGGTCCTGATACGACTGAATTCAAGTCCCTGTTTCTCTACGTCCGTTGATGTTTGGTTGAGGTGAGGTCAGTTTGAGACCCAGAGACTTGCCCTCGACGTCTCTCCAGAGGAGCATGTGCACCTGATGCCCCCAGTGCTAAACGGGCCACAGTGAGTCCTGAGGGGAAGGGTAGATTGTAGGTGTATGACCTGCAGTTTTTCTAGTGTTTGAGTCCAGTTGTATGATGTGGATCGTGGCGGGTTCTTCAGAAGAACCAGCGGAAAGTGTCGGCGGCTCCTGCTGACGGTGCTCTCTGAGGAAAGACACACGAGACAGTGGGAATTCTGGAGAGATTCCATTTAAGCTTGATATAATGACCCAGTTAATCACAGAAATTATGTGTTAGATGTTTGTACAATGGTGTGAATCATCTTAGCAATGAGATACAATGATTCAAAATATTGATTCATCGAAAATAAGAATTAAATTGGGAAAACGGAAAAACAGACCAACCCGACCATCTGTATGCAAAGGCCCTCGCAACCGGGTTTCCATTAGCTGAGACGACTGTTTATGTAACGAATATTGTTGGCTCTTTGATGAAATGCTTTTGTTTTTCTTTGGATAAAAGCATCTGCTAAATGCATGAATGTAATTATGAAACATTTAGTCACTGACTGGATTTAATCAAAGTTTGTGAGGATTGAACAGCAAGAGTTTTGTTGGAGACACTTAGTAGCATGTAAACTAGTTGTCCAAGAGTACATATTTTGTACTAATTTCATCAGTATTTTCTCTGACACGCAGGTCTACTGTGGGTTCATTGAATGCATATTACTCTGAACCATGGGTAGATGTCTTGGATATTTAGTTTACTTGCTACTAAGGCATTTCTGTAGCTCAAAAAGTAGAGCATGCCATTGACGACACCAAGGTTTTGAGTTCCCAGGGAATGCATGAACTGATAAAAATATATATCAGGAATTCAGTTTAAGTCGCTTTGGATAAAAGCGTCTACCAAATGCATAAATGTAATGTCAAACAGTTCCTGGATCCTCCCCAGGACTGCACATCTTGGATATTTTCCTTAATTATTATTATATGGAGACATCCCAAGGAGACTCCAAACAAACTCTTAAAGCCCGTCCACACCAAGCCCGATAACTATAATGGTAAGCTGTATTTCTTTGAGAATAGTGAAGTCCACACCACAAGTATATCGACACAGAGAAACAGTATTGTTGGACTCACTTTCAGAATATTTTTTTTCCAGGTGGTGAATGATAAAAACAGCTACATGGAATCCATCCGACTTTAAAGCGGCAGAACACAAAACTGCAATGCATGCTTAGAATAAACAGAAAATCATCGTTATTGGTGTGAACAGGCCTTTAGAATCTTCCTGTCTAAAGGAGCGTTCAAATTTACAAATACATTTTAAATTAAATTACAGTTCCGAAAATTTTCACAGGCGAAATCCAGTAATTTCAATGGGAAAGATAATTGATTTGAAAGTCACTTTGACCCCTCTCTACACTTTTAATAATAGAGCTAATGCGATCACTTTTTAAATGGGCAGTTCTTGGCCAGATTAAGCTCTCCACAACTAGATCTGATGGTACTGGACTGGTTTGTGATGGTCTGATCTTGATTCTGGTGAGTTGTGTTAGCGGGTTGTGAATAGATTAAGCTGTCTTTGTATTATTACAGAGAACTTACAACATGTTGCCTCATCTCTCAGCTGTGTGTGTGTGTGTGTGCGAGAGCGATAAAGTGTGTGCTTGAGTCTAAGGGCATTTTTCCAGCCTAAGAGGGCTCAAACCATCAGCTAACACACACACACACACACACACACATTACTGCATGATGGTTAATTATGGCTGCTTGTGCCAAGACTGGGCTCTACTCCAAACCCCCAGCCACATCATTCCCAATTAAACAGCCCACTTCAATAGACCTCCCGGCATATGTGTGAGTGCGTGCGTGAATCCCACCTCCATCGTGCTGCCCGGTTTCTTCTTGAGTTCTTCACACTTTCTGAACTTGCAGATCTGATGACCCGTCTTTCTGTTTCGACAGGAGCTGCATACGCCGCAGTTAATGAGCCTCCTGCAGGGGGCGCAAACGCCACAGCGTTTACGTTTGCGCTTAGCCGCTCCGCTACCATTGCTGCTAGCGCTGCTGCAGCTGCCGTTGGCGTTTCCATTGAGGGCGGCGGGCGAACCGGAGCAGGACGAGCCGCTGTGCTGGCAGTCCGCCGCCACGTTGGCGATCTGAAATGCGCTGTCTGACATCGTGACCCCCGACGACCCTGCACCAGAGTGAAGTGTCGTCATGACGATCACCCCCGGCGGGAGTGACAGACCCCCCAATGGGGGCATCCCTCCGAACGTCCCGCCTCGGTCCGCTTCTCCTGGCGGCACAGACGGCGGACACTTCAGTCGGTTCATGCAATCAGCCCCCGTTACGGGAAGGCCGCGGCATTGCTCCGCGGCCAGCGGCGACAAGAAGTTGTCAGTGCCCATCGGGAGGGCGGAGTCTTGTGGAATGTGTTTGCCGGACATGTGCATGTTCACAGGCTCCGCCCTCGACATGCCAGTCCGATGTGTGTGAGGTCCGTTAACGTTAACTGCGGCAGGCTTTCGCCCCCACAGCATGGCGTTGTCGCAGGGCCAGGGCGGCATCGCCGATAGGCGGGCTGAGGGGAAAAGGGGCGTGGCAATTCGCGCGATTTTGGCGGTCTGGGGAAACGGGGCCGCGGCGGCCGTGCTGTTCTTATAGAAGGTGGCAAAAGAGCGGTAGCGCTCCATCTGCGCGCTGTAGTCCAACACAGGGTTCACGCACGAGTCGATCTGTAGAGGAAAGTCCCGCCCGGGGGTGGGGTTGTAGTTGTGGGTGTGGCCGTGGGCGTGGCCATGAGCGTGTGGGGTTTCCATGCACACACTACTGCTCATGTTCGCCATCAGAGCAAAACAAACACACACTAACGCCCAACCATCCACAGCAGTGGCCCTGTGGAGGAAAGAGAGGAGGTGGAGGTGAACCGAGATGTTCATCAACTACAACGAAGCGAATATCAATTCAGAAATCTCTCATTTATTTCCAGACGATATTTAGTCAAAACCCCAAAGGATGCATAGAAACTCGAATAATGGTATATTAGAACCAAAATGAATCACATAAAACAAAAACCCTGAAAATAAATAAATCAAATATTATTTGACTCTTCGTAACTGATTCTCATTGTGTTCCAAAATAAAATATAGACAATTCTCATTTTAAAACTGTACACATGAGATTTAGTCAAATTTTTATTAAAACTGTAAGAAAAACGTGGGTTGGATAAATAGCAAAGGGTTTTTTTAATGCATTTATGTACAGTTTTAATGTTCATTGTTTCTTCCCAGTTCTTCAGTTATAATGCATCTATAATGCAGTTAAATAATAAAGGATGTACACAAAACTGCATAATGAATATTTTAGAACCAAATTTAAACAAGATTGTCATAAAAAAAAAAAGAATCTACTAAGAAAACAAGATCCTGAACTAAAATTATGAAAAATAAAATCCCTGTAAATACGTGAGATTGAGTTAAATTGAGATTAAAACAATTTAAAAAACATTGTTCAGATAAATAGAGATAAAAACAGATAAAAGTTTTTTATGCATTTATGTACATTTTTAATGCCCATTGTTTCTTCCCATTTCCTAAATTATAAATTTAATTTATTGCTCAATTTAATTGCAGAAAACGGATAATACTTAGACTAAATAATAAAGGATGTACACAAAATTGCATAATGGATATTTTAGAACCAAATTTAAACAGTATCAATGTCATCAAAAAATAAGAATCCTCTAAGAAAACAAGATCCTAAACTAAAATGATAAATAAAATAATTTAAAAAAAAAAGCCCTGGAAAAACGCAATTTAAAAACAATTAAAAAATATGGCTCAGATAAATAGAAAAGGTTTTTATGCATTTATGTACATTTCTTTTGTATATGCATGACATAATTTAGGACAATACAGAGCATTATATCTAACAACATCAGGCCTGCCTTTCAATGTGTTGTTGTTTTAATTGGAGGAACAACAGAAATAGCGATAATAAGCCGTGGAGAAGAAAGTTACCGTGTCAAAATGTGTGTTTATGTGAAAGAGAAAGAGAGGGAGAGAAACGCTGCCCCCCCGAACACCCCCCGCTACCGTCGCCTCGAGCATCAATTACGGTAATTACTCTCCGCCTGCTGCGGCAGCGACGCGCGGATCAGAGGTCATTAAGGGCGTAAGACCGCTGGACACCACGGTGCAATTAAAGGCGACGGATTAATTCTCTTGGCCATCGCACGTCAGCACAGAGAGAGAGAGAGAGAGGGAGAGAGAGAGAGAGAGAGAGAGAGGAGGAGGAGGAGGAGGGGGGAATGAGGGGGGAGGCGGAGGACGGAAAATGGACGAGCTTTACCTTTAGACTCGCGACGCTTCACGATCCTTTAACGGAGAGCATCACCGCGCGCTGATGCCGGCTCAATAATCCCCGTTACAAGAAAAAACACGCGCCACAAAACAACGAGACGCGTCCGTTTTAACGATCACCGTGAGCAGCTGCGGCGCTAAATACCGAGACTAACGGGAATAATAAATAATATTGACGCCGCCAACGACGCACCGTCCTCAGGGGCGGGTATGGGTGACGGAAGGGTAGACGGCTCCTCCCGGTGTGTGTGTGTGTGTGTGTGTGTGTGTGTGTGTGTGTGTGTCGCGCTGCGTGTGGCTGACGGGGGTGTGAGGTGAGGAAGCGCCGTTGCGGACACCTCCTGATCATTGGCGGGAAATGATTGTGGAAGCGCGGGAGGCGCGAGGGGGCTGACATACGGGGTCTCGCCGCGCAGCGCTGAGGGTAATGCGTGTCAACTCCTCGCGCGCCCTTTTTTTCCCGCCGATGCCTGAATGACGGTTATTAATCACGCGCTTCGCGCCGCGTCTTGTGTGAGGGGTTTTTTTTTGGAGGAATTTTGCGGTTCATTACGGTTCATTTGCGGCTCGTTACCGTAATTACCCGCGGCACCGGGAGGCTAATTAAAACAGAACGGGTCCGAGGCGAGAAGGCGTTTCCCCCGGTGGAGCAGATCCCGGCCGGTTGGGAATTTCTCTCTGTGTGTGTGTGTGTGTGTGTGTGTGTGTGTGTGTGTGTGTGTGTGTGTGTGTGTCTCAAAAACCTTGACGCATCTGCCAGAGATTCTTTATTAGGGGATTTGAGAGGAAATCAGTCTTTGACACCATAAGTACCATGCACCACAGTAAATATAAATAGGCTAACACACACACACATATATATATATATAATAGGATTGTATCATATAGAGTTGTATAGAATACTGTTATATTATGTAGAATATCGTATATAGTTATAAAGAATATAATTAGCATTTATGCCATATATATATATAATATGCATTTATAATAAGATTGTATCATATAGAGTTATATAGAATACTGTTATATTATGTAGAATATCGTATATAAAGAATATAATTAGCATTTAGGCCATATATGTATATGTGTGTACATATACATATACATATATATATATACGTACACACACACGTTAATATTATATAACAAAGATAGATGTGTAGATGTTTGTCTCCAGGAACAATGACGCCTCCGCTGCGCTCTCTGCTGGCTCAGACCTGCAATAACTGCCTGGTTTAAGCGCTGTGGCTGCAGTTCTGCTTGTGTCCGCTAGATGTCGTGCTAACATCACGTGTCAAGAACTCGCTTCCACAGATGTGATGAAGGTCAAAAATCTGTGATTTCAGAGATTCATCATCATAGTGTATTCAGCCAGCTGGGCATAGAGTGTGTGTATGTACATCTCACACACACACACACACACACACACACACACACAGTGAATAATAATATGGAAACAGAATGAAATCTTAAAGCTGTCTACTCCATCTACACCTTTGTTTATTCTCTGGAGGGATTATTTCTGGAGGAATTCTTCTGGACAAAACGAAGGTGACGATGGTGTGTGCTTGTATTTTTATTTAGATAAACGAGATATAAAAAGTATCTCCAGACTGTGACACCCAGATAAATGTGATTCATAACGAAAGTAAATAATGTTTTAAAGGGTTTGTCTTAGTTTGTGGCTATTATAATTAGCTTTAAATACAAATGGCACTCTCTGTTATGTCATAGCCGGTCTCATTCTGATCCCGTCCTGTTGAGTCATAAACAGACAAACAGCAGATGTGTTTACAGTAAACATGTACAGTCAGACAGTCGTAATGCTCCTTTTTTTATTTTTTTTATTCGTGTCATTTGACACAATCCCAGCTAACAAAATAACGTTCTAAGAACATATTGCTAATGTTTCTATTATGTTTTTTAAATGTTTAAAAGGCAACATTAAGAAAAACATTCCATTTTATGATGTTGTAAATTAGGGCTGCAAAAGGATTAATCGTAAAAGATTATGTTTACGTACTATATGTGTGTGTACTGTGTATATTTATTATGTATATATAAACACACACACACATACATATATATATATATATATATATATATATATATATATATATGTGTGTATATATATATATATATATATATTAAATAAAAATGTTATAATTATATATAAAATATATTTATAAATAATATAAATTATATACAAGTATATAACGGTAAGAAGTTTTTAAACAGTAAGATTTTTAATGTTTTTTAAAGAAGCCTCTTCTGCTCACCAAGCCTGCATTTATTTGATCCGAAGTACAGAAAAAACAGTAAAATTTTGAAATATTTTTACTATTTAAAATAACTGCTTTCTATTTGAATATATTTTAAACTGTAATTTATTCCTGTGATTTCAAAGCTGTATTTTCAGCATCTTTACTCCAGTCTTCAGTGTCACATGATCTTCAGAAATCATTCTAATATACTGATTTGCTGCTCAAGAAACATTATTATTATTATTATTATTAAGTTATTAACAGTTGAGGTTTTTTTTTTCAGGATTCTTTGATGAATCGAAAGATCCAAAGATCAGCATTTATCTGAAATATAAAGCTTTTGTTATAAAAACATTATACACTACACCATTCAAAAGCTTGGAGAAATTAATGCTTTTATTTAGCAAGGATGCTTTAAATTGATCAAAAATGACGATAAAGACATTATAATGTCACAAAAGATTTGTATTTCAGATAAATGCTGTTCTTCTGAACTTTCTATTCATCAAAGAAACCTGAAAAAATTCTACTCCGCTGTTTTCAACACAATAATAATAATAATTTTTATTCAGAATGATTTCTGAAGGATCATGTGACTGGAGTAATGATGATAAAAATTCAGCTTTGAAATCACAGGAATAAATTACAGTTTAAAATATATTCAAATAGAAAGCAGTTATTTTAAATAGTAAAAATGTTTCAAAATTTTACTGTTTTTTCTGTACTTCGGATCAAATGTTTTCAAAATCACCTTAAAATCACTGAAAGAATGTTTGTTAGAACCTTGACGAAACATTCTGAGAACATTCCCTGCTTGCTCAGAAACTAAATGATGAATTTCTCTTTCTGAAAATATTTCTACATTCCTTTCTAAATCACACAGTTCCACAGAACGACACTCCCTGCTAGATTTCAAAACTCCCAGATTTCCAAAAGTCACTTGTCAATTAAAACACGAGACGCAAATCTGTGATGATTGCAGACAGCAGCTAACACGTGTTCCTCGGTCCAGCTCTCCTGCTCCGTCTGATCTCACCAGCTGCTCAGGGTTTCTCAGAGCTCTTCATCTCCTCCGCCAGATCTGTCAGACTTCAGGATCACAGAACACAGACTTCAGGATCTCTGACCGGCTGTGACTGAGATCAGAGCTGATCCACAGCATTTCAATGCAAAACTTGATCTCTGCGCTCGCTGAAATGTTGTGGAACATGCTAGTTTTGAGTGAGATCCAGGGTTCTCATCCTTTTACCTCCAACCTTTTCTCTCTTTTTTTTAGGATTTCAGGATTTCAAAAAAGCTGGACTTTTATTTTTACTCACAATTTTTGATAAAATATTTTAGAGCTTAGAATAAAATCTGTTTTGGTAATATAAATGCCAGTGGTGTTTTAAGATTTTATTCATTTGCTTGACTTTTCCAGTTGTTCATGATTTACTTTGAGAATTAAGGATAAGGACTTTAAAAATACATATAATTTTAGTCAAAATGTCAAATATTTTATAACCAAAAATTTAATATTTTATAGCTTGGAATAAATAATAAAATCCATATTCATTATAAAAATGCACATGGCGTTTTACGATTTTAATAATGACTTCATAATATTTATAATTAAATTCTAAAATTAATAATGACTTTGCCAGTTGTTCATGGTAGATAAGAATTAAGAATCAGGATTTAAAAAAAAAAAAAAAAAAGTTTATTTATTTTTAGTTATTTGTGAGGGTGTTGCTATGCAGTTGCTAGGCTTAGGGTTTGGATGTCTTCCTGCCTGGTATAAGCACAGTCCTGTATCCTCTGAGCGTGTGTTTTAGCTGCGGTGTATGTAGTGCGCGACACACTCAGGTTTGTCTGTTTTTAACAAGCACACACACTTACTTTGAAATTGAAATGAAAGAAATGCTATAATTATGAGCATAGAATGTAGCTGGAGGAAATGTACAGGTTCCTGGCAAACTTTACAAGCTCCTAGAATAATTATAGAGTGTGTGTGTGCGTGTGTGTGTGTGTGTGTGTGTGTGTGTGTGTGTGTGTGTGTGTGTGTGTGTGTGTGTGTGTGTGTGTGTGTGTGTGTGTATGTATACTTGTTTTTCTATTCAGGTGGGGACTTAAAGCTGAATACACACAGACTCATGGGGACTCGTGTCACGGTGGGGACCTAAATTGATAGCAATTGGAGAGTCCCCACAAGAATAGCAAACCAGACGTGTGTGTGTGTGTGTGTGTGTGTGTGTGTGTGTGTGTGTGTGTGTGTGTGTGTGTGTGTGTGTGTGTGTGTGTGTGTGTGTGTCCTTCAGACCTGCCCTTGCTACTCCTGGTATTCTCATGTGTTTCACTGGAGAACACACACACACACACACACACACACACACACACACACACATATATACATCGGAGATATTTAAACAGCTCGAGTTCTTCATAAACACTCACAGCTCCTCATGTGTGCAGCAGTGGAAACTTCTGACAGCTCGCTGTAAACTCACACACACACACACACACACACACACACACACACACACACACACACCTGACGCGCACTCACGCTCTCCAGACGCGAGCTCCAGTGGTTTCCACCGGAGACTGAGATGAGTTTCTGCGCGGAGAGCGAGCAGAGAGTGTGTTTATGATGGATGTGACGCTGTTCTTCTCTCTGTGTGTCTGTGTTTGTGCGGCTGCGGGTTCAGAAACACTCCGGTAAGACGCTTCTGTCCTTTACACGGGACTACATAAATACGCTTTTCAAACGAAATGTTTCATTTTTATGCTTTTTATAACCAATACATAGTCACGAGTCATCTGAGAGAAAGAAGTAACGATACCAGAGTCTATAATCGCTCATTTTGTAATTATCGCTAATATCGCTCATTGTCATGGTAACCATATTTTCCGCTAAAGTACTATTATTTTCCGTTGTGCATATGTTATTGTAATTATATTTTCCATTAGCACCACTGTAATCGTAAAAAAATGTGTAACTTTATTTCTTTTTTTAACGAAAGGCGTGCATAGTGAGTTTAATCGCGCGATGGCACGTGATCTAAAATATTAGCATATTTGCGGGTTATTTTTGCTACATTGCGTGCTTATAAGTTGGATACAAATAAAAAAAGAAAAGGCTAAAGTTAGGCACTTTTGTGTTTGTGTGTGGCAGGTCATCCAGACCGCTTCTGTCCGATGGATTGTGTCAGTATGGATGGATGAGAACCTTAAAGGGCCAGTGCAAACGTGAGCAAACACTCACATATTGCCCATGTTCACAATATACTGCACATTATATATTTTAGTTTTTGAAATATTATTTAAGTTTAATATATTGGCAAATATAATAGGTTTTATTATTTGGAGCATACAGAAAATTCACTCTCTGTGCGCTGTATGCATACTGTAGTGTCTATAGTCTATACTGTAGTGTATACTGTAGTGCATACTGTAGTCTATACTGTAGTGCATACTGTAGTCTATACTGTAGTGCATACTGTAGTCTACGCTGTAGTGCATACTGTAGTGCATCTGTAGTCTACGCTGTAGTGCATACTGTAGTGTATACTGTAGTGCATTGTAGTGTGTACTGTAGTGCATATTGTAGTGTATACTGTAGTGTGTACTGTAGTGCATACTGTAGTGCATACAGCAGGAACAGTGTGAGCTGTAGCCCATGTGTTGTGTGTGGTTTGTGTAGCTGTGTGTGAGTCGGGCTGTAAACACGGTGAGTGTGTTGGACCGGATCAGTGCCGCTGTCCTCCAGGATTCACCGGCAAGACCTGCAACCAAGGTACCACACACAAACACACACTTTCCCTGAAAAACTCAGCTATGAATACGAGCACATGTGAAAGTGTGTGTGATGACATCATGAGGAGTGTGTGTGTGTTTTGGTCATTAACACACAGGTGTCCAAACATTGGAGCGGCCGCTGGGGTTTGTGTTAGTGACTGATGGCAGATCTGTGCGTTTAATGATGCTTACCGGCCTTATGGGAGACATATTAGGATCTGATTTACAGGAGAAACACAAGACAGCATGTTTGCTTTGGCCTTTCTGGCTCTTGAAAAATCTGAAGAACGTGATTTGATATATAATTCCCTATGATTATTTATGGAGAGTGTGTTATATGGAGACTTTCAGGAGGGTTGATTTTAGTCATTTTTTTAGGTTTAGTCTCTAAAGGAACCAATCTTGTGGAACCAAATTCTTCTCATTCAAGAAAACAGAGAATGTTCTGGTAACATAACATAAACATTCCAGTAACGTTAATAGAACATTCGTTAACTGATAATAATGTTGTTGTTGTTTTTTTTTTGTCATATATGCCTACATTTTATAAAAAAAAATTTATAACTAACCACCAAATTATAAAAATAATTTGGTGGTTAGTTATACACTATTATATATTTCATATTTCTGTTCTATACGTATATATTTAATTCATATTTCAAATTAAGTTTTATATTTATTTTACAGGCTATAATTTTTCAATTTTATTATAGTTTTAATTAAAATGTATTTTTTATATTTACACCGTGTCCTAACTACACGCGACGCTGTGACACGATAAAAGGTATCTTTTCCATGTTAATTTGAGTTTTTGTCCTAACCGGCCACGAAGGCGACACGCGAAATTTCTATTTCAGCA
>CM071960.1:27870556-27873056 GCA_036784905.1 Acrossocheilus fasciatus
GTAGGGCAATAGCACATACAGTAAGTACACTATAAAAACCATTACGCCTATGGGATGTCCCCACTTTTCACAAAAACGAACATTGGAAACAGGCTTTTTTTTGTTGTTGCAAAAATCTACTGTTGCTAATAGAGCAGAAATGATTAATAATGAATAACAGAACTCCTACATTAATAATTCTTATGCCTGATGTCGTGACAGTGTGATTTGCTATAAAACATTCAGCCTGAGTTTTGTTTTCAGGGTGGACACCTCTTAGTTTGATAAGCCATCTGTTGCATCAACATGCAGCTACAATATTGCAAAATATGTTGTATTTTGCAACTATGAAAAAAATTTAAAGACCATTTTATGACCAATTAAAGAAAATGTAAGGAATTGAAGGCAAGACATTATGTCAACGTTTTTTTATATGTAAACATCTATGATTAGTTAAAAAAGTAAAAAAAGAAAAAAGAAAAAAAAGGTCTCCATTAATATTATAAAAAATTAAATAAAACTAAATAAATAAAATAAAATTAGGATATGGAAATCTCTTTACTGTTCCTTCTCGTCACACTGCAAAAGTGCTGTTCTTCATCAGTATTTCTGACTTGTTTTCCAGTACAAATATTGAAAGTTTTATTAACTTGAACAAAGGTAGATGCAAAAGTAACATATGATAAGAACAGTCTTGTTTTCTGAGAAACGCATCATAAAAAAGTTATTTTTTTATTTAAACATCTGCCAATGAGCTCAGCAAAATCTACTTAATTCAATTTAGAATGTTTTCTGTATATATGTATGTGTGTGTGTGTGTGTGTCTGTCTGTCTGTCTGTGTGTGTGTGTGTGTGT
This sequence comes from Acrossocheilus fasciatus, assembly GCA_036784905.1. NCBI lineage: Eukaryota > Metazoa > Chordata > Actinopteri > Cypriniformes > Cyprinidae > Acrossocheilus > Acrossocheilus fasciatus. The sequence continues at coordinate 27,871,392 of CM071960.1, forward strand.
GTGTGTGTGTCTGTCTGTCTGTCTGTGTGTCAGTGTGTTAATGACTGCAGCAGTAATGACTGTGTGTTTGTGTGCAGATGTGAACGAGTGTGCGTTCAGGCCGTGTAAGTACAGGTGTATGAACACACCGGGCAGTTATAAATGCTACTGTCTCAACGGCTACATGATGATGGCTGACGGCACGTGTCGCAGTGAGTATTTCCACTTACTTCCAGCATCCTGAAATATGTGTCCTATTTTACACGCTCAACATGAATATCTCACAGTGCATCTCAAACCTGTCCTGGAGGACCCACAACCAGGGCTGTAATGTAATGAATAAATAATACTAAATAATAAATATTTTTTTGGAGTATCTGTACCTTACTTGAGTTTTTGTATTTCTGTCAACTTTCACTTTTAATCTACTACATTTCCTAATTAAAATGTATACGTTTACTCATAAACATTTCCCCGAAGCACTGCAAGAAAGCAGGTTTGACGAATCAGTGGTCTGGCGTCTGCAAGTTAGACTCCTAAAAACACCTTCTCTCATGTGCGAACAAATTCTGCGGTATACAGTATATCGTCTGCGATAATATGCCAAGTGTTTTTTTTTTTTAAGAATGTGCAATCTGACATTATCGAGTATATCACAAAAACAGACAGAGAGAGAGTGCAGAGAGGTAAAAATGCCTCTGTACATCTTTTATATTTGTATCATTTAATATAGTTAATCTGTATCACGTGAAGAGTGCCATTTTTTTCTCTCCAGATATCAGCATGATAACAAACGTAATATTTATTTTACACAAGTTTAAAGTTAGCAGACACTATATTGCATGTTTTTGCTTAATTTTGCCAAAGAAAATAGTTCCAAACAAAGATCGCAGCACTGTTTCGCATCTCTGAGCAACACAGGATGAGGTTTCCTTACTGAATGAATCAGCTTTTCGAACGAATCGGTTGAATGAATGATTCAGTGACTCACTCATTAACACAGTGAATGAATCAGTTGACTGGCACCTGGTGGTTTTAATTTCACATTTCAACTATATTTTCATGTTTTAAATAATTTCAAATATCGTATTCAGTGTTTTAAACAAAGCATTATTTATGCATTTGTAACTGCACGTTTAATGCATATATGTCCATCTGAGCTACTTTAAACTGTGTAAATACATGTATTTGCCACTTTTCTTATGTTGGATAGAAAGCGACAAAGTTTTACAGGTTCTTCATCCACCACAGCACATTTTGTTCTTCTCCCTCATAGTCCACACATAGACTCTACTAATGAGCTGAATCAGGTGTGATAAATGAGGGAAAATACTAATTATGCAGCAGGTTTGAGAAGCACTCATTTATCAGACTGTGGGAGAATCTCACGAAACTTGTTAATAATGTAATTTTACTCTCAGAAGTCAAAAGATAAAAATGAGAAATTGAGTTTTGCATGCATTATATTCATATTTAGTGATAATTTTTAACATATGTAATTAATTAATACAATTAATTCTTCTGAATTAGTGTTTTTTTTTTCTTGTTTATGTGAACATTCCACTTTATCATTTTGCAAAAATTATGGGAAAAAAAATTACTTTTGAATGTTCTCAAACAAATAGTAACATTGAAAAATAAAAATTGGATAAATGTCCAACTAAAACGTTTTAGGAAAAGCTGTCC
>CM071960.1:27875556-27955556 GCA_036784905.1 Acrossocheilus fasciatus
AATACCACTGCACAGGTGTGACTACAGAAAAACACACGCGTAAAGACATGATTTAATACATTTGTATTTACAATGATGTAGAGCATTGTTTATATATCATTCATATTAAGATTAAATTCAATTATATTATCAAATAATTACAATAAGTATAGAAATATATGCAGAATAATATATAAGTATTATATAAAAATTATAAAAATATAATATACATACATATTTACACTCAAAAATCAGTGTAAAGATTAAAATGAGATTGCATTAATTATATTTTTTATTTTATTTTGTGATAATTGTTATTGTTATTTGCTATTTTTAATTAATACAATTTCAATGGAATTTAAATAAATAAATAATATGCAATTATTTTATATATAATCATATAATATTAATAATGTCATTAAATATTACATATACATATAGTAGTATAATTAATATAATTAATAGTATAATTAATTATATTATTAATTATAATTATAATATATATATATATATATATATATATATATATATATATATATATATATATATATATATATATATATATATATATATATATTCATTATCTAAATATAAAAATAATTATTCAAATAATATTTTAATTATATCTATGTATTAATGACCATTATATATATATATATTTTTTACACTGCTGAATTATTTTTTACATTATGCTGCATTTAATTTTCACAAACTCTAAACATTTGTGTTTTCCAGATAAAAAGTTTTCATCTATTTGCTATGACAAGCCCGGACACAAGAAATGCAAGTGCACACCGAGTGTTAATGGAAAGGGTTACGACTGTAAATGTAAGTGTGTGTGATTTATACCATCGATTGACAGTGTTTTCTGTGTGTTTAAGTGACGCTGTGTGTGTTTCAGCTGTTCTTAAAGTCACCATTGAGCCTGCAAGACCAATCGAAGTCACAGTCAGCCCGACAACCGTCTCCACGGCAACAACTCCCATGACAACCAACAGAAAAACAACTACAACAACAACAACCACGACGACAGCTACAGCCACTCCCACTACTACCGTTACCGTAGCAACTTCTGTTCCGTCAAGCACTGCCATGACGACAGTAACACCGAGTACTGTTGCTATAGCAACAACAACAACAGCTACAACTACAACAACAACAACAGCAACTACTACTACAGCCCTCACAACTGTTGCTATGACCACAAGTCTAACTACAACGTTGACATCATCGGCACCGACAACTACAGACACGCCTCCAACGACAACCTCCATCAAAACTACAACAACTACAAGCACACAGATGAGCTCAACTACAACACTAGACAACCGCATTCACAGAGAGAACACCGCCAAACCACGAGGAGACGTACACAGTGAGATACATTCATGGCTCTTCTGCTCAGCAGAGCTGCATTTATCTGATCAAAAATACAGTAAAAATTCTGATATATTATTAGAATTTAAAACAGCTGTTTTCTATGTGAATATCTGTTAAACTGTAATTTATTTCTGTGATTTTCAGCATCATTACTCCAGTCTTCAGTGTCACATGATCTTCAGAAATCATTCTGATTTGCTGCTCAAGAAACATTTCTGATTATTATCAATGTTGAAAACAGTCGTGCTGCACAATATTTTTGTGGAAACCGTGACGCCTTTTATTTTTCAGGATTCACAGATAAATAGAAAGTTCAAAAGAACAGCATGTATTTGAAATAGAAATCTTTTGGAACATTAGAAATGTCTTCACTGTCACTTTTGATCAATTTAATGCATCAATGATGAATAAAAGCATGAAAGTATTCATTTCTTTAATTATAACAAAGAAAAAAAAAGCAATGGCTAAAAAGGACAAACTGTGGCAACCAAATAGTCATTGTAGCTCAACAGATTTAAAATGTTTTCTGTAAAAAGTAAAATACAACTAGGCATGTTTTCTACATTTACATTTATGAACTAATATAACAGCAAATTTTAAAAATGAAACATAAACAAATGACATTTTTCACAAAAATTAATAATTGAATCAAAGTTAGTGTTATTTTAGCATTACTGAGTAACTATTACAGTTATTATTAATATTTTTCATTAGTTTTTATTTTTATATTTCCCATTTCACGTTTAAAATTTTTACAAATTTTATTGTTTTTTTGTCATTTGTTATAGTTTTAGTTTTATTTATTTATTTATGTATTTGTTTAATATAAATGCGTTTTTGTACATAAATTTGAACAAAATTAAAATGAAAAATGTTGCCTTGTCTACTAACTGAAACATTATAAAAAAGGCTTATATATTATATATATATATATATATATATATATTATTTTGTTATTAAATATAAGAAGCATAAGATGCACTGTATATATAGATCATAACTCGGATCAGGCTTTTATATATATATATATATATATGTGTGTGTGTGTGTATATGTATGTATAGTGTATGATTAGTTCTGATTGGTCAGTTTGTCTCTTTTAGTTCCACGTTATGAGAACAACCTGTTTGACTGGGACTTTGACGTTGAGCTGGGAAACACAGAGGAGTTCGCGCGAGACGATCCAGGTACCATTCACACTTTATACACAAAACAGACGAAACGAGACGGCGAGGACCTTCCTGATGTGTGTGTGTGTGTGTGTGTGTGTGTGTGTTTCAGCCGCTGCTGCTGTGAGCTGCTCGTTTGATGAGGGTTTGTGTGTTTGGATGACGGACTCGGAAGGAGATCTGAAATGGGAAATCAAAGACGATCCCGCCGGTAAAACACATCAGAATTACACAGATTAAAAAAAACGTATATAAGAACTACTAATACTGTTCTCACCTGTCAATCACTCTCAGGTGGGCGGTACCTGTCAGTACCTGAGGCTACGAACAGACGGAGTGTCAAAGGGGCGCGGCTTACTGTGTCACTGGCCCCGCCCACAAAGGCCTGGCAGGGCGGCGACCTCTGTCTGTCATTTAGACACCGCCTCCATGGAAACCACATTGGCTCTCTGCAGGTGTTTGTCAGGAAGGGGCGGAGTCACAACCCGTCCATCTGGACCAGGACTGGAGGACACGGCTGGAGACACGCCCAGATCACACTTTGGGGGCGGGGCCTGCTTGATGTAAGCATGAATTAATCATCATGTGCTCATATATATTCCTTACCCTGAACGCTAAAGTTTTCGGTCCCACCAGGATTTCACTTTTTTTTCACAATTTTTTTGTTGTTATATAATTAATAAGAACAAAGAAGAAGATTGTTCCTTTAATGCAAAATTTTTTAGTCCCACCAGGATTTCACTTTTTTTCCCACCATTTCTGCAATCTTTTTTTTTAAACACACCTTACTTTTTTTGCAAGTTCTGTGATCAAAAATTTCCAGATATTTGCGCAGAATTTGCAATGTTTATTTTATATTTAGGATACCACATTTACCATATTATTTATGTACTTGTAGTCATCAAAGCTTATTTATTTTTGTCTCATTTAATTCTGACAAACAACTTCAAACAAGATTTTTTTTTTTTTATTAAAAATAAGAAGCATGAGATGCAAATTATTCCATGAACACTGAACTTTCGTTGCTAAACTTTTCAGTCCCGCCAAGATTTAATAAATCAATTTTTTGTTTGTTTTTGTTTGGAATTTTTGTGATAAAAATGACTGATTTTGTGGCTGTGATTTCCAGAAGTATTTTTTTTTTATTAATTATGAAACCACATTTGCCACATTATGACGTTGGATGTACAGCAGTCATGACAGAAAAAACAATATGCATAAAGCTTGTTAATCTGATTTAGTATTCAGGTATAAACTACTACAGAAATTAAATAAACAAATATAAAATAAAATGATTTTTGGGATTATTTCACGGTTAAATGCAGGATTTTGTTGGTTTTGCGTATGTTCTGTGATCTGAAACGTGAAAGACTTTATTACATCACAACCAAAGCTCTGTAACTAGCATTCACAGTCCAGACTGATGCTTTACTGTTGTATATCTGTATCCATCCTGCTGTTTATGATTATTGAGTGTGCATGTTGATTCTAGTGTGATTGATGCTGTTCTGTTTCAGATTGTGCTGAAGGCAGAGAGACGGCGAGGAAAACTTGGAGAAATCGCTGTGGATGATTTTAGTCTGAGACGAGGAGCCTGCAGCGATGAACACCACAGGACAGAGTGACACACACACACACACACACACACACACACACACACACACTGGACAGGTCAACATTCATATTCATGAGCTCATCCACATCTTTATTTAATCGTTTAATGACCATGAATCCGCAGATTTGTGCAGAATTGGACCAAATTGCCTTGCATATTTATTAAATATTATTGGTTATGCTGCTTTCGGGTAACAATAACAGTGTTGGTGCTATCAGCTACGTTTAATGCATTAAATTCGACAGATTTCCTGCATGCGTGACCCATAATACCTGATCAGTATCTTCAAACACAAATACTCCTATTTTATTGTGTTGTAGATGTCTTACAGCGTGAGTCTCATGTGAAGAGTCAAAAGAAAGTATATTTTGTAGTTTTTTGTATTGTGATAATATTATGATTTCTGTTCATATTCTTATTTAATGCATCCAGACTGTTAAGTTACGTTTTTCAGTCTTATTTAAAAATTGCAATAATAATATGATTTGTTTTTTTTTAAATCAGCATAAATTAAAGGCAGCACAAATGCTTTAACTAATATTATTTCTATTAAATTATAACAATATTATTTTTCACATTTAAGGGTGGTACTTGTCATTAAAACAATGCAACAATGCAACAATGTAATTTTAAGGAATGTTCCAAAAGACTATTTGAAGAAATGAATATTTGAGGTGAAATGTGAGCTGGATTATGTGAGATTCACCCACAGCAATATTTTGTGTTTGACGCACAAAACGTCTTTATATTTTTATACATCATTAATTCATTCAGTAATAATTAGTGTTAGTAAATCAGTATTATCAGTTGCCTTGTGATTTAAATTATTTATAAATAATAATAATGATTAAAAACCAAATGAATATGAGTATTTTTTATTTGCTTCAGGCTCTGACAGGCTTTTATTCAAGTACACTTCTGTTTTTTGTAGTCTCACGACACTTACGATAATTAGTACGTATTTGAATCGTTTTCACGTGTTTCTACTCCTGTTCAGTTCTTTCTGTCACTTACTGTACTCATGAAATGTTTCTCTAACTTCTTTGTAAATATGTTCAGTTTTTTTGTACCATATTGTATCTAAATGTGTATTTAAAGCTGTAAATGCTTCATAAACTCAAATCAAAACCTCTGTTGTTGATGATTGTGATTGGTCTGATTGCAGCAGATTTAAGGGCTGTTTTCTAATGCAGGTGGTTATAAATTTAGGTTATAAAAACATTGTGGGAACATTGTTTTGAAATGTTTCTAAAACGTTGAACTGTCCAGTTTTCTTGTCATGATAATAATGTTATTTAAAGGTTACAAATATGTTTGTTAAACGTTCTACTAGTTTTATTATTACCCAAAACATATCGTAAGGTTTATTTAATTGTCCTGTTTTCTTATCGTAATTAGAACGTCATTTAAAGGGTACGAAAAATGTTTCTTAGAACGATTAAGTACAAATAACATCTTTTTTTTTTTTAAATTTTTTACATTTACTATTACGAACTGGTCAAATTGATAAATTGGATAAATTGAGAATTACATTTTTTTTTTTTTGGTCTCAAATCTGAAATAATGTGTGACAAAATTTTAATTGCTGCAGTCTGTTTAAAAGTGTATAATTAATTTGAATTATTAAACATTAATACATAATATATGTGTTTAAAATATATTTAATACAACAATTTTTAATATTAAAATTATGAAAAGGTGGTTTCAATGAATGATTCAATGACTCATAAATACTTCCCTTGTATCGTTACTGTATGAATCAGCGTTTTTGAACGAATCTCTTGAATGAACGATTCAATAACAAATACATTTTTTAACAGTCACTTGTTGGCACCTAGTGGAGAAACGAGGCAATCGACACAAACGTTATTTGAAGCGCCAATTAGATACTTTCAAAAGATAACTTACTGTATGTTGATCGCTACAATAGACATCAACTGTTTAATATCTGAACTATAAAAATTCATCCCAGTATTTCTGTGATAATAGAATGACAGAAATAATACTGAAAAGAAGCTTAGGTTTAATAGACACAGGCGAAAATGGGCTCGCATATCGACATCGCGATCTTTTACCGATTAATCGTGCAGCTGCTAACAATAAGGTGCTAACAAAAAGTTCTTCTGACATATTTGTCATCTCTTCTTCTAGATATGACAACAAATATTCACAGTCACAGCAGACAGCTTCGGTGACATTATAGCAGCGACTTTCTTCAGTTCTGAACGCGGCGACTGACGCACTGCGCATGCGCTGAAGTTTTGATCGGAATACACAAATACACATGTAAACGAACGTATGACTCGGGTTGCAGGTGTTCACAACAAAACAATTGCTACTCAAAACTTCAAGGGGCTGAAGCCCTTGCCTGGTTGTAGTAGCCTATATAGTGAATGGTTCAGTTTAGGTCCCCCCCCCACACCCCATACAGTTAGTTTAGTTGGTATGTTCCACCGATATACTATAAGCAGAATACACAATCAATGCATTCGCTAGTAAAGTAGCCCAGCCCAAGAGTGTCTTTATGTTAACGTGCAGATTAACAAGAGAAGCAACACTGGACCGGACAACTTTCTGTAACATCATACAGTAACTTGCGTGGATGTAATCTGTCTGAAGGTTTTAGATTAAGGTGCTGCTTCAGAGTCTCAATTTTAAATCCGGGGATGGAAAAATAGGAATCGTCCTATTGCTTAAATGTGATCGTTAAACTTTATACGGCTGTGATTTAAATCATTAAACATTAAACGTTCAGTGTTTCCTACTACTGATGATGAATAATGAATATTTTGTGTGATTTATGGTGTTTAAATTATGTCTGTAAACTCACATTTCAGCCAGGGAAGTTTTGATGGCATTTTCTTTCCATATTACCTCCGTATAAAGCCATAACGTAGTGTAACTGGGGATATTCTGCTGTTCCTAAGCGCCACCTTGTGGCAAAGAGTTTGCATATTCACTTATATTCATATTTTATGCAGAACAGTGTTGTGAATGTTAACTGGCATATTAACAAAAAAAAAAAAAATTAGAAATTTGACACAAATAATTGACAGTAAGCTTTAAAAGAAAAGAAAAGAAAAAAAAGGTTTTCTGGGGTAGAGGGTCCTACCGTAATGCTGTAGCCCAGGGGCCTTTGGTTATCTTAAGGTGCCCCTGAATAAAATACACATTTTTTGGTGGGGTTCCCCTAGTAAAATTTGCATTTTAGGGGCTAAATATCACATTATTGGAGGTGCTTCAACTGGCGGACATGAAAAACAACCTGTGGCAACAGTATTAAAGTAGGTAGCCCAATTTCGCGGGAAAACTGTAGACTTGGCAACACTGGATTGCAAAGTTTAAGGCTCATATAAACTTTAATATGAACTTTCAGGATTCGTTCGAACTGGCGAAAATCAGTGCATGTTAAATGTGTAGTGTTGCCAACAGTTGCTGCAGGTTGTTTTTCATGTCCGCGGGTTGAAGCGACCCCAGTAATGTGATATTTAGCCTTTAAAATGCGAATTTTACCAGGGGAACCCCGCCAAAAAAACGGGTATAAACGCGCCTTTGCACTTCGGGCGTCCCGAGTTCGAGTCCCGGCTCATAGACCTTTCCTGATTCCCCCCCCCCCCCCCCCCCCCCGTACCACTTCGCTTCATGTCAATTAACGGTCATATCCAAATTAAGGCTAAAAACGCCGTTTGAAAAAACCCTACGGTTTGGTTGAGAGTTTTGCAGTTGTTATCTCTCCACTCTGTTTGCTGGATCTGAAACAGATGTTCTCCACAAATCTTATGACATGAAAACTCCTCCCAGAGCACAATGAGTTTAGTGTGTGTGTGTGTGTGTGTGTGTGTGTGTGTGTGTGTGAGAGAGAGAGAGAGAGAGAGAGAGAGAGAGTACATTCTGTTTAACTGAGAGGGACAGACAGATGTGAGGTGTGTGTAACGAGAAGCAGACCAGAGACCATGACAACCTGCATAAACACAGAGTCTGTCTTCAGCGCTGACTCACAGGTTAATCTATGTCTTTTGTGTGTCGCAGGTTAAAACAGGTTTCTCCTTTGCAGATGGATGTTTGTGTCCGAGACGAGACTGATGTTCTTCTGCTGAGGCACTGATTAGAAAACACCGCGGTTCTGCAGCTTCATCTAGTGGCCGAGAAGATGCATTACAGTCATCAAGCTATGAGCGTTTCCCATCCAGCCTCATAATTAACTAAAACATTAACAAACATGTTCGTTGCTTGAAATAAAATAAACGGTAATCGAAATAAACTAAATATAAACAAATGTAAACTTATTCTATTTCAGCTGCCAAGGCAACATTTCTAATTCTCGTTTAGTTTAACATGAGGTCCTAAATAAATAAAAAACAAAAAATACTAAAACTAAAATTAAAATGACAAAAGAAAATATAAATATGTTCAATATATATTAATATATTAAATATTTATTAAATATATAAAAAACGAAAATAAAATAGAAACTTCAAAAACAAAATAACTAGTTGGAAAAAAAAAAAAATCTAACCTCAAAAGTAAGCTTCTGCTGGCCATTCCAGTCCTCTGACCTGAACTCTGTAGAACATGAGTGAACTGAAGAGAAGAAGCAGCAGCATGGAGCTGTGAATATAAAAGGGTCTGGAGTGATTCTGGATGAAGGAATGGTCTCTGATCTCTTGTCAGGTGTCTCTAACCTCATCAGGCATTACAGGAGAACATTTAGAGCTGTTAAACTGGCAAACGGAGGTTTCAAAAAGTATTGAATAAAAGGGTGCCGTTAATTGTGGCCAATGTGTATCAGAGAAAAACATTTATTTCATAATGATATTTCCCCCCATTTTAAATTCGTATTATCCAATGAAAGGCTACATTTTTGTAAATTTTTAAAATCAAAAGGATTAATGATACAGATTTATTTTCACAGCCTTCTTTGATCATATTTACCATGTGAATACTTTTGAGCACAACTATATATATATATATATATATATATATATATATATATATATATATATATATATATATAAAATGTATGTGTGTGTGTGTGTTACTTGAAATAAAAACAAAAACTACTTATTTCATTTCAGTTAGTTGCCCATTATTTTTATTTTTATTTTTTGCTTGTTTTTAATTGATGTGGACACCACCACTAGATTAAAACTGTTAATGTTAAAGTGCAAAAAACTTTTAAAAAATGCATTTTTAAGTAAGTGGTGCTTCATATGCTTTGTTTACTGCTTTGGAGTTGAGTGTGACGCGTAACCACGCCCACCGGCCCCGCCCCTCCACCCAGAGTAACACCAGAATAAACTGCAGACTTTCACACAAACACTCGCTGCCTGACACCTGTCCAGAGAGAGAGAGACGAGCTCAGGAGAATATGATCCTACACATGTACACATATGTCTCGACATTTCACATCAGGAATGCTGACAGAGGGAAACACACACACACACACACACACACACACACGCGCACACACTTAAGTTCCTTCTGCTCCGGACCGCCGCTGAAACACCGAACACACCGAACACGCCGAACACACCCTCGCTAAGCAGGTGAAGGTTTATGTGTATTATTATATCTGTACTGTTATGGCTTGGAATAATAATAGTAAGTAGAGCTCTTAACAAGTAACATTACATTACCCAGCTAACATTTTCAGAACTTTGGCTAATGTTCTGGACAGATTCTCTTAAAATCATAAACAAACGTTCTTTCAGTAACGTTAAGTTCCAAGTGATCTGGTCTTTACTAATGTTCTCAAAACGTTCGCACGAAAACGTTATTTATACAATGTTCATGGAACGTTGGACGTTCGCTTAACATTCTTTTTTGAATGATACTAGTTTCGGAACGTTCAGAGAATATTCAAAAGTAACGTTACCATAACGAACCGTAATAAAACAGATATAATGCAATGTTTCGATAACGTTCGTATAAAAACGTTTTTAACGTTCAAAGAACATTCAGAAATAACGTTTTCATAACTTAATTTAAATTGTTCTTAAAACATATGAAGAGTAACTCCGTTTTTATTAATTTACTTAAATCATGTTTTTATACTGTATTTTTTTAGTTATTATTATTTAATCAAAACAACCCAACTGCAGTTTGATTGACATTAATTGGAATGTTGGCCAAAAAAAAAAAAAAACATGATTTGTGAATCTGTTTTTTTTTTTTTAAATGAGCTCTTCATATATTTGTTAGCTGGGTAATTAGTGTGAGCTAATGCAAATATTTATTCATATTTGTTAACGTTCAGCATCTTTATTGTTAGTTTATGTTTTTTGTTCAAGTGCAATATCAACAGATCTAACTATGGAGCCTTATTGTAAAGAATCTTATTAAGGTAACATTTAATTGAGTGTTTCGTTGCTAAACACACCCACTTTAATATTTTTAATTTTTTTTGTACTTAAAGTTATGTATAGTATGTATAGTTATTGTTAACTAAAACTGTTAAAAACAATTTTCATTTATTTAAATAATGCGTAATTTAAAATATTATTAGATGAGAAATTTCAACTTAAAAAACTAAATTATAAATTAAATTAAACTAAAACTATAAGTACTAAAATTACTAAAACAAGAACTGAAATAGGCCTAAATATAAAATGAATTAAACAAAATAATAAAAAAGCAAAAACTAATAAAATAACAAAATGAAAATTCAAAATATAAAAAGAAAAAGCTAATTCAAAATATTAATGAATACTCTAATCATATATAAATAATATTATTGCCTGTGTGTTATTGCCATGCATTAACCTGGTAATGTGAAGAGACAGGTGATCTTGTGGCTCGAGTAAGTGTTTGTGTGTATTTATAGTGTGTGGGGGTGGAGGGTTGTAGGCAGCTGCTAAACTCTCTCCTAAACACACACCCGATAACGCCAGGACACGAACTGTGCCAGACGTATTTATGAATAATTTCACTCTGTGTCTCAGGTGCAGATGTCTCATAATAGACCTCATGGATCCAGATCAGTTCTTCAGGATCAGGAGATGGAGTATTTCACACAGCAGGTCCTGTTCCTCAAGGGGAAAGCCAGTGAGACAATCGCACACACACTCACACACACACACACACACACACACACACGTTTGTTTTTGTGAAAAGTGGGGCCATGGGTCAATGTCCTGAAAAGTCACCTTCACCTTGTAATAACTGTCATACACTCTCTCTCTCTCTCACACACACACACACACACACACACACTGTTTCACTGCATTGTTATTATGTTTGATTGCTTCTGTTTTTTGTGTTTATTTGATTGTTTTTATGTTTGTTGTTTTCGCTTTCTTTATAACTCTGTATAGCTATCTTTGTGAGGACATACATTGACACAATGCGATCTCCAGCTCCTTACCCTAACCTTCAGAACTAAGTGTCTCACCCAAACCCTTGCCCTGAACCTACCCTTTACCCAGTTATAACCTGACCCCTGAAACCAAGTCTTGACCCTCAAACAGGCCTTTAAAGGGATCCCAGAAAGTGAGGACCGGCCAAAATGTCCTCACTTTACAAGACTGTCCTCACTCCGATGGTCTGAAACTCAAACCGGCCCTCACAAAGATAGCTGTACAAGTGCACACACACACACACACACACACACACACACACACACACACACACGTTCGTTTTTGTGAAAAGTGGGGACTCTCCATAGGCGTAATGGTTTTTATACTGTACTTACTGTATGTGCTATTGCCCTACACCAACCCTACACCTAAACCTACCCCTTACAGGAGACTGTGCATTTCAACTTTCCCCAAAAAACTAATTCTGAGTGATTTATAAGCGTTTTGAAAAGTGGGGACATGGGTCAATGTCCTGAGATGTCACCTTCACCTTGTAATACCTGACATACCCACGTCATTATACACATCTATGTCCTGACTTTTCACAAAAACGCACACACACACACACACACACACACACACACACACACACACACACACACACACACACACACACACACACACTGTTTCACTGCATTGTTAATATATTTGATTGCTTCTTTTTTTGTGTTTATTTGATTGTTTTTATGTTTGTTGTTTTCGCTTTTGTTGATTTCGCATGGTTTATTTGTTTCTGTTTCCATGTGTTGTTTATCTTGTTTGTTTGTTTTTTTAATTATTAAAAAAAACATGTTTTTTCATGTTTGTTGTTCATTTGTTGACCTGCATTGTTTATATGTTTGATTGTATATGTTTTCATCTCTTTTGTTTATCTTGTGTTTGTTTGATTGTTAATATGCTTGTTTTTCTTTAGTTCGCTGTTCATGTTGATCATGCATTGTTTCTGTGTTGGATTGTGTCTGTTTTTGTGTTTGTTTGCGGTGCTGTAGTGCTGCAGTCGTCCGTGAGGGAAGAGAAGAAACTGCTGGTTGAAAATGCCAAACTGAAGAAAGACATCGATGGTCTGAAGAAGCTCCTGCAGGATACACAGAAGAAGAAATCAGGTATTTTAAAACACACACAAATGCATGAGAAAACCAGTGTATAATTCCTGTAGACCAGGCTATGCAGTAGCACATACCTGCGTGTGTGTTTCAGTAAAGCTGCATCAGGAGAGAGTTCTGACGGCAGCGATCGCATCTAAAACCGCGCTGCTGGAGGAAACGGCCCCTCTGAAACAAATGGCCCCTCCGTCACAAACGGCCCCGTCCAGCCGGTCAGAGACGAGCGTCGCACACACTCGACCCGACGGGAGACACAGGAGAGAGAGGAGAGGTGAGCCGGAGGAGTCCAACATCAGCAAGAAAACAAGACCATTGTTATATCATTTTATTTCAAATCATTACTGCTGAACTTTCAAAGAATCACATTTTAGGCCCAAAGAACTAGGATGTGTTCCTGTAGCTCAAACAGTAGATCATGGCGCTCGCAACACCACAGTCATGTGTTCGACTCCCAGGGAATGCATGAACTGATCAAATGTATAACTTGAATGCAATGCAAGGCACTTTAGATTAAACTGTTTGCCAAATGCATTAATCTAAATGCAAAAATCATAGACAATGAGGGACCCTTAATACTCCAATTAGTGGTAAATAAATACATACATGTTTATGTATATTTTCTATATATGCACTTTATTTATTCACTTACTTTTATATTGTTTCTACATTTTTTATATAATACAATATAATATAATATAGTATTGTGTGTCTGTGAAATTGGGAAATAACTGATGGGAAATTCTTAAAAATGTGAATTTGTCTTTGTACATAAAAGTAACATGATACACAAATATATGACTCAGAATGATTATGAAATACTTTTGTATTCATTTATGAAAGGCATAATTTTTCAGTTACACACAGTGCCCTCCACCGATATTGGCATCTTTGATATATATGAGCAAAGGCGGCTATGAAAATAAATCTGCATGGTTTATCCTTTTGATCTTTCACTCAAAAAATGCACAAAATTCTAACCATTCATTGAAGTAAAACAATGGGGAGAGGGGAGAAAATCTCATGATGAAATAAATGTTTTTCTCCAATGAATGTTGGCCACAATTATTGGCACCCCTAGAAATTCTCATGAGTAAAATATCTCTGAAGTATATTCCCATTCATATTTACATTTTTTTATCACTCCAGGGTGATTATGAGCATGAAATTATCCAGCCATGACTTCTGTTTCACAGGATTATAAATATGAGGAACACAAAGCCCAAATTCCCTTAATCATCCATCACAATGAGACAAACCAAAGAATATAGTTCTGATGAGCAGCAAAAGATTGTTGAGCTTCACAAATTAGTGAAGTGGCTTTAAGAAAAGAGCTAGAGCAGTGAAAATCCCCATTTCCACCATCAGGGCAATAATTAAGAATTTTCAATCAACTAAAGATATTAAAAACCTGCCTGGAAGAGGACGTGTGTCTATATCGTCCTAATGCACGGTAAGGAGGAGCGTTTGAGCGGCTAAAGACTCTCCGAGGACCACAGCTGGAGAATGGAAGAAAATAGTCGAGTCTCAGGTAAGAAAACCTTAAAAAAAAAAAATTGTCAAACATCAACTACATCAGCACATGTTGTTCGGGAGGGTTTCAAGAAAGATTCTCCTCACTCATCCAAACACAAACTCCAGCATATTCAGTTATCAGACACGACTGGAGCTTCACATGGGACTGGCTTCTATGCTCAGATGAAACTAAAAAATTAGCTTTTTAATAGCAAACACTCAAGATGGGTTTGGTGAACACAGGGATAAAAAAAAAAAAGATGTTTCATTAACAAAGTTCGGGAGGAGCACGTCAGATACTTAGCTTAATTAGACACAAGTGGTACGCCATCAAGCTAATCAACACACGGGTATAAATACAGCTGACATACCTCCATTCATTCGACGGCTAATCAGCATCCCTCCACCACCCCTTCTCCAATATCATCACTAAAGTTCCCAACACACTAGCAGGGTACTCTGGGTTCGGGCAATTCCCGAGCTCGGAGCCCTTCCCCAGGACAGCACGCCAACAACGTATTACCATACTCGCCAAATACGCATTACTTTACTCGTGCTAAATATATGTAAGTGTGAAGTCGTGAAGTACCCCATGTGTACAATGAAATATACTGCTGTATTTGTGATGTTGTGGGCCTATATTTCTGCTGGAGGTCCTGGACATCTTGTTTAGACGCATGGCATCATGGATTCTATCAAATACCAACAGATAAAAAAATCAATAAGTGACTGACTCTGTTAGAAATCTTATAATGGGCCATGTTTGGATCTTCCAGCCGTACAATAATCCAAACACAAACCTCAAAAACAACACAAAACAGCAGCAACATGGAGCTGTGAATCTAAAGGGTCTGGAGTGATTCTGGATGAAGGAATGGTCTCTGATCTCTCGTCAGGTGTCTCTAACCTCATCAGGCATTATAGGAGAACATTTAGAGCTGTTATGTTGGAAAAAGGACGTTGCAATAATTGTGGCCAAAGCATTTATTTCACAATGAGATTTTCTCCCCACTTTCAATTGTTTTACTTCAATGTTAGAATTTTGTGCATTTTTTAAATAAAAATTAACAATGCAGATTTATTTTCACAGCCGCCTTTGCTCATATTTACCAAGGGTGCCGATATTAGTGCAGGGCACTGTATATGAATATGTTTTGCATTAATTTGTGAAAGGTGTATTTGCATAAGTATGTAGAAGTCTTAAGTTTAGGTTTAGCATCTTTCTGTATACATTAAATTTAATAATGGAAGTGTTATGCAAAAAGGGTTGCTAAAATAAGCTAAAGACTTCAGCCAAAACTTTCTTCAGTTAATATGTAAAATGATGTATAATTAGGCTATTATGAAATTGTGCCTGAAATAAAGTCTTATAAATTAGCGTTCTTTAAGCCTGGGCTCACAGGCTTGTATTTAATAACCCTAAAGTGCCAACTTACAGTATGTTTTGCATTATATGGTTATAATATGGATGTAAATCCTTGTAAACTTTATACATGAATGATTTGTGACCCTGGACCACAAAACCTTATAAGGGTCCATTTTTTCAAAATTGAGATTTATACATCATCTGAAAGCTGAATAAATAAGCTTTCCATTGATGTATGGTTTGTTAGGATCGGACAATATTTGGCTGAGATACAACTATCTGAAAATCTGGAATCTGAGGATGCAAAAAAAATCTAAATATTGAGAAAATCACCTTTAAAGTTGTTCAAATGAAGTTCTTAGCAATGCATTTTACTAATCAAAAATGAAGTTTTGATATATTTACAGTAGGAAATTTATTAAATACCTTCATGGAACATGATCTTTACATAATATCCTAATGATTTTTGGCATAAAAGAAAAATCTATAATTTTGACCCATACAATGTATTTTTTGGATATTGCTATAAATATACCCCAGCAACTTATGACTGCTTTTGTGCTCCAGGGTCACATTTGTATTGTGAGATTTGTGTGGGTTCAGGAGTCATGTTTGTGTCTCAGGTTTGGACGCAGCGCATCTGAATGGTTCTGAGTCCGCATGCGCTCTGATGCGAGAGCAGAAACCCGACGTGACCCGTCTGGACCTGCGGGTCGCACGCGTTCTGGACGTGCGCAAACATCCAGACTCGGCATCACTGTGTGTCCAGGAGGTGGAGTTAGGAGAACCCGCCCCCAGAACTGTGGTCAGCGGACTGATCAATCACGAGCCTCCAGAGCAGGTTGAACACACCCCTCGATCTCATTAACAAACCTTTACTAGTAAATCAGCTTCGAGATGTTTTTAATCTCTCAACTCAAAAAAATGAATGAATACATTTCTTATATTGTGAATATAACCAGCTGCTTACTATATAATTAAAATATTTAGGACATAAATCCCATGCAGAAAAAAATAGTTTATAATATTAATATTATTTCTGGACAAAATAAATCGAAAGCATGTTAATGTTGTAAACAGTGTGGTTGAAATAATTAGAGAGAGTTCATTTGCAAAAACAGACTAGATAAAAAAGTTCGTCGAGACAAACTTTAGGTTGGCTTGAGAAAGCCGGATCAGAAAGTTAGAAAAAGTTTGAAAAGTTTAAGAAGTTTAAAAAAGTTTTAAGTTTAATGGTTTACAGTCTGAAGTAGTTTGAAGCTTAAGGTAGTTTAAAAGCTTAAAGTTTGAATGTTTTAAAGGCAATACAGTCTGTCAGAGATGATGATCAGCAAGTTACTAGCACGTCGCTAGCATGATTAGCAAGTTACTAGCATGTCGCTAGCATGTTTATAGCATGATTAACATGCTACTTGTATGTCACTAGCATGATTAGCAAGTGACTAGCATGTTGCTAGCATGATTAGCAAGTTACTAGCATGTCACTAGCATGTTTATAGCATGATTAGCATGTTGCTAGCATGATTTGCAGGTTACTAGCATGTCGCTAGCATGTTTATAGCATGATTAGCAAGTGACTAGCATGTCGCTAGCATGTTGCTAGCATTATTAGCAAGTTACTAGCATGTCACTAGCATGTTTCTAGCATGATTAGCATGTCGCTAGCATGATTAGAAAGTTACTAGCATGTCGCTAGCATGTTTCTAGCATGATTAGCATGCTACTAGCATGTTGCTAGCATGATTAACAAGTTACTAGCATTTTGCTAGCATGTTTCTAGCATGATTAGCATGTCGCTATCATGATTAGCAAGTGACTAGCATGTCGCTAGCATGTTTCTAGCAGGATTAGCATGTTGCTAGCATGATTAGCATTTCGCTAGGAAAGATCTCAGATAGAGAGATAGAGAGATAGATGAGTTTGAATGGGTTAGAAATAGTACATAGAAGGGAAGTCTGATGGGCTTCAGTGTGTTTAGATTTAAATTTTGACAGTTGGAGTTTGAATAGTCTTGGCTCATCTGAACATTCCGTCAATGTAAATCTATGGGATTTTTTCCCAGTTTTATTCGTAATTTTTAGGAAAATCGTAAGTCGGATCAGTTAGAAAAGATATAGCAACCCGAGTCAGATTGGTCTGAAGATCTGGGCTGAGTTTGGAGTCTGTCGAGTTAAAGGAACACTCCACTTTTTTTGGAAATAGGCTCATTCTCCAACTCCCCCAGAGTTAATAAGTTGAGTTTTACCATTTTTGAATCCATTCAGCCGATCTCCGGGTCTGGCGATAGCACTTTTAGCATAGCTTAGCATAGATCATTGAATCCGATTAGACCAGTAGCATCGCGTTCAAAAATGACTAAAGAGTTTCGATAGTTTTCCTATTTAAAACTCGACTCTTCTGTAGTTATATCTTGTACTAAGACCGGCGGAAAATGAAGAGTTGCGATTTTCTAGTCCGATTTGACTAGGAACTATACTCTCATTCCGGCGTAATAATCAAGGAACTTTGCTGCCGTAACATGGCCGCAGCAGGCGCAGTGATATTACGCAGCGCCTGAAAGTAGTCCCCAGCTAGGTAACTAGTTATAATATAGCTGGGGACTACTTTCAGGCGCTGCGTAATATCACTGCGCCTGCTGCCGCAGCAAAGTTCCTTGATTATTGCGCCGGACTGGGAGTATAGTTCCTAATCATATCGGCCTAGAAAATCGCAACTCTTCATTTTCCGCCGGTCTTAGTACACGATATAACTACAGAAGAGTCGAGTTTTAAATAGGAAAACTATCGAAACTCTTTGGTCATTTTTGAACGCGATGCTACTGGTCTAATCGGATTCAATGATCTATGCTAAGCTATGCTAAAAGTGCTATCGCCAGACCCGGAGATCGGCTGAATGGATTCAAAAACGGTAAAACTCAACTTATTAACTCTGGGGGAGTTGGAGAATGAGCCTATTTCCAAAAAAAGTGGAGTGTTCCTTTAAAGTAGCAGTCAGAAATTTTAGTCTCGGAAAAAGAATAATAATAATAACTAGATAGTAAAGTTTGGATACAAACTTTAAGTTGGCTTGAAAGAGCCTAGCCAGAAAGTTTGAAAAAGTTTGTTGAAGTAGTTTGAAATACGTAAAATAGTTTTAAAGATTAAAGTTTGAATGTTTTAAAGGCAATACAGTCTATCAGAAAAACAGATCGCTGGGGTACCTGTGGTAGTTGTTAGGGTGTTGCTATGCGGTTGCTAGGGTTCCCGGGGTTGTTGCTAAGGTGTTGCTATGCGGTTGCTAGGGTACTTGGGGTGGTTGCTAGTGTGTTGCTATGTGGTTGCTAAGGTACCCAGGGCGTTTGCTAGGGTGTTGCTATGTGGTTGCTATGGCACTCGGGGTGGTTTGCTAGATGGTTGCTATGGTACTCGGGGTGGTTGCTAAGGTGTTACTAGCTTGTTAGCATTATTAGTAAGTTACCAGCATGTCTCTAACATGATTAGTATGTTACTAGCATGTCGTTACCATGATTAGCAAGTTACAGCAGGTATCTAGCATGATGCTAGCATGTTTCTAGCATGATTAACAAGTTAATAGCATGTTGCTAGCATGATTCTAGCATGATTAGCAAGTTACTAGCATGTTGTTAGCATGATTAACATGTTACAGCAGGTATCTAGCATGATGCTAGCATGTTTCTAGCATGATTAACAAGTTAATAGCATGTTGCTAGTATGATTAACAAAGTTACTAGTACGTTGCTAGCATGATTAGCATGTTACTAGCAGGTTGTTAGCATGATTAGCAAGTTACTAGCATGTTGCTAGCATGTTTCTATTATGATTAGCAAAGTTACCATCATGTCTTTAACATGATTAGCATGTTACTAGCATTATTCTAGCATGATTAGCAAGTTACTAACATGATTCTAGCATGATTAGCATGTTCTTAGCATGAATAGCAAGTTACTAGCATTTTGCTAACATGATTAACATGTTACTAGCGTGTTGCTTGCATGATTAACATGTTACTAGCATGTTGCTAGCATGATTATCAAGTTACTAGCATTATGTTAACATGTTTCAAGCATGATTAACAAGTTACTAGCATGATGTTAGCATGTTTCAAGCATGATTCGCATGTTGCTATATGACTAGCATGTTTAGCATTTTACTAGCATGATTAGCAAGTTTGCTAGCATGATGTTAGCATGTTTCAAGCATGATTAGCAAGTTACTAGCATGTTGTTAGCATGATTAGCAAGTTACTAGCATGATGTTAGCATGTTTCAAGCATGATTAGCATGTTACTAACATGATTAGATTAGAAATAGTATTAGATAGAGCGGAAGCTTATGAGTTTGAATGGGTTAGAAATAGTACATAGCATGATTAGATAGATTAGAAATAGTATTAGATAGAGTGGAAGCTTACATGAGTTTGAATGGGTTAGAATAGGGGATGGGGGCATGACGTCACTGCTCTAGCGCCGCGGTGGCTGATTGGAAAAATCGCCATTTTGTGAGGCCACTTGTTGCGACGCGCCGCGGAAGTTGTAATATGAATGTGTTTTAAATAGGATACAGAAATTGAATAAAGTGTAGATCAACATATTAAAGTTATTCAACAAAACATTATTTAGTCAAGAGCAGTGAGGGATTTCTTCTGTTGTTTGATTAACATTAATGACAGACGGCACAGCTTTATGAGGCTGCTGTCACAAGACCTGTTTCACGGATCCAATACTTATACATATGCGTTTTCTTTCGCAACTTAAGACAAAACCGACAATGCTTATGAGGATTCTCGTCAGTTTGACCATTTTGACATTATTTTGTGTGTATTTGGCCACTTAAGCGCAACCAGCTGTGTTTGTTTGTTCGCAGCGCGCGCTTTGGATGTGACTGTGAGCACACTGAAAAGCGCCTCTGGAGTGCACGAGTACCGAAAGACTTAAAAAGACGTGCAAATAATACATTTCTGTGACGATGCAACAATGACCGATTAGGCAATTGAAAATTCTGTCAACTGTACCGAAACGCGAGCTAAAGTCTTGTATCGCAGCGTGCAGCAGATGTGAAGAGAAGGTCAAAGAGAGAAGACGCGGTGCAGCTGAATCACTCACGCTGTTTTCAAATGACTGGTTGTGTGAATTTATTTACTCATCTAACCTACACGCTATATTGAATAAATGTTTTGCAGGAATTTCCCTCATTTTAAGTCAAAAGCTGCGGGAATATATGCGCAATCCCATACCAAAATTCAGGACCTGATTAAGCATAATTCTACTGTACATAGAATTGTGAAACATGACCAGTGTTGGGCACGTTAGTTATAGTTACTAGTTACTTCTCACAAATAGTAACTGAGTTAGTAATTGAGTTATATCATTATAAAAGTAACTAATTACCAGGGAAAGTAATTATTGCGTTTTTAAAAAATGTTCAAATGTCAAATAACTTTGGATGCCCCCAATATTAAATATGTTAAATGAATGAAATGGACACTAAAAAGAATAAATGATTATTATAAAACATTGTACATTAATCTACACTATTTATCTACTGACACTTAGTATCAGTCAGTCAAGCATTGTAATATAATATTATGATAATTTAGTATTATATGATGATAAAACTTTAGTAATTAGAATAACCAAGTATGAATGCATATTTGTCATCAATATAAAACGCACTAAGGATTAATGAGCTGCTGGGTTCATGAATATTAATCACGGTGTCTGCGTTCGCTCAAATTGATTTGCTGAAATCAAAACAGGGAGGATAATAGGTGAGCGCCAGCCAATGAGATTGTCGTTTGCGCATTAGTTCCGCCCACTACCAGAGGAACCGGCAGTTCTGAAAAGCTGAAGAATTCCAAAGGAACTCCGTTATTTTGACAGGAAATGACAACAAAGAATATCGTTTACATGTAGCGCGTCAATTCTGCATGTTATGAAAGACTCACTTGCTCTGTATCTTTCTTTGCGTGCGTGTATGTGAGAGAAAGCGACGGCGAGTCGTGCGCTTCACACTAGAGTTTACGGCACGTCAAATACAGCTACACTGCGCATCCATTCAGATGAACTGAAAAATTAAATTCTAATAATATAATATATAGTAACGCCACATTTTATTGTCAGTAACGGTAACGGCGTTATAACGGGGGAAATGCCGTTAGTAACGCCGTTTATTTATAATGCTGTTATTCCCATCACTGAACATGACACTTCCAAATCTTTCTGGGTTTATTTATTTTTCCAAAACTTTACAGGCCTGGAAATTGCTGTTTTAAATTCCATGACTTTTCCAGGTTTTTCATGACCGTATATGAACCCTGAATGTGACGATCGGGTGCGGTTATCTAAATCAAAATCAGGCAAAAATATAGGTGCGGGTGGTTGGCCATCTTTTCCAGGTACCATTTTCTTGCGTCCGTTAGAAGTTTGTCTCTGTATAGTACATTTTGTTCTTTTAATCGACTTTTCAACATTGTTTTTCATGTAGTTGTTTTAAGTCTCGCCCGATGTGGCCTCACAATATGGCGGCGCCCTCTTGTTTACGTCCCAGAATGCACTGCGCAGTAACGTCGGTTGCCAAGCTCTATAGTACATAGAAGAGAAGCTTGATTGAGTCTAATGGGCTTCAGTGTGTTTACATTTGAATGTTGGTCAGTTGGAGCTTGCAAGGTCTTGGCTCATTTGAACATTCCGTCAGTGTAAGTCTATGGGACTTTTCGCAAGGAAAACCGTAAGTCGGATCAGTCTGAAGAGATATAGCAACCCGAGTCAGACTAGTTTGAAGGTCTGGGCCGAGTTTGGTGGTTCTACCTTGAAAGCTCTAGGAGGAGATACAATTTAAATTTTGGCTCAGAATAATAATAATAATAAGTTTAAATAGGATTTCAGTAAGTTGGCTTTCTCAAGCCAACTTAATAACATAAAAATGTTCAAAAATCATGTTTTTATCCTACATTCTAATTAATATCAATCAAACTGCAGTTGGATTGATTTGATTTAAATAATAACTAGATAAAAAAGTTTGTCAAGACAAACTTTAGGTTGGCTTGAGAAAGCCTAGCCTGAAAGTTTAAAGCAGTTGTAAAAGCATGAAGTTTGAAAATTTAGATAGATGGATTACATATTGTAGCGAGCATGTTGCTAGCATGATTAGCATGTTACTAGCATATTGCTAGCATGACTAGCAAGTGACTAGCATGTTGTTAGCATGTTTCTAACATGATTAGCATGTTGCTAGCATGATTAGCATGTGACTAGCATATTGTTAGCATGACTAGCAAGTGACTAACATGTTCCTAGCATGTTTATAGCATGATTAGCATTTTGTTAGCATGATTAGCATGTGACTAGCACATTGTAAGCATGACTAGCATGTCGCTAGCATGTTTCTAACATGATTAACATGCTACTAGCATGTTGCTAGCATGACTAGCAAGTGACTAGCATGTCGCTAGCATGTTGTTAGCATGATTAGCATGTGACTAGAGCTGCGTTCCCAAATGACACACTATACACTATGTACTTATGCACTATGCACTCAACCATGTAGTGTATGAATTATATGAGGTTATTTTGTCATTAATAATCGGAGTCTGATAGCCCCACCCCCTTTGCGACGTAATTAAAGCTGCGACAGTTGAGTGCATGAAGTGTCCAACATTCCACACTTCATTTTTTCGGTTAAGTGCACCATCCGGGTATTTAAAGTACACTTTTTCTTTTTGGAATTTTCAGTGTGAACGCACTACTCGCACTATTTGTACTACAAAACGTCATAAATAGTGCATAAGAACGCAATTTGGGATGCAGCTTAGCATGTCGCTAGCATGACTAGCAAGTGACTAGCATGTCGCTAGCATGTTTATAGCATGATTAGCATGTTGCCAGCATGATTCGCATGTGACTAGCATGTCGCTAGCATATTTATAGCATGATTAGCATTTTGTTAGCATGATTAGCATGTGACTAGCACATTGTAAGCATGACTAGCATGTCGCTAGCATGTTTCTAACATGATTAACATGCTACTAGCATGTTGCTAGCATGACTAGCAAGTGACTAGCATGTCGCTAGCATGTTGTTAGCATGATTAGCATGTGACTAGAGCCGCGTTCCCAAATGACACACTATACACTATGTACTTATGCACTATGCACTCAACCATGTAGTGTATGAATTATATGAGGTTATTTTGTCATTAATAATCGGAGTCTGATAGCCCCACCCCCTTCGCGACGTAATTAAAGCTGCGACAGTTGAGTGCATGAAGTGTCCAACATTCCACACTTCATTTTTT
The DNA here is from genome assembly GCA_036784905.1 of Acrossocheilus fasciatus. Lineage (NCBI taxonomy): Eukaryota > Metazoa > Chordata > Actinopteri > Cypriniformes > Cyprinidae > Acrossocheilus > Acrossocheilus fasciatus. The sequence goes on from CM071960.1 coordinate 27,899,326, forward strand.
CGGTTAAGTGCACCATCCGGGTATTTAAAGTACACTTTTTCTTTTTGGAATTTTCAGTGTGAACGCACTACTCGCACTATTTGTACTACAAAACGCCATAAATAGTCATAATAAGAACGCAATTTGGGATGCAGCTTAGCATGTCGCTAGCATGACTAGCAAGTGACTAGCATGTCGCTAGCATGTTTATAGCATGATTAGCATGTTGCCAGCATGATTCGCATGTGACTAGCATGTCGCTAGCATATTTATAGCATGATTAGCATGTTGTTAGCATGATTAGCATGTGACTAGAGCTGCGTCCCAACATCCCCCTGCGTTCTAACATGATTAGCATGTTGCTAGGACAGATAGATTAGAAATATTAGATGAGTTTGAATGGATTAGAAATAGTACATAGAAGGGAAGTCTGATTGAGTCTCAAAGGATTCTGGGAGTTTAAAATTTGTATTTTGACAGTTGGAGTTTGAATAGTCTTGGCTCATTTGAACATTCTGTCATTGTAAATCTATGGGATTTTATGATTTTTAATCTTCAATTTTATGAAAACTATAAGTCCAATCAGTAAAGATACAGCACACTAAGTGAGATCAGTCTGAAGAGCTGGGCTGAGTTTGGTGATTCTAGCTTGAAAGTTCTAGGACGAGATGCATTCAGACATTTAGAAGGTGGGGGTAAAATTATTAAAGGAACACTCCACTTTTTTTGGAAATAGGCTCATTCTCCAACTATAATAAGTTAATAAGTTGAGTTTTATCGTTTTGGAATCCATTCAGCCGATCTCCGGGTCTGGCGATAGCACTTTTAGCATAGCTTAGCATAGATAATTGAATCTGATTAGACCAGTAGCATCGTGTTCAAAAATGATCAAAGAGTTTCGATAGTTTTCCTATTTAAAACTTGACTCTTCTGTAGTTATATCGTGTACTAAGACCGGCGGAAAATGAAAAGTTGCGATTTTCTAGGCCGATATGATTAGGAACTATACTCCCAGTCCGGCGTAATAATCAAGGAACTTTGCTGCGGCAGCAGGCGCAGTGATATTACGCAGCGCCTGAAAGTAGTCCCCAGCTATATTATAACTAGTTACCTAGCTGGGGACTACTTTCAGGCGCTGCGTAATATCACTGCGCCTGCTGCGGCCATGTTACGGCAGCAAAGTTCCTTGATTATTACGCCGGAATGAGAGTATAGTTCCTAGCCAAATCGGACTAGAAAATCGCAACTTTTCATTTTCCGCCGATCTTAGTACACGATATAACTACAGAAGAGTCGAGTTTTAAATAGGAAAACTATCGAAACTCTTTGGTCATTTTTGAACGCGATGCTACTGGTCTAATAGGATTCAATGATCTATGCTAAGCTATGCTAAAAATGCTATCGCCAGATCCGGAGATCGGCTGAATGGATTCAAAAACGGTAAAACTCAACTTATTAACTCTGGGGGAGTTGGAGAATGAGCCTATTTCCAAAAAAAGTGGAGTGTTCCTATAATGTTTCTAAAAAAATAAGTCTCTTCTGCTCACCAAGGCTGCATTTATTTGTTCAAAAATACAGTAAAACTATGAAATATTATTAGAATTTAAAACAGCTGTTTTCTATGTTTCTATCTGTTAAACTGTAATTTATTTCTGTGATGTGCAGCTGTATTTTCAGCATCATTACTGCAGTCTTCAGTGTCACATGATCTTCAGAAATCATTCTAATATGCTGATCTGCTGCTCAAGAAACATTTCTGATTATTATCAATGTTGAAAACAGTTGTGCTGCACAATATTTTTGTGGAAACTGTGATGCATTTTATTTTTCAGGATACACAGATTAATAGAAAGCTCAAAATGTATTTATTTATTTGAAATATAATTTTTTTATCACATTATAAATGCATCTACTGTTACTTTTGATCAATTGAATGCATCCTTGATGAACAAAAGTGTTATTTTTTTTAAGAAAAATCTCATAAGCATGATTATATGTGTGCAGCTGGTGGGCTGTCTGGTGGTGTTGTTGTGTAATGTGCGGCCAGTGAAGGTCCGAGGCGTTCAGTCGCAGGCCCGCCTCCTCTGCGCTGTCAATCAAGAGAGAATGGAACCCTTAACTCCGCCCACCGCCGCTCAGCCCGGAGACAGAATCACTTTCCAGAATTACCCCGGTAAGATCCGCTCATCACAACATCTGGCTCGTTTTCACTCATAAACGCTGTCGGTTTGTAACGGATTGTGTTTGCTGTGGCAGGTGAACCAGAGAGAGAACTGAACCCCAAACAGCGGATCTGGGAGCGTTTACAGCCCGACCTGTGCACAGATGCGAAGGGTGTGGCCACATATAAGGGCGTGGCCTTTGAGGTCCGTGGGAAGGGCCTCTGCCGGGCCCCGAGCATCAGCAACGGCTGCATCAAATAACACACAACCCTCATTTATGAATGACACCAAAATCTCACAAATAAATTATTAAAAACTACCAAAGGCCTTTGTGTTCTGAATAAACAAGCACCAAAATGACAACATAACATTTAGTCATTTAAGTTAAGCTTTTTAGCCTAACATGTAGCAAAAACAAAACAAAACAAAACAAAACAAACAAAAAAAAAATATATATATATATATATATATATATATATATATATTAGTGCTACCAAATGATTAAATGAAAGTTTTTGTTTACATAATATATGTGTGTACTGTGTATATTTATTATGTATATATAAATACACACAGTATATATTTTGAAAATATTCACATTTATATATTAATATTCTTATATTTTATATTATATATTTAATATATAAACAACATTTTTCTTAAATATATACATGTATGTGTTTGTATTTATATATACATAATAAATATACACAGTAAACACACACACACATACATATATGTACAAAGAAAACAATAGAATATAGAAAGCTAGTCTTTACTGTTTTTTTTTTTAAAGAAAAACAATCAGTTAGAAAATGAATAGAGAGTGATAGAGATAAAGGGTCAATAAACAAAACACCATAGAAGTATGTTTACTAGGGGTGTGACGAGATCTCGTGTGACGAGATCTCGCGAGATCCGATGTGTCTCGCGAGATCCTACTGGTCTCACGAGAACGTGACGATATCCTCGCAAAATATTTTGCAATGTTTGCATTAGAGCTGCACCATTAATCATTAAAAATTGCACTTGTGATCTTGATTCAAACACCCACGCGATCTAATTCCTGAATGACAATTCTATTATCGCGAGTGTCAGTGGAGCATGAGATGTTGATGAATCAGAGGGTCGATCATCATCACGCTTCCGATGTGAATGCTGTCAGACTAAACACGCTCCACTGACGCTTACGATGTGAAACAGGTGTTAAAAACATTCAAATCTGCATTCATGCTGCTGCTGATCCAGAAAGAGTTTTTTCAACCACAAATCATTATTTCTGTGTTACAGACATTTAAATAACAGAAGCACTGGGATAAAGGTTTATAGTTTGGGTATAAACACTTATTGTCTACAGTAGCGATCAAAACGAAAGTATCTCAACACTTGTATAGTAACGCTTATCATCTTCCGCCAGGAGGTGGCGACAACCCGTTTAAACATGTATTTGACATTGAATCATTCATTCAGGAGATTCCAATATAATAGTGAAATAAGTCTTTATGAAGTGAGACACTGACTCCTTCATTGATTTTTTTTTTTAAAATTGTTCAAATGAATATATTTATATATATATTTATATTTATATTTTAAAATAAAGTAAATTACGTTATTACGTAATCGTGATCTCCAATTTTAAAAATAAATAAATAAATTGTGATTCTCAGTTTATCCAGAATCGTGCAGCTCTAGTTTACATGTTGTTTATTACTGCATATAATTCATTAAAATATAAGTTTAATTTCATAAAGTATAAGTTGATTTCAAAATGCACCTACATTTTTTGCATTTTGTGTTTTTCAGTTGAATAAAAGACTATTTTCCTTATATATTTCATCATTGAGGATTTTTTTTTTTTTTAAAAAGTCTAAAAATCTCGTCTCGTCTCGTTCTCGTGAACCCTGTCTCGTGTCTCGTCTCGTCTCGTGGGATTAGTGTCTCATCACACCCCTAATGTTTACACAAGACATCATGGACATCATTTACAAAAGGGCTTTGCATGACACAGTTGAGATCTCTCAGTATTTGATATGAAGAATGAAGAGCAGAAATGTTATTTAGAAAAAAACCAACATACTGCAGAAACCAAAGCATTCAAGACTGATGACGTAACAGAGCTGAAGCAGGTTTGATCAGGTCGTTCTGCCCTCTACTGACCAACAGCAGATAAAACACTCAAACACCACAGACATTATTCAGAACTTATACATAACATGTCTGTATCATCATCATCATCCTTCTCTGATTCAGCAAACTAAAGCGCATTTATGAGTCAACCGATAATTAAACATTGTGGACAGGTAGTACGAATGATTAAGATTATAATCATTTTTAGAACTGTTACCTCACATAGAATATTCAACAGAATTAACTAACAAAATATTCAGTTTTTATTAATTATATATAATATTAGAATATATAATTAATATAATAAACCTTAATAATATTTAATTAAATACAATATATATAACAGAATATTTATGATTTATGATTTAATAATAGGCTATATAATATAACGAAGTAAAACAATTAATATTTATGATGTTTATAGAAATTTGTTTGCATTTTCATGAGTACAAGAATATAATAATATAATATATAATTTTTATAATAAATTAAAACAACGGAATATTAATATTTAATATTAATATATACTAATATAACAAATAAATAAAAACTCATATATGATGTTTATGCCAATTTATTTGTATTTTCATGAGTTCAGAAAAACAGTAGAGCAATGATAACGTATGGTAAAAAATAATAAAATCAATACTCAAATACACTGAATATTGTAAAAGTTGATCGCTTTTACAAGATAAGCGTTCAGTTGTTTATGCATTTCTGAAACATTTCCAGTGTAATTCCTGAGGTCAGCATTGCATAATACGTTTTTGTTGTAATCATGTGTACTACTCTGACTCAACGCTTCCCGGAGTGGGCGTGTCTCTGAGCGCAGGTGGGCGTGGCCGCAGGTGTGGGCGGGGATTAAAGCCTCTTTTTCCCAGGCACATCGTTTGAGTCTTCCGGCGCATGCACTCTGTTAAACAGGTAAATCTCCTGTTTTACATCTCCGTTTTTTCTTTATTCATGCATGTAATTACGCTGTTTTATGCACATAGTGCGAACATCTGAACTTTTAGCAGGTATGTAAAGCGTTTCATCTCTTTTGGGTATGAACTGATTTTATTGTAGATAAGCGTTCGAGCTGTAAACGTTAAAAACCCGAGAAGGTTCGTAAGGGATCCGATCTGATGTGGTTTGGATTCGTTGCTATAAAGTAAGTTACAGAGACTGTAACAAACCCTAACTAGACAGCATTTTGGGCAGTTTTTGATGTCTCGTTTGTGTTTATTTCGGGATCTTGAGATGGGTTTTACCGGCATCCGCGCGCTGATCGATCATTACTCCATTATGATCCGGATGGTTTTTTTGGGCACAGGTGTGAGGTCGATGACCTCCGAGGCAGCTCAGCAATGCTGTCAGATCAGATCGATGCACTGTCAAACATTGACACGCAGTGACTCAAACATCCTGTGACTTTCACAAGACCGCACTGATATAAAGTAACAAAATATGTTCGAAAAACGTGACGTTCTCTGAACGTTCTAAACATCTAGTTTTTCTTGTTTATGCGATTCCATTTCGTCATTCTGCAAACTTTTGAATGTGTGTGTGTGTAACATCAAACCGTAACAATTAAAATACGTTGAAAAAATCTTACGTGAACGACATGAATAAGATTTTTGTGCTAACGTTTTGAGAACATTATTAAAGACGAGAACGTTGAATGAATGTTACTTTAACAGTAACTTTGAAAGCACCTTTGCAACGTTATGGGAACGTTCCCTGTATTACTATGGCTTTTGGACATGCACCATGGTAATAATGTGGTATTCCTTGAAATACCATGGATATGCATATGGTAATCATTCAGTACTGTGGTGTATGTGACCCTGGACCACAAAACTAGTCATAAGAATCAATTTTTTTGAAATGAAGATTTATACGTCATCTGAAAGCTGAATAAATAAGCTTCTCATTGATGTATGGTTTGTTAGGATAGGACCGAGATACAATTATTTGGAATCTAAGGGTGCAAAAAAACAAAAACTTTTAAAGTTGTTCAAATGAAGTTCTTAGCAATGCATATTACTAATCAAAAATTAAGTTTTAATATATTTATGGTAGGAAATGTATAAAATATCTTCATGGAACATGATCTTTACTTAATATCCTAATGATTTTTGGCATAAATAAAAAAATGTATAATTTTGACCCATACAATGTATTGTTGGCTATTGCTACAAATATAGCTGTGCTGCTTATGACTGCTGCTGTGCTCCAGGGTCACATATTTATAAATGCTGTGGTTTTACAGTATTACCACCATAATACCACCATTCAGTAGTCAAATACTTGATGTGCCTGGTTGCCTTCCTTTCTGTTTTATAACATAAGTAAGCCTCAAATATATAAAAATATAGGAATCTGTGATTCATTTTCTCAGTCCAGTGAGGCATTCAGCATTTGACATGAGAACGGTATAAACCGGTCAGACGGCTGTAGGGTCAGCGATGTGAATGGGCGAGGTGAAACATGTCCGTGTGTGATGCAGGTTTCAGGGTGTGTCAAACACACACATTCACACTGAAACGCCTGTACTGGTGTGGGGCGTGCACTAAATAAACACACACGCATTCACACGGAATTGCCCAAACGTTTCGCCATGAAGCTCATAAACACACCCACCTACAGGTGCATGTACATGCATGTGTTTATGCCTTTATTCACACACGCTAAGACTGCAAGATCCACGTCTAGAGCTGGAAGAGAAGAGTTTGCATACATGCAACCATATACAGTTTGAAAATAACTAGATTTCACTGTTTTATGATGCAGGGAAGCAATGAAAATATGCATGATCAGAAAGTGTTGTTTTATTCACTGTCGTCAAGAAGGTTCATTTATAGCAGCAAGAAAATTAATTTACCTGTGATTTAGCTATTTATTTACTTTATTATTATTATTGTAAATTTTGTTTTCATGTATAATTACTTATTTTTCTCAATCAGAGGCAAAGGATTTATCATCTTTAGGGGTTTAACTATATGCCTTGTTTGTTTGTTAATTTTTAAAGCATTCAATAAAAAAAATAAATAACTGGCAACACATCTAATTTTTGCTATTGAGATTATGTGCCGACAACTTAAATGCTTATTGGATACTGTTTTACAGTTAATATAAATATATAATATTTAATGTTAATTAATGTTTATTTATTTTTGAATAAGTGAAATGATACACTAAAGAAGAAACTAAAACTGTCAGCAGGTGGCGGCAAATGTCTTTGTCATTCATTCATTCATTCATTCATTCATTCGATTCGTTCAAACGGCTGATGAAGTTACCAGCTCTCTCTCTCTCTCTCTCTCTCTCTCATTCACCCTTTGAATCATTGGTTCACACGATTAATTCAAAATGAGGATTCATTCAGAAACTAAATGTCACTATGTTGCTAAAATCACATTTAAACTTGTGATATTCGTGACAAAAACATCACTTGTGTGATATCACCTATCGTGATATAATTACGAAACAAAAACTTATACAGGGGCATTTCTGCCACCATATCTTGAATTTTAGAGCATAACTGCATTTATGGAGTTGTTGCCCTGCATTATATTTGTCAGCAGTCAATTGTATTAAATGTAAGATGATGTACATGTCTGGGGGCGGGGCAAGTGTGCGTTAACTGCGTTAAAATATTTTTTCATAACTAATTAATTAAATTAATGCATTATATTAATACATTAAGTATTCAATATTGTATTTAATCTTAATTTTAAGTGTTTTTATGTTAGTTGTAGTGTATGAGCGATGGCAGCATCTCATCTTCTGGACGAACGAGAAGATGATAGACCCAACGGCGGCTACCATATGATGGTGACGATAGAGGATAGGCCACGCCCCCAGGACACGCCCACCGGACGGACATGCCCTTCTATGGTCACGTCCAGTGGAGATCAGGTAGACGACAAGTCAGACGACAGCAAGCAGACACGTTTGGCACGGAGTTTCCGTAAAGCCTTGCGGAAAAACCAGGACTACGTTCGCATCACCGTCCCGAAGTCCAGCGGCTCTCGACTGCCGTCGGAATGGTGGAAGACGGGAATTGCCTTCATCTGGGCCGGATTTAACCTCGTGCTTACTACTGTCATGATCACCGTCGTACACGAGAGAGTCCCGGATAAATCCATCAGCCCGCCGTTACCAGACAAGTTCTTTGATTATGTGCCGCGCGTGGAGTGGGCGTTTTCTGTCACCGAGATAAACGGGATGGTCCTCGTGGCTCTGTGGTTCATTCAATGGCTCTTCCTCAAGCACAGGTAAGAAAAAAACATTGAATTCCGAATATTCGTCGAATTTAAAATAAAAATCCATATTCGAATGCAAAAACGTTGCATTCGAAATTTTAGGTGTGCATCGGGAAGCATTATCAGTGGCACACAAGATGTGATGACGTAGGTGTCGTTGCATTTAAATGCTCTTTTTCTTTTAGCCTGTCCAGTTGAAGCCACTAGATGCGGCGCTGCTCATTCAAAATATTGCGGAAAAAGAGAACATCAATGCGGAGATGATGTTTCCTCAGGAGAGAAGCCAAACGCTTTTCCCCCCTAACAGAAATTATGCCTTTTAAATTTGAATATAATTTGAATATTGATGATATTTAAGTACAAAACTCGAATTTAGTTTTTCAGCCATTTTGACAGCCCTAGTACAGTGAGAGGGGCTGTGCAATTAACAAATAAAACTTAAATCATGATATGGCTTAGTGCTATTATTAAATCACAAAGGCTGTGATTTTAATTAAATAAATAAATGCGCTGCATGTTTCAGAGTGAAGTGCGTCACTGTGTTCATTTACACACGAGCAGCTCACGATCCAGTGCTTTTAGTATCTCCGTTCACAGTAAATGCTGCTTTATACGAACTGCATCTGCTTCTGAGTTTGAGTCACTTATGACACGCATTTAGAAACATAACATGGAAACAAAGTTATTCTTTGGGATAAACCGCTTGTTACGTCAAATACATGCCAAAACTAAAACTAAAACTGAAAGACCTTCAAGACAAACCTTCAAAATAAAAGTCCAGTTTAACTTGAAATTATGACCGAATATATTACTACTGTATACTAAAATGCAATTCTCAAAGTAATAATAATATTATTATTATTATTTTTAAGGAATATCATACAACCAAGTTATTTATTATTATTAATTTATACAGTTTTGTTGTGCAGCATCTTATCTGATAAAATAAAAATGCAATGTTTTGTTGTAAATTGATTTTTATTTGATTACATTTTAAAAGATTGATTTAAATTGTTAAAGTTTTATTAATTCAATATATATATATATATATATATATATATATATATATATATGTATTTGTGTGTGTGTATATAGGAGTATGTCAATCAAGTAGCCCTTGACACCCAAACACTTTCTTAACTAAAGGAATAATATATATATATATATATATATATATATGAGATGAAGAAGCATATAATATCAAATACTGATGCAAATAATTAGGATAATTAAAATGTATACATTTGAAAATAATATGCACCAAACATCTTCACAATCTTGTAATGAGAAGCACTTATAAACCGGTTGTCAACAAAAGAGAGGTTTTAAGGGCTCCCTACGGTTTAAAATAAAAGCTTGATGGTTTAATGTATGGAAGTAAAGATAATTAAAGACCATTAGAGTCATGCATATTAGTATTATAATTTTACAGTTGTACTGTAAATAAAAACAATTTTAAATGCTCCTTTTTTATTTTACAGTGAAATAATACAATAGTACTATTCTTATTTTGTTTGATATTCTTTATTCATTTATATTTGTAATGTTTTTGAAAGAAGTCTGTTTTGCAGACCAAAGCTACATTTATTTGATAAAAATATTAAATATTAATATGAAATATTATTGCAATTTAAAATAACTTTTTGTGTGTAGTAAAATATAATTTACTCTTTTGATGCAATCTGAATTTTCAGCATTGTTACCACAAAAATATTGTGCAGCACAGCTGTTTTCAACATTGATAATAATCAGAAATGTTTCTCGAGCAGCAAATCGGTATATTAGAATGATTTCTGAAGATCATGTGACACTGAAGACTGCAGTAATGATGCTGAAAATCACAGAAATAAATTACATTTTTACAATTACACAGAAAGCACTTATTTTAAATTGCAATAATATTTTAAAATATTACAGTATTTTTGTATATAAACACAAATAAATAAATGCAGCCTTGGTGAGCAGAAGAGACTTATACAATCTTAATTATTATAAACTTCTGACCAGTAGTGTGTGTTTTTGTGTATATTTCACAAACATGTTGGTCAAATAGTGCAGCACCAACAAACATACTGTGATTTAAAGTTACATTTTAAATCGACAGGGCCATCGTGGGCCGGAGGTTTTTCTTCCTGCAAGGAATGTTGTATTTGTACCGTATGGTGACCATGTACATCACAACTCTGCCTGTTCCCAGCATGCACATGGAGTGTGCCCCGAAGGTCAGTGCTGCTCGATAAATCACAAACGCATATAAATGAGTGAACGATTATCAGCACTGTAGTGTCTGCTTGGTCTTTAAGAAAGGACGTGCAATTAAAAGTCATGCAATACTGTTATAATGCATCTTTATAGAAGTTTAGTGCATTCAAAATAAATGCAGATCAGTGTTTATTACTTCATTGTATTGCACATAAACAGGAAAGATGTCCATTGCATGTCTCTTGCATAACAACATTATGACCGTTTCACCAATACTTACTGATATTTAGCCATTTAGATCATTACTACATGGTTAATGTACAATTTCTTTCAAAATATTTTCAAATAAATTATGTAAAATAACTTATATTCATTCTATTCTACAGTTAATTTGTATTACATAAGATGTACAGTAAATTAGCCAACTTTCTGTCTAGTATCAGTATTAGCTGTTGAAAAACCAGGATTAGTCAACTGAGTCTAAAAAGCACATAATGAATCAAAGATCAAGATATAAGGCCTTCATACACAATAATTGCTAATATAGGGTGTTAGAGGCTCATAAAACACTTTCTGAGATTTTAACACAGGTGTTTGATGCATATCATAGAAGGGTTAATATTGAGCTTTTTGAGTTATTTTCATCTTTAGTTTAAAATCCTCACCAGTATGTGACATTTTCTCACATTATATGTCATAGATGATTCACTAGTGTAACTGGTCTTTAATGCACTTTGATATAACTGAAATTTGCTTGTATAAATACTGCGAAATAAGTCCTAAAAGTTATTAAAAATTATTTTCGATGCAGAGTACAAGTGCAAACGGCTCTGCATTTATTTGTGCATTAAATTATAGCTGTCACAAATGAAAGCTTATTTCTGCCACTGAATAAAATATTGTACCATTTTGTCTCACAATTCAGACTTTTTTTCCATGAACTACAAGTTTTGAGTTTACATCTTGCAATTCTGACCTTTCACAGATTTTGGTTTACATTTTGCAATTCTGACTTTTTTTTTTTTATCTTTTTTTTTGTCATACATCTTGCATTTAGTAACTTGTAATTCCAAGATATAAACTCACATTTTAGACTTTTTTCTCAGAACTAAGTCTTGCAAATAAAATATTGAAATTGCGAGATGTAAACTCGCAATTCAAACACTTTTCTCAGAATTGAGAGTTTATAAATTATAAACTCCCAGTTGCAGGTTTAGATGTCGCAATTCTGACTTTTGACATATCGCGATTCGCAAATAGTAACTTGCAATTGCAGGATATGAACTCTCAGTTCTCCAAAAATGTCTGAATTGTGCAAAAATGTATTCCATATGTATGATGTATTTGTTATTTTTCTTGCGTGCAATGTGAATTGCAACATGCATTCATGGGAAGCTTTGGTGCTTTAATCTCATTATCTCTTATGTTTGGTCTACTTTTCTCTGTAGCTCTACGGTGATTCTCACGGCAAGATCAAGCGTGTTTGGCAGCTGGTGTCTGGAGGAGGTTTGTCCATCACTGGCTCTCATCTCATGTGTGGAGACTTCCTATACAGCGGTCACACAGTCATGCTGACCCTCACCTTCCTCTTCATCCAGGAATGTGAGTATGAGGAAACCATCATCATCATCATTTCCATTGGGTCTCAGCCCACTTCGCATTCACACTGTTGTTTGTTTTAACTCGGTTTAGGACGGGTTATGTTTTGAAATGAGATGTTTTGTGTTGTAGATTCGCCCCGCTCGTGGATATGGCGTTGCTATCACGCGATGTGCTGGTTGCTAAGCGCAGTGGGCGTGATCTGCATCCTGATAGCGCATGAGCATTACAGCATAGATGTAGTGGTGGCGTATTTCATCACCTCACGCCTCTTCTACTGGTACCACACCATGGCCAATAACCAGGTAAAAGCCTATAAAAACTGCTTTGTTCAACTTCCATTCAATATTCTTGCATAGCAACTCATGTGGAACATACAAACTTGCTGAGATGCAGCTGCACGATGAGATGATTAATAATAACAATTCACCTTGTATGGTAAAAATCTGGGAACAATCTTTTTGGTTTGGGTCAAATCGAGCCTAATTGGATTCAATACAGTCTAAACAGACACTATGTAAAATAAACAACAAAAAAACTAAATTGGGTAAAATCTATGGAAGCCACGTTTATATCTATGTTTCCACCATGGAATAAAAAAAAAAAAAGCTGAACTTACAATTGCAAGAACAAAAGTTATAATTTCAAGATAAAAAGTCAGAATTGCGGGATGTTAACTCAGAATTGTGAGATACAAATGCGCAATTCTGAGAAGAAATGTCGGAATTGTTAGATTTGAACGTGCAATTGCAAGAAAAAAGGCTGAATTTTTATTTAAAAGTCACTTAATTCCGTGGCAGATCAAAAAAGAATTGTGAGATGTAAACTCAATATAAGCTCAGACATTTTTTTCTCCAAATTTTAAGTAATTCTGTTTTTTCTCAGAACTGCAGAAATTGAGGAAAAAGTCAAAATTGTAAGATTTAAAAAGTCGTAATTTATCTTTTTTTTTTTTCTTTTTTTTTTTCTGTGGCGGACAAAACATGTCAAAATAGTTAAAAAAAAAAAAAAAAAAATTAAGGGTCAAAACAATTTAGGCTTTTAATCAGAGGAAGTGTGTAAAAACACTTATTCTGTGCGCTTTCCTGAAGCTGAAATAGTAAGAGCAAGACGCTCGCAACGCCAAGATCATGGGTTTGATTCCCAGTTAAACTCTGTACCAAAAACTGCACGCCATCACCACAGTGTAAATTATATACTATCGGCAAAAAATGAGTTGAAAATTATCGGCATATTGGATATCAGCAAAAATCCAATATCGTGCATCCCTACCTAGAACTAACAGATCAATACCAGTTCACTTAAAAACACATGCACGATCCAAACTCGGACAAAATAACCAACAATGTAGGCATTAATATCAATATACAGGCAAACATAATGTAAGCACACAGACAAGTAATAATAGCTTTAATCATTCAATCAGTACTCAACCAAACAACCTCATGTATATAGCTTAATATGCTAAGTTTCAAAAAATTGTGGATTATAATTGTCTGCTCTCCTGATTTTGCAGGCTTTGAGAGGATCTCCTCACAACTACCTAAACCGGACGTGGTGGAACCGCGTGTTTAACTTCCTGGAGAAGAACGTTAAGACGACGGTTCCCTGCACGCTGTCGTGGCCGCTGTCGCTTCCGTCCACGTGCTTCAAGAACCCATGCAAGAGCTACTCGATAGTACAGAGCGCACGAGACGAATGACGCCACAAAACGTCATTGAGATCCTGTTTACTTGAAGTGCAGCTTTTACATGCTTTTGATGGAAGAAAATGCTTTTATGCGGTTCGTCAAGAGTTTATCCGTAAACACATGTGCTGCCCAGGGCTTGTTCCTTATAGTATTGTTTTCACACTGTGCTTGGACATAATTAAAATGTTTATTCCAATAATGTTTCTCAGTGAAGGATTGTCAAATGTGTATCGTTTATAATTGTATAGTTTTTATTTTTATTTATTTGTGCATTACCTTGTAAAGAAAAGGTTATTTGTTTTACAAATATCACAAAAATAAATATTTTCTTCAATTTTAAAAAAGATTCTTATTTTACATATGTGATTTTATGTTTACATTGACGCTGGTGCATGATTTGACTTCTAAACTGATACAAAATCGACTGAAATAAGTTGATTTTTTGTCATTAATTTAACTGACAATGGTACAGATGGGTTTCCAAAGTAATGATAGAGGTGTATAGAAAATGTGATTGTTAAAATAGTCATAAACACCGAAACGGTTTCATAAAAACATAAATAAATACTATACTGTATCATCGTTTTCCCAGTCTAAACAATTAAGCTTTTTATTTAGGACTCTGAAGCGTCTCCATCAATGGCTGACCAGTTTCAAGTTTTAAACAGCCTTTAGTAGCATATACTAAACATTTTTTTGAGGTTACTAATTACTAGGCGCAATTACTCGACACAAACGTACGGTTAATTCAGATATTCATCCGCAATTCTTGAGGTGATTCACTGCGTGATCGGTTCAACCAGTCGTTTCACGAGCAGAAAATCGCGTAATTTCGAAACGGAGCGACAACTTCTTGTTCAGAAAGTGAGTCAGATCAGACGTTGATTCGATAACCACTGAAGAATTCATTCGGGGATTCGTTAGACTGATTCAAACCAGGACGTGAGTGAAAATGAATCTGAGAAGCTGCTCAAATGAGTCATTTGTTCGTGAATCGGACACTGGCGTTGTTTGTTTTGTTTTCGCGCGCTTGCAGCTCGAGACAACTGGAAAACTCCACAGAAGAAGAACGTGCGCGGTCTTTTTATTATTACCACAGATCTATTCAAACTGTAAAATGACAGTGATAAATCGGGTAAATATGATTGTTATTAATGTTGTGCCGCTGGAGAATCCGTATCGCAGCAAACGCTGACATAACCGCGAATTATTAAGTAGAGTTGAAAACCTATCGATCACCACTAACGCGATTGAAATCCAGACTGTACGTGTAATATGATTAAAGTAATTTGTGTTTTTGAAGTATTTAATTTATGAAAAAGAATCGGTGAAAACTTACTTAGCCGCTGAGCTCCGCTGCCGTTAGGGGACATTCCGTTGCTATGGCAACTGTGGAATTTTTTCCCCCTGTGTTGATGACGTCACAAAGAACACTATATACAATTTGTAGTTGAGTGGCAAAGTTTAGCGCCAGTTTGAGGGACGTTTTTACAACTGTAGACCTATACGAACACTGTTGAGTCTCTAGATACAGATTATAGATGCAAACAGACAGTCAGTTTGATAACTACGTTGTTAAGGACAGATCTGTCAGTATGATAACACCAGACACAATGTCTATAGAGGCAAGAGAGGTGCGTCTGGAGGTTTACCTCAACGGCGCCTTCCACTCCGACGACACTTACTTTGCATTAGATGATAAAGATGTGCAGCTGGAGTTTGAGATCACCGATGCCATCTACGACCTTCTCGGCTGCAGCGCATCTCAAGACGTAGATGTGAAGCTGAAGGTTGTAACGGACGATCAGGTCTCCATCACTTACTGCAGTCCAGGAGAGATGCGCCTGCAGCTGGAGGTTGATGGGAATGAGGACATCTCAGTCTGTGAAGTCAAAGATTTGCAGCTGAAGATGAACAGGAACGACAGCATCTCAGAGCTGAAGAGCCCTAAAGATCTGAGCGACCCAGCAGGAGCTTCAGGACAAGAAGCCAATGATCAGGGTGGCCTGGATGCTGAGGAGAACCGCCCAGCAGGTGAAGACATGCACGTGTCTTATTCATGTTTATTTGTTTAGAGATGTTTCTGGCAGTGTATTATGTTGGCTTGACAAAGACTTATCACTGTTTTCCTCTGACACTCTAAATTTCCAAGAGTAACACCTCCTTGAGCTTTCAAGCTTCAACCACCAAATTTGGCAGGGACCTTCAGGCTGATCTGAATTTTGTTGCTATATCTTTTCTAACTGATCCAACTTACAGAATTCCATTAGCTGACTTCTAAGTGAGACACTTCTGTTTTGTTTTTTTCAGAAAGCACTGCTGGGTGGATGTTCGAGAAAATGAGTGCAATATTCCAGACAAACACACTGAATGCTGTTGGGGAACCTGAAGTGGATCTGATTGATCCAAAGGAATCCCAGTGTGTCCCAGATCCAAGTGCTCCCGAGTCAGAACTTGAAATGGATCCGGTCAATACAGAGCAATTGTGTATCACTGAACCTAAAGTGGATCTGGTTGATCCAGAGGAATTGTGTGCACAAGCTCCAAGCGTTCCTGAGCCAGAAGCTGAAGTCACATCAGAACTTTCAAGGTTGGAAAACTGCATCCCTCTAAACGTGTTCCAGCTGGAGGATTTTTTGATGGAATGTACACTGCCCAAGACTCCTGTCACTGAGGTCTGGCCCAGGGTCTTCATTGGAAATGAGTAAGTCTACTAATATAAATTGTGTGTTGAATTAATGTATTGCAGGAATATCAAACACAATGATATTTCTCTTCCAAGCGCTTTCATTTCATTGCAAATCCCCTTTAGTGAAAGACTAACCCAGGCTGTTGTGTTCCTCTGCAGAGAGATGGCAAGGGACCGAGATAAACTGAAGGAGATGGGAATTACACACATCCTAAATGCTGCAGAACCAAAGAAGAACTTGAAGTTCTTGTTGGGAATGGCAAACGAGAAAGACCTTCTAGGAACGGTCAATACAGGGTCCAGATATTACAGAGGCTTGTACATCACTTACTGTGGCTTGCCTTCATCTTACAGACGCTGTTTTGACATCAGCAAGTACTTCATGCCAGCTGCCAAATTCATTCACAAGGCCTTGAGGAGCCCAACGAGTAAGAGCTGACACACACACACACACACACACACACACACACACACACACACACACATACACTCCATTTCTCATCTTTTATCAAGTGTCCTACAGTCTATGAATGAGTTTTTTGACCTTCTTTCTGTTTGTCTTTCCTCAGGTAAGGTGTTGATTCACTGCACACAGGGCCTCAGCCACTCGGCGACTCTGTTTCTGGCGTATCTGATGATCTGCCATGACATGATGGTGGAGGAGGCCTTTGATCACGTCTTAAAGGTGAGATGCATCAGGCCCTATTTTGGCCATTTGAGGCAGCTGGCGTTCCTCAATGCCGACCTTGTACAGCAGCGAAACCTAAAGCTGCAGGGCCAAAAAACAGGCAGAAAGATGAAAAATGGCAGATAAAAACAAAATAGAGGACAGATAAAAAAAAAATGGTGCACAGATAAAATAGAGCACAAATAAAATTAAAAAAATGGTGCACAGATAAAAATGCAGCACAGATAAAATAGAGCACAGAAAATAAAACAAAACAGCACAAATTAAAAAAAGTACAAATAAAAAAAATAGAGCACAGATAAAATATAACACAGTATTTTAGTGCACAGATTTAAAAACAAAACATAGAGCACAGATAAAATGGTGCACAGATAAAAAATAGATCACAGATTTAAAAAAATGTTTAAAAACAGGTGCACAGATAAAAGCAAACAGCACAGATAAAATATATGAGCAAAATAAGAATAATTATTCAATAATTACATTTATTTAAATTTATTAAATATATAATATTTCGTAAAGCGTTGTTGTTGTAAGTGTGTCTGATTTCTGACATCATTCCTAAGAGCAAATACCAAGCTTGTGTTGAAAATAAGAAGTGTTTTGAGGCCGGGCTTGTATTATATTAGATGTTTCCTAAATGTTTTTTTCTCAGTGCATATAATCAAAATACAGCATTACCATAAACATTACAACAAACCATTACCTATGCATTTCTCCACTGTAAATATGCTGTAAATATATTTAAAATGTTTTTTTGTGGCATCCGTGACTTTTACTTTATTACTTATGGCATGATTTAAATTTCATAAATTGATCATTTATTTGGCCACTTTTTAATAAAACAATATACAATAATGAATAATATAAAAAATATATTTATATAAACAAGTTCTATAATACACTCTAAAATCATAATAATATTACCACCAATACATCCTACTTCCGTTTGTCAACTATCGCATTTTAGGACACCATAAAAATGCTATTTTGTAAAAATGCAAACTAAAATAATCTGGGTTTAATAAAAATGTACAGCATAAAGTATGAAGACACAGAAGTGGATTGTAGATGTGTAACCAGCACTTTAATAGGAGAAAAAACAAATGTTTTCAAAAGCACAAAGCATCAATCAGCAAATGTGAAGCTGTCTGTTCCTTCATTTTACTGGTTAAATTTGGTAACGGCCGGCCAGCCTGTGTTGGAGCGGATCCAGTCGAAGTAATGCGCCACTTTAGTGTAGACACCAGGATGATTGGGTTCTCCACATTTATTTCCCCAGCTCACTATTCCCCACACATACGACAAACCAGATCTGTCTGTGCACACCAGCGGCCCTCCGGAGTCGCCCTGACACGAGTCCACCTTCCCCTCCAGGTCACCTGACACGGAGAACAACCAATGACAGCATTATTCAACAGTGACAGGAGAAACAAAGCTTTTCGAAACGCTTCAAACATAACATGCTGGTCAAAATTGTGTGAATGCAAAACCCAGTCCAACCATGCATAAAAACACCTTTACAAACCAATTGCAAAAGATTTATTGAAAGTATATACAGTAGTACAATAGAAAAAGTTTAATATATTCAATTCAGTTAACAAATGGAATACCATTAAGTAGAAGTATCTATATATTAGTTATTTTTTAGTGGTGGGAAAAGTTACTTCCCCAATACAATACTGTGTTACTTCGTAAAGAGGAATACTGAATGTGTTTTTATGCAGGTGAGATGAGTAAATAATGTTGATATTTAGTCTAGAACTACAGTAAGATCATGTTCACACACAACGCTCTGCACTTACTCCTGATTTCTCTCAGCACCAGAGCTGTCAGTCAGTACATGAGAAACACAGTAACTGGAATTGCGTATTTGAAAAATTGTCCAAATGTCCAAAAAAACCCAATTACGATTTGAAGTTTGTGACATAAATGCGCACATCAACCCGATCACTTTATTTCAATCGGAATGAATTCAGTCCGATTGAACCAAAAATTGTGCATGTAAACGTAGCCACTGTAGTGCTTGTTTTGTTTGCTTTATGGAGAGTTTGCTTAATCAAGCCACTAAAAAAAAGTTTCTATTTATCATATAAATGTGTCATGAAAAATGTATACAGATTCTTAAAACTTATCCGAGATCAGGTAAAAAAAAAAACAAAAAAAAAACACAGGCACTGATTACAATAGTTATGCGCAAAGTCTCGTTTACTGAAATCACGTTACTTTAGCAATTTGATATGCGCTCCGAACTTTTTGCACCACTTTTATGGTGTCTTTCTGCCTTTTTGGATCCATATTCTTTGTAATTGCTTGGAAAAGAGTGAGCGCTACAGTAAAGAAAAGAAAAAGTAAAGGAAGTACCGCATTTTCCAGAAAATAAATCGCACCGTGTCAAAAGTTGCATGTGTATGAGTCGCATTATATGAGTGTGTTCCAAAAAAATGTAAATTACTGGTAAATAAAACTAAACATTTATAAACAAACATTTTAGTTTTCCCTTCACAACAAATCCTTTACATTTAACTGTATTCAGAACAGAACAGGAATGAAAAAGTTCAAACAAACATAAACTACTGTGGCATTCATTATAAACAACAATTAAAAACACCAAGCCTAAACGTATTTATTTGAAACGGTGTGTTGTCTTATTGAAAAACTGCTAAAACCAGATAGAGCAGATAGACAGAACGTGTTTTTTGCAATGAGAGGCGCCTTTTTTAAATTGTTGTCTATTAGCAGTGAGTGTTTTGCGCTGTTTATGTGCCCCGTCACCTGAAGTTGAAAAAAAAAGCAACTCAGAGCAGAAAAGCGCCCGAAGTCATTTGCGGTTTTTTCCATTGTCCGATCGAATGAACGGTCTTCCGTTGTGGTGACAAAAGATTACCATTGCTTAGAAAATCCAAAGACTGCAATGATGGAGGGTTACCCGAAGCTGTATTTTTTAAGGTTTTTGCTAATATGACAGTTTACTTAAAGCTGCAGTCCGTAAGTTTTGCCTCTTTGTCGCCATCTCTGTTTGAAAACCTGGAATTGCAGCTCTGTGCAGAATTATCTTCCGTGCGTGGCGTTGTGCTCCGGCACGGCTTCAGCGCGGATGAATCTAGTGTTTTGAGGTGAATGTGTGTCTGTCAGTCACGCACCGGTGTGGATACTGTACTCAGGAATCACAGATTCTAGCCTACGTCCTGGAATATATGACCCAAATAAGAATTTCCACCATATATTGCCATCTGAACCAGTAACAAGTCTGCCACTTTTGTTCTGACCAACTAAGGAAAAAATCATTACAATAAATCACGCTACCAATGGCGATTAAATCTAAAGATTGGTTATCAAACGGTGCGAAGTATTATTATTGTTATACTTTATTCCCAAATTATTAATGTTAACAACATCAGCATTGCATGACTATGAGTATAGTGTGTATTAGCGTGTAGATTTCAATTTCTGTACAGTCTAATCTCTAATTGTCATACCATTCAAATTTCATAAAGATAAAGCAACCTATGTCCACTGTCCCCACTCCTTTTTGCTATTGTGATTGAGCCTCTTTCAATTGCTTTAAAAACAACCAATTTGTATAAAGGAATTAAAAGGCCACATCAGTGACCCCATATCTAGTGGCCCTTTAATTATATCAATGTTGGATCGGTTTGGTACCTTTTCAGGATATAAATTAAATTTTCAAAAAAGTGAATGCTTCCCCATTAATAATTTGGCCTTGCAAATCCAACAAGAGTCATTACCCTTTCGTTTTTCTCCAAATGGTTTTAAATATCTTGGAATAAATATGGCACGCTCATTTTCTTCTTTGTTTGAAGCCAATTATAAAGTTCAGTTAAAAGAAATGAGAGCAGAGTTGGAGAGGTGGCGTAGTCTTCCCCTTACTTTAGCTGGAGGAATACATTAAGTGAAAATTACAATTCTTCCCAAGTTCCTCTATTTGTTTCAGTCCCTACCGTTTTTTTGCCTAAATCTTTTTTTAATTTGATTAATCAATCTATATCCTCTTTCATTTGGGATAATAAGATCCCCAGGGTAAATAAACAAATTCTTCAGAGGACTCGTGATGTAGACGGTTTAGGTTTCCCAAGTTTGACTCACTATTACTGGGCATCAAATATTCAGAAGATATTATTTTGGCTTCATAATCCAGAAACAAACTGGTGTTTAATTGAAGCACAAACGTGTTCTTCCTCTCTCCCTGCTTTAGTGTATTCCTCCTTACCTTTGAAAGTTTCTCGAGTCACATCTAACCCTGTGGTACTTTCTACTCTTAAAATCTTCAATCAGTTTCAGTGTCATTATACATTTACATCATCTTCAGTTTTGGGTCCTATTTATAAAAATCATTTATTCCCACCCTCTATGCTAGACTCGTGATTTAGACAGTGGACGGCATCTGGTTTGGTTTATTTAATAGTTTCGATAATCTCTGTATAGGGTATGACCTCCCACACAACCATTTTTTTTTCCCCCACTTTTCCCTGTCCTCCCCCCTAGCTCCCCTCTAGATAATCTTACTCTTAATTTTAATAATAAAGGATTGATCTCCATATTGTATTCCAAGCTCATGTCTTTGAAAGAGTATAATCTGGATAAAATTAAATCCAGATGGGAAGATGAACTGGGTATAAAGCTATCAGAGACTTTTTGGGGGGAGGCACTTAAAAATGTCCACTCATCATCATCTTCTATTAGGTTAGGGATCATACAATTCAAAGTGCTACACAGGGTCCATTTGAACAAGGCACGGTTGGCTGGAATGTACCTTGGATTAGATGCAGCCTATGATAGATGTTCTTTTTCACCAGCTGACCTGACACATATGCTTTGATCTTGCCCTTCTTTAGATAACTACTGGACATTGGTTTTTAAGACCATCAGTGAGGCTCTGGGGGAGACATTGAGGCCCTGTTCTTTAATAGCCATTTTTGGGACTCCCAGTGATACCATGACCATAACTTTAACAGCAACTCAGAGGGGCATTATCGCTTACACTACTTTACTGGCCCGTAAAACAATTTTGTTAAGCTGGAAATCCCCCACCGCTCCATCTGTGACAGTTTGGTTGGAAGATGTGATGTTTTTTCTAAAATTAGAAAAGATCAAATTTACATTACGGGGATCTGTGGACAGGTTTTACACTAATTGGGACCCTATTTTGTCATCAAAAAATTTAAAAAAGCATCGACTTTATGGGAAACATTTAAAGTAGTCATCAGAGGTGAAATCATATCTTATTCTTCATATACCAACAAACTAAAGAATGCAAAATTACAACTCATTGATTCCATAGCAAAAACAGATAACCACGTCTCATTAACTCAAAAAGAGAGTGGAACTTAGAAAGCAATATGATCAACTTTCAATTGAAAGGACTCAACAGTATTTGTTATGGTTTAAAGGGAATTTTTATGAACAAGGGGAAAAAGCAAGACGATTACTAGCACATCAGATAAAATGTCAGTCAGCTTCTAGACGAATTCCACAGATTCGAAACAGATCACAACAACTAACAATGGACCCCAAGGAAATTAATGACACCTTCAAAGAATATTACTCTAATTTGTACTCTTCTGAGTTTCCAGAAGATACCTCAACATTCCGAAAATTAATTTGGAGCAAAACGAAAATTTAGAACAGCCTATTAATCTACAAGAGGTCATAGACTCAATAAATGCAATGCAAAGTAGTAAAACCCCTGGTCTGGACGGACCAGAATTTTATAAAGCCTTTGCGTAGAAAATAGCTCCACTCCTATTGAAAATGTTTGAAAATTCTTTAGAAAATGTCAAATTACCACAAACCCTTACAGAGGCATTTATAACACTCCAAAATTTTAGTTTTCAGAATTGATTCTCTCACACCAGAAATTATTTCTCCGGATCAGACGGGTTTTGTCAAAGGTTGTTACTCTTATACCAATCTACGGAGGCTCCTGGGGGTCCTGTACTCTCCTGCGTCCAGGGAGACCCCAGAGGTTGTGGTTTCTCTGAGCATTTGATAGAGTTGAGTGGGGCTATTTATTTTTAATATGGAAAAGGTTTGGCTTTGGCCCAAAATATGTAAATTAGATTCAGTTGCTTTAATCTAGTCCTAAAGTCTCTGTTATAACAAACAAAGTACACTCACAATTTTCCCCAATACTAAGAGGCACAAGACAAGGATGCCCTTCTTTTCGCATTAGCAATAGAACCACTTTCTACAATGCTTAAATCTCTACAGTCCATAAAGGGCATTGATAGGATGGGTATAGAACATGGAGTTTCTTTATATGCAGACGACCTGTTGTTATATATTTCAAACCCAGTTGAAAATATCCCCAAAATAGTGCAAAATCTTTCTTCCTTTGGCAGTTTCTCAGGATATAAATTACATTTTTCTAAAAGTGTATGCTTCCCCATTAATCCTCTGGCTCTACAAATTAAAACTTCATCCCTCCCATTTCATATCTCCCAATCCGGCTTTAAATACTTAGGAGTACATATTACTCAAACGTTTTCAGGTCTATATAAAAATAACTTTTTACCACTTATAAATAAAATTAAAACTGATCTACAAAGATGGGACACATTATACCTGACTATTGGAGTGACCCCCCCCCCCCTCTTATATTTTTTTTTTTTTTTTGTGAACGCATATTTACTTTTGTTAACTAAATTGACTTTGATATATCTGTTTGATAACAAAATATTGAAATGTATCCTGCTATTTTTCATAGTAAGCACTGTTAATATTGTTAATCATTTATTCATATAATTATTTATTTGGTTGTTTGGTTATTTATTTATTTAAGGTTGTGGAACAGGGTGGGGAAAGAAAATACATAATTATATAATTGTTTGAACTTGGAAAATTAGTAAATAAAGTGCAAAAAAAAAAAATGATTGCAGCTGCTGTGAGAAAAGGCTATAAATGATCTGCTTCCTGCAGGATCCTCACATGCGAAAGCCTACTACAACTTCTTTATGTTTACAGACGTGACGTATTGACGCAGTGCCATGCTCGAATTTCTCGCTAAAATCCACTCGAACCACTCAAATTAGAAAACATTATTATAAGCTAACCGTTGTGAATGGGGCTAAAGGAAGGCGATAGTTTTGAACACTGGCTGGTTATGTACTTTCTTAAATATTGATTTCGGATCATTTTTAACCCAAAAAAGTTACGGACTGCAGCTTCATCAGCAAAAACCAAAGATTTTAGAGCACTCGCGCTATAATCCTTTGAACCTGCAGCGCACTGCTCTTTTTTTAAAAGTCACCCAAAAAAGGCAGTGCGGTTCGCCTCGCGTTTTCAGACCTAAAAAATGCATTCGGTCTGATCGGGCCTTTGACACGCATTCATGGCACATATTTGTTACGCTGTCTAAAGGGTTAGGACACTAGACAATCCAAACCTGCTAGACAGCACAGATTACGAAACGCTCGCATACCTGCACACTCCATTCCAGGGAGGAAACGCTCCTTGTAGTAATTCTCGCAGTCGCCGACAAGCGTCACATTTGCCCATTTCAGAGTCACTTCTGACGATCCAAACACACAGAGAGACAATGAGTCCTCAAACTCTACCATATACTCCTAGGTTGTGTTTGACAGGGAACCGAACCTTTGCCCCAGCCGGAGACGGTGCAGGTGTCGTTGGGCTGGAACTGTTGGGTGGACCAGGGAACACAGACGGCTCGGACCGCGGGATTGTCCAGCATGCATTTGTCTGAAAGAACCAGCTCCTCCAGCTGCACCAAAGCGATGTCGTTGGCGTAGGTTTGTGGGTTATATTCATGATGGATGAGGATGTTCTTCACTGGTACGATCTCCGCCGTCGACTGCATGCGATGCTTCTTCCAGAGAGAGAAATAGATTCGGAAGGATTTCGGTTTTGGCCTAGAGACGTGCAAACATGCTGGTTTAGCTGCATGTTGGTGCAGCTAAACCAGTCAAAAGTAAATTGGTGGAGAGAGAGGAGGAGGGGGGAGAGGGGGTGCATATTTAACGCAACATATTTTCCGACGAGCGCTCTTTGTCCGCTGGTGGGAGTGTGCTCACCTGTGTAAGAAATCCTTATGAAATCCGTTTTATTTTTTTCCCAAATTCCTTTTTATGTTTTTTCTAAATTTAGTTTTTTACGTTTTAATTTTTCTAGACTCCTTTTTAATGGTTGAATTAAATTTTATTTATCAAAAATCTTGTCTAATTAATTAAAATCATGAAACTTATACAATTTCACATCAATTTATTAAAAGTTTTTTTTTTTTTTAAAACTACATGCTAAGGGCAGTATGAAATGTTTTTTTTTCTCACCATATTGTTATCAAATTCTCTGTTTTAGCATGTCTAATCATTTGAATGCATAACGACAACTTAATTTATTCAAATTTATTCTTAAAATAGCCTTATGAAAAACATTTTTAAAATTCCCTCAAAAATTCTGTGTTGTGTAGGCTATTTACATTTTTCTGGTTATCAAATGAAGGCATAATACATTAATTTAATTTTTTTTAATTATTGAAAATTAAACAAATTGTATTTTTTGGCAATTTACTATTAACAATAAAACATTGAAGAAATGTCATGTAATTATTCCTTAAAAATGAAAGTTTGAATAATTTTAGTAGTAGTAATAGTACTCTAGTGAACAATATCTCTGACACAGTGTCTTCAAGTTAAACCAAACTTTTATTTTGACAGGTTGCCATGAGTATCTTTACATTTCTGTGTGATATGAGGCTAGTTTTACTCAAATGAAGAATTTGATTTACTCTCAGAGATGGCAAATCACCGCGAGTTTCAGTATGTGCGTAGTAAACAAAACATTGCGTCTGTGCCATTCATTCACGCAGAACATACAGGATTCATATTTAAATAGTCTTTTTGTGTCTTAATATTTACAGATACTAGTCCATATTTAAGTGTAATCGCTATGTATTAAAAAAAAAAAATGTACTTGACCATCAAGGGGGGGCGGGTTGCCCCCTAATATAATGGCAGGGGAAACACGGCAGTGCTAACTCAGGGCTTGTGGTGATTGGTTGTACCTGACGCAGTGGGCGGCGGTCAGAACCCAGCAGCCGCCCAAATATGCCCCTCCGCAGCGGATCGAACCTTCATCCTGAATGGCCACCTGCCACTGTATCTGAGTCTGAAGGGCAAAGGTCACACACAGAGGTCATTCCTTACCTGCTGGCTTTAAATTTCCTCAAATAGACATTTGCTGCCTAGTGTTATTTTGTCCGTTTAGCTATTAAACTGCATTGATGTTATTGTTTTAGTCTGACAAACTATTTTGACTCTTGCGCAGAGTGTTTGAGATGTCTTTAAAATCTTTGTTGATCATGTGTGTGGATTGTTTGTTTGTTATACAGTACATCCACATATACAGCATACATAGGCTACTCATGTAATGTGATATATACTAGCTAAATAGCAAATCTCAACTGCTTGATTGTTCATATCGTTGCAAAATGTAAACTTTATTATTTCCCAGCTCTATATATAAGGTTGGATTATTACTCGTGTAAAGTGATATATACATATATACATATATATATATATATATACATATACATATACATATATATATATATATATATATATATATATATATATATATATATATATATAATACATAGGAAATCTCAACAGCTTAATTATTTATATCATTGCAAAATTTAAGCTATATTATTGCCTTGCTTTAATCTGCTGAATGCGACTATATAGATGCGACACGCGATAAAATATATTTTCCTGATTTTAATCAGTTTTTGTGGGGAAACAAAAATAATAATCTCAAGTACTGATCATGTGCTTTATTTAGTCTAATGTTAGTTTGGATGCCATTTTACGTGATTGTTATAGCCATACTGAAAGGGACAATGGATAATTTACCTCACATATTGAAAATAAATGAAAGGAAATATAAACGTTAAAACTATGAACTCAGAATGAAGAAACAAGTGCATTCCATGGTGAAGATTGTTTCAGTCGCTCAGTATGTTTTTTAGTGCTGGGCAACGATTAATCGCGATTAATCACATCCAAAAAAAAGTTTTTGTTATATAATATGTGTGTATACTGTGTATATTTATTATAAAGACACATTCAGTATATATTTTGAAAATATTTACATGTATATATTTAATATAATTAAATATATTTAATATATAAACATAACATATTTTTCTTAAATGTATACATGCATGTGTGTGTGTTTATATATACATAATAAATATACACAGTGTACACACATAAATTATGTACACAAAAATTTTTAGTTTGAATGCGATTAATCGCAAATAATCGTTGCCCAGCACTAATTTTTAATAATATTTAAATGTTTTATTTTTGAGCTTGCAGAGATCTTCTGATTGGCTTAGGTTTTGTCATGCAAACTATGACAAATAATGATCTCAGGTACTGATTATGTTCTTTATTTATGATTAAAAGTGTCTAATGTGAGTCTGAATGTCATTTTGCGTGACCTTTAAATCATTAAATAATGATTTATATTAATTTTTACATAAAAATGAATGTCACCAACATTTTAGTCGATCGCGCTGCCTCTGTTATCTCGTCTGTCATTCTCTCAATCAGGTCAACACGCAGAAGTACATTAATTCTACATTGATTTAAATGTGTTTTTTTTTTTTGCTGTTATCGGATCGGTAGGCTATCTGTATTGACCGATACTTTTTTACCGATATTTTTCAGTATCGGTAGTAAAAATTGGTATTGTCGCATCCCTAATTTATTATTTATTATTATTATTTATTTAGGTTTTTTTTTTTTCACATTCCGATTCCAATATTCTTAAGAATAAAACATTTTTGCATTATTATGCTATTACATTGTCATACTGTCCTTAATCAGTGGCATAAAATGGTCTTAAAGTGACAATACTATCATATATCGCAGTTTATTTTGGTGCAATATATCGCACAACAAAAAGTAGTTATCGTGACTACATCTACATCTACGCCCTAACATCAGATTCTATTTCAGAAACGGTTTCTGCAACATATCGGCTTGAACAACATCATCATCTAATGTGAGTTTGAATGTCATTTTGTGTGATCATTACTAGCCATAGCTACTGAAAACGACAATGGATAATTTACCTCAGATCTTTATAAATCATAAATGAAAGGACGCATGAACGTTACAACTTTGCGTGAACAAACAAGTATATTCCATAACAAAGACTGTTTCAGTCTATCAATATGTGTTTATATGAATGCTAAAATGGTTTAATTTAGATTATGTACTATGCGAGGGCATTGCGCTTGCATGGAGAGGCTCCGCCCTCACTTTCTTCTGATTTGCTGTGATTTTTGCATCATGTGATTATTATTTTTTTTTGCATTTGTGACACAAACATCATGACTGTAAAGTTGCTTTGAAAAAATGTGAATTGTTTCATATTGTACAATATAAATTTGATTGGACTTGGTTTTGGTACTTGGTTCATAATATGTTGCAATTTCATAAAGCATTGTTCAGTAGTTGTATGTTGTATTGTTAAGTGTCTGGACTGACCGGTAAGGTCTCTTCCCATCCTGCTGAACGTTTCCTGCGTGAATAGTGATCGTCCTTTTTGTACGCATACTCCATATTGGGAACGCCACACTGCAGCTGGCTCTCTGCAGACGAGCGGATTTCTCTGATCTCTGGAACAACATGAAGGTGAGTTATTATCTGTATGATTTCAAACTTGAAGTCATGTGAATACACTCTTAATCTTTTGATCCAAACACTTGCTATGCAAAAAAAAAATCACGATATATGTGACCCTGGAGCACAAAAGCAGTCATAAGCAGCACAGGTATATTTGTAGCAATAGCCAACAATTCATTGTATGGGTCAAAATTTTCCAATTTCCTTTTATGCCAAAAATCATTAGGATATTAAGTAAAGAACATGTTCCATGAAGATATTTTGTAAGTTGCCTACCGTAAATATATCAAAACTTCATTTTTGATTAGTAATATGCATTGCTAAAAACTTCATTTGGACAAATTTAAAGGTGATTTTCTCAATATTTAGATTTTTTTGCACCCTCAGATTCCAGATTTTCAAATAGTTGTATCTCAGCCAAATATTGTCCGATCCTAACAAACCATACATCAATGGAAAGATTATTTATTCCATTGATTGATGTATAAATCTCAATTTAAAAAAAATCAACCCTTACTGGTTTTGTGGTCCAGAGTCACACACACATATATAGATATATGTATATATGAGTTAAGAGACAGATGAGCTTTTACCTACCTGACATTGGATCGGAAAAAACTTGTTCTTTCTTCACTACTGCTTTGTCAGTTTCTGTAACACAAAAGAGGGAGAACACAAAAAAGCAACAACGTTTCTTGTGTTTCAAGTCTGTACAGGGATGACCATTTTAAGATTACAAATGATATAATTTTATAGTTAACACTTTTTAATTAGCGTTAACTAAAACAAGTGTAATTTTAGTATTTTTGATATGCTATTATAGTTTTTGCTAATATTTCGAATTAGATTTTATTTTTATATTTTCTATCTTTATAGTTACATTTTTTTGTAATTTAGTTTTTTTCATTTTCCTTTTTTTTTAAATGTCAACCGTTTTTATTATTTGTATTTTATTAGATTCAGTTAATTTAGTATGCTACGTTAAACTAAAAAGTTTTTTAATATTTCATTTTATTATAGTTAACGTTTACTTTATTTAAAGTAACAAAAATGTTTTTTAATGGTTATAGTTTTAGTTTTTCGTTAATAATAACCCTGACTAAAATCATAAAAATATTATTACTTAAAATAAAATGAATGTTAACTGAAATTACTATACAACTGAAACGTTAGCTTAAAGTACTACACAGAGTTTAGCTAAAATTCAATTCTGATATTATCTGAGAACTTGATTGAATTCACTTTTATTCACTATATAGTTGTGTCTATGAGTATACACTTACCAAGTGAACTACAGATTTCACGAAGTTCAGTTATGACGTCTTTGATTAACCTGTTTCTGCATTCAAGAACTGAATCCTGAATCTTTTGGTGTTTTTGAGCAGTAATGAGATCTCAAATGAATTCACTGACCATCGAGTTCATCTTCTCCTCCCAGACAGTCCCTGATTCCATCTTTGACGGCGTGTTGGGGAATACAGACACCCGATTTACAGAGGAACGCCTTGCCTCGGCATTCTTCACACAACAGAAACAGTAACATCAGGATTATCAGTCTTCTTCATGCCAGCAATTCTAAAAACATTGATTCATGTACAACTGAACACAATTGATGAAATATCTTGAATGCACTACATCAAATTCCAAAAGCTTAAATATAAGTGATATGTTCGAGTTTTATATTTAAATAGGTTCTATTATGCTTTTTCACTTTTTGAATTTTAGTCAGCGTGTAGTGTGTATGTTTGGGCATAAAAAGATCTATAAAGTTACAAATCTCAAAGTCCACTCCAAAGGGAGATATTTCGCTTTTAAAAAATCCCTTTTCAAGAACTACAACAAACGGCTCGTTTGGACTACAGTGTTGTTTGTGATATCAGAAAGCGGTCCATTAGAATATCATTAAAATAAATCCTGCCTACAGAAATTCGAATGGTTGGTGGGTGGAGAACGCTTGGTTGAGCACTGCACGTTTCAAAATCAGAGTTGATGTTAACACTGAGCCCTGAGGGACACCTTTATTTATAGTTAATGGTTCAGATAATTGTTGATCAATCTTTACATATTGGCATCTATTAAATAATATATATATAAAAATATATAATGCATTTCGTGACAGTATTTTTTGCTTTTATTTAGAAACAGCGACATGAAGGGAACAACAGACAGGATTGTGGAAAACAAGAAGAGGAATGATGATGTCAGACTCACTTTGGCAGCACATCTCGTCGCTGTTGTCTCCACAGTCATCAATACCATCGCAGGGTTTTCCGTTGATTAAACACTTCCCATTCGCACAGAGGAAATTCGTACATTCACCTACACAGAGAAAACCCATCAGTGTGAGTGAAACGAGTGTCAAGACAACAGATTAACATTAAACATTAAAATGATGACTGCACTTCAGAGCAAACAGCACCTGGAGGTTCCTCATAACACTTTAAAGCAGCCACCCCAGTTTTGATTGGCTCTGGATTATAGATCATACACTCGGCCAATGAGAGCTCAGAACCCGTGCAGCGAACCCTCATACACTTATTTGGCAAATTAGTGTCTTCATCAAGAGACTCATATGTGATGTTAGACGCCGCCTCTGCTCCTCTGAGAGACAGAAAGAATAAGATAAGCAGTCGGTACATGTTGAGTTGAGAGAAAAGACGTCTAGTGTTCAGGTGTGTTTACCTGTCGACTCCCTTAACGTTTCGGCAAACGACATTTGCTGCAGCCATATTCCAGTCGTTGCCACACACCGGCATTTTTCCCAACTTAGTTTTTATCTCCACCACATCATCAGAGACCGATGTTTCCACCTTATCTTCCGCTGGACTCAAATATTAAGGTTTACCGTATAAATTTCTTTAGAAAATTTTCTTTAAAGAACCAAGACATTGTTATGAAGAGCCTTTAATGAAACAATTCAGATTTGTAGAAATGTGTCACTGCATCAGTGTCTCCGCAATGGATGCTCTGCAGTGAATGGGTGCCGTCAGAATGAGAGTCGATAAAAACATCACAATAATCAAAAGCTGAAACGTCTTAATGCTGGATGTGTTTCAGCTTTTGTCTTCTCCAGATGTTAACTGATGGACTGGAGTGCTGTGGATTATTGTGATGTTTTTATCGACTCTCATTCTGACGGCACCCATTCACTGCAGAGCATCCATTGCTGAGACACTGATGTAGCGATTTTTTAACAGTTTTTTAAATTTATTATTAATTTAATTAGGTGTAGTTTTAAAAGTTAAATCACAAAAGTTTTACCCTGATTAAAGTTCATGTCTCACCTTTGCAGGATTCGCTGAAGTGTGAGAAAATGGGCTTCTTGGCTCTGCAGGAGATTGCATTGGCCTGACACATGGAGTAATACACGGATCCGTCCAGCGTACAAGCGCTTATTTTCTGCCGCGGACATTGGTACGGCATCTTACAGACACACTGTCCTGCGATGCATCGCCTCCATGGAGGACAGAACACTTTAGAGCAGGACCACCGAGTGTATTTCTGATCCAGACATTGGGCCGGACCCAAGAAATCCTCATCAGATACTTTTGGGTGATTGAGCTGTGAGTAAACAATGGGTTTTAATGCTTTTGAGGCAATTTGGGGAGTTGACTGAGGAATATTTATAGGGAGATTAACAGTGTGTTTTAGAGAGAAAAAATGAACAGTAAAAACAACAACGTGAGATTCATTCGTCTATAGCAGTCGAGCACATTTATGATGTCAAAATATCTCTTTTCTTTCCCCACAGAGTAAGAAAGTCATACAGGTTTAGAAGGACATGAGGGTGAGTTAATGATGAGAGTTTTCATTTTTGAGTGAACGATCCCTTTAAACTAGAGGACGACAAGTCACATAGGTTGCAGATATGATTAATAATAATATACAAAATTATAGTTGTATTTTTTTCTTATAGCTACACTAAGTGCAGAGGTTTTTTTTCTGACCTGTATTGTAAAATATTCATTATTCATTTTTTTTTTTTTTTTTTTTAATTGGTGGTTAAAATGTGTCTGGGTGTGCAACTATTATCATTTTTGTAAAGAACTCTCAGTCATTTAGCTGTTTGAGTGTATTGAGACTAAAATCATTTGTAAATTAACCGTAAATTCATTAATTCAATTTGCAATCTATTTAACCTCGTCCTTCGACTCGATAGTAAAATATGTTGACTTCATGTATAATTTTTTTATTTAATTTAATTTTTTTTTTTTTTTAAGGACAGTGCTGTAGTGTGAAATTTTGTTTTCTTGAATGTTTCCTACACTGCAATTTTTTTTTTAATTGAATCAAGATGCATTGACAAGTAAAATGACTTAATATCTTAAGTCTTGTTTTCTAAAAAAAAAAAAAAAAAATTTTTTTAATTTTGTTGGTTTTTGCTTAAAACAAGCAAACATATCTGTCAATGGGGTAAGAAAAATAATCTTAATTCAAAGCCTTTTTCTTGCCCCATTGGCAGATAGTTTTGCTTGTTTTAACAAAATGTTTTTCTTAAAGCAAGACATAATATCTTAAGTCATTTTACTTGTAAAATAAATGCATCTTGATTCAAGAATTTTTAGATATTTATACTAGAAATCTTAGAAGACAAAAATACTTAGAAGTCAAATCATTTTTTTTACAGTGATTTAAGCAAATCTTCAAGATAATTAAATAACTTTATCTTAAATCAAAGATTTATGTGCATGTATTTATTTAATAAGCTGCCATGTAATAAGTGTGCAATAGTAGAACTGATCCTGATCACGCTGTTGATTTTGCGATATCTTTTGCAACCCTTTACATTTACTGGAAAACAAGACCACTGTGATCAAGATTACGCAGTGTAGTTGTCATGAGTTAATGAGATGAATTACTCCATTAATCACGATTTATTTAATTTGATCAAATGCACAAAAACTCACAGCGGTCTGGAAGAGACACATGAAGAAAAAAACAGCCCTCATGATTCCTCCCTGTTCTTGTCTTCGTCCTTTTCCCGACTGAGTCTGATAGACAAATGATTAACAGATGCCTCAAACTGAATCAGACAGAAGGGAGGAGAAAAACACGAGAGGGAGGAGAAACGCAGCAGCTTCTGCCCGGAAGGGTCCGAGCGGTTGGTACTGTGTCAATATCAGAGTTTTGCATTAGTCGATAAAAACTGTTTATTCACTCAATAAAAACAAGGCTACAGAAAGAAAACTACTAACATGAGCCAAACCAACAAAAAAAGAAATCCAGTCATGGAAAACAGAAGTCGACCTGTTCTTTTTGTGAATTAAACGTGGTAGTCCAAGAGTGCATGCTTGAAATTGTCCAGATACCCTTGAAATTTGATGCAGTTTCACTCCGAAACTTATATGAACCTGGAAGGAGTGTGTTTGGGACAGAAATACTCCGTCATACGTCCAAATCGCTTTTTGAAACTTTGGCCATGTTTAACAAATCCAACTCTTTAACGATGTAGCGTCAGAACCAAACGTTCTCCCAGTAACATTAATAGAACATTGTTTAAAGTTAGCTGGTCTTTAATAATGTCCTCTAAATGTTGGATGTTCGTTTAACTTGCTTTAAACGTTGCTACTTGTTTCAGAACGTTCAACTCTCAAAAGTAACGTTCACGTAATGTTTGCAAAATGGTAAAATAGAACTTTCCCTTATTTTCACTGTTTCCTCAACATTCAGAATAACCAAGAAAATATGTTTTTAAAACATTTTGAAAAATTGGATGTTTTGAACTTTCTGCAAACATTTAGAAATGAGATTTTAATGGGAAAACATTCTTTGTTAGAACAGCTGGGTAGAAACGTTAAATGACTACTAAACTACATTTGGCTTGAAGTGGGTTTTTTAAAATTTAATCTCAGGTTTAAAACAGGCGTGTGATGACAGGATACAAAAACACTTGTTTACATTTGCAAGGTAAATGTACAGAATCCAGCTTTTGCAAATCTAATCTTAATGGCATTTATATGGCATTTTTAAAATCTGATTTCACATCTAAAGTGTGAATGCAACATGAAACTGGTTTGATTTCTTAAAATCACCGCAAAGACACTTTGAAACAACAAAACAGGCAGGACCAAGCTTTTAAATTGCCTGATAATCAGCATTTTAATAGCAACATACAAATAGTAAATTTAGTAACATCAAAAGCAGATGTGAAGCTGTCTGTTCCTTCATTTTACTGGTTAAATTTGGTAACGGCCGGCCAGCCTGTGTTGGAGCGGATCCAGTCGAAGTAATGCGCCACTTTAGTGTAGACGCCAGGATGATTGGGTTCTCCGCATTTCTCACCCCAGCTCACTATTCCCCACACATACGACAAACCAGATCTGTCTGTGCACACCAGCGGCCCTCCGGAGTCGCCCTGACACGAGTCCACCTTCCCCTCCAGGTCACCTGACACGGAGAACGACCAATGACAGCACAGGAACAGGTGAACAAAGAGTCACTTAGCACATGCTACTGTTTCTTTAATTAAACTAAAGCTTAACCATTAAATTACCCTCAATGCATTGCTATTTATCTGCTCATTTAGCAGACTCGTTTTATCCAAACTGTTTTTTCCTTCCCAAAATTTCTTAGGGAGAGTTTCCCTTTGGCTCGCTGGAGTTTGTAAGGTACTAATTCTCTTGAAAATAAAACTTTGAAAATGTATTGTGGAAAAGAGCTTTACAAATAAACGTCACATTCATATGATTCCTTTGTTTAATAATGTTTTATCGCTTTTTGCAGCTGTTTGCGGAAGCCCATTTCCACCATGGTATAAAAAACAAAAAAGGTAATTGTGAGTTTTTAATCTCACGGTTCACTTTTTTTTTTTTTTTTTCCGCAATTCTGAGGGAAAAAAGTAAGAATCGCAAGATATGTATAATTTTCTTTTTTTTTCTTTTTTTTTAAAACTTTTTCCCCCTTCAGAATTCTGACTTTTTTTTTTTTTTTTTTACAGAATCCTGAATTTACATTTCACAATTCTTGTTTTTTTTTTTTTTTTTAAGAAAAGACGTAATTGCGATAGTTTATGTCTCGCAATTCTGAGTTTATATCTTGTAACTCTGACTGTTTTTCTGCAGTGGGATAAAAAAAAAAAAAAAAAAAAGAATTGTGATTTATAAATTCAGAATTGTGAGAAAAAAAAAATCCAGATTGTGAAATTAAAAGTCGAAACTCACGAGTGGTTCATTTTCTGGGGAAATATTCCTGTAAGCACTCTGTGGTCACATACTTTCTTAGTAAGTGTGGTGTTAAGGCCTGCTCACACCAAGATTGATAACTTTAACGATAATATTAGCATCCACACAAAGTGCAATAACGTTCTGTTTATTAAAAGTGTGCGCTGCAGTTATAACGTCTCCTGCTTTAAATGCTAGAGCTCGTTAAAGTCGAGTGGATTCTGTTTGGCTGTTGATGTTTTTATTTTTCATCGGCCTTCTCATGCTGTCGGAAAATTTCAACTACACATTTCTGAAGTTATATAATTGACCCTTTGCAAAGACACGCCCCCTTAATTACTGTTACTACTCTGTTGAGAATGTCTTGTGTGTTAACCAGGAACTTACTCCCAGACGGGAACCAGCATACCTCGAGTAAGCAAGGTTTGGGTTAATCAACCGAGAGTTCAGGGTTTAGAAGATGGTAAGTTAACCTTGCTTTCTGGAATACACCCCAGAAGGTATGTTGTGTCAACCACAGAAAGAGGTCAATACACAACAATTTTTTAATCTACAGACTCTTCTGTCTGGTTTGTTTGCTGGAGAAAACGGTGGATTCAGCTTTGTGACTGGTCAGATCGCCTGTTCATCAAACTCCCAGCGAAGGGTGAATTATGACTTTCTGACTGAGAAACTGAGATAACTCCGATAGCATGTGAAGGTAGCATTATATGTTGTCTATAATCATGTAGATTTCTATAAACATACAAACACATTCAGTACCTGCACACTCCATTCCAGTGTGGAAACGGTCCTTGTAATAATTCTGGCAATCGCCGATAATCGTCACATTTGCCCATTTTAGAGTCGGTGCTGATATCCCCTCTTAAAACAAACAGAGAAACAATAAGACCTCAACTTTCACACCACTGGAGTTAAATAACTCAGTCTAAGGCCAGTTCATACAGAAAACACCAACATTATAAACTTGACAGTCAAACTTCTCTCAAGGCTAAAATACATGACACAACTTTTGCAGTAAGAATGGGTTGATGAAGGTTTTTTTAAGCCTCAGATTATGATTCCACAGGATTTCAAATGTGTTTAATATTTTGGGCCAATTTTAAAACGTATTGTTTTCATTTGTCATGATTTTTCACACTCTTAATTTGTATGCAGTGTTTTCAAAAAATGTGACTTCCACATTTACACATTTACATTTACATTTAGTCATTTAGCAGATGTTTTTGTCCAAAGCGACTTACAAATGAGGGCAATAGAAGCAATCAAAACCAACAAAAGAGCAACAACATGCTTTTTTGTTTTTTTTAATTAAGAAAACGAGTAGATAGAATATAGAGTAGGTAGAATATAGAAAAAAGAAACCTAGTGTTTGGGGGGGGGGGGGGGGGTTATGTATGAAACAAGTAGATAGAATAGAAAAAAGAAAGCTAGTGTTAGTTTCAGAAGAAAAGCTAGCAGTTAGAGAATAAATATGCAATTGATAGAGGGTCAAATGTGTGTTTTTTGTTTTTGTTTTTATAAATAAAAAGAAGACAGATAGATAAAATAAAATTAGAATAGAGAGTTCTAGAGTTAGAGGGCCAAATAAAGATGGAAGAGATGTGTTTTTAGCCGTTTCTTGAAGATGGGTAAGGATTCAGATGCTCGGATTGAGTTGAGCAGGTCGTTCCACCAGATGGGAACAGTTAATGAAAAAGTCTGTGAAAGTGATTTTGTGCATCTTTGGGATGGCACAATAATGCGTCGTTGACTTGCAGAACGTAAGCTTCTAGAGGCACATAAGTCTAGAGTAATGAATTTAGGTAAAGGGGTGCAGAGCCAGTGGTGGTTCTGTAGGCAAACATTAATGCCTTGAATGTAATGCGAGCAACTATTGGTAGCCAGTGCTAATTGATGAACAGAGGTGTGACGTTCATTCTTTTCGGCTCATTAAAGATTAATCTTGCAGCGGCATTTTGGATTAATTGTAGAGGTTTGATAGAATTGGCTGGAAGATCTACCAAGAGAGCATTGCAATAGTCAAGTCTGGACAGAACAAGAGCCTGAACAAGGAGTTGTGTTGCATGTTCCGAGATAAAGGGCCTGCATTCCACATGAATGCGACTCTTTTGGTTTTCTGTCTCACTGTGACCAGACGCTAATATATGAATGCAAATCCAGTGCTAGAGATCAGAGTAATTCACAATTTAGTAATTTCATTAGTGAAACTACTTGAACAACAAATAAACAAGATTATCAGATTTAGATTTTTCTGCATTATTTAACATGTAGAGCCGAACCTTTGTCACGACCCCAGCCGGAGATGGTGCAGGTGTCGTTGGGCTGGAACTGTTGGGTGGACCAGGGAATGCAGACGGCTCGGACCGCGGGATTGTCCTGCATGCACTTGTCTGAAAGATTCAGCTCCTCCAGCTGCACCAAAGCGATGTCGTTGGTGTAGGTTTGTGCGTTATATTCATGATGGATGATGATGTTCTTCACCGGAATGCTGTCGGTGGTCGACTGCTTGCGATGCTTCTTCCAGAGAGAGAACTTGATTCGGAAGGACTTTGGTTTGGGCCTAGAGACGTGCAAACGCACAACTGGTTTTCAGTGGCAGTTCTGTACAGATAGAACGAAACACGTGGTGATTGGTTGTACCTGACGCAGTGGGCGGCGGTCAAAACCCAGCATCCGCCCAAATACGCCCCTCCGCAGTGGATCGAACCTTCATCCTGAATGGCCACCTGCCACTGTATCTGAGTCTGCAAAAGTTACACACAGAGGTCATTCCTTATCTGTAGGCATGAAATGTCCTTTAAAAACCAAAACAAATGCTCTTTATGTGCTGCCTAGTGAAATTTTATTTGGTTAGAGGTTAAACTGCATTCATGGTATGACTGTTGATGTTGTTGTTTTTGGCTCTTGGTCAAAGCTTTTTTTTTTCACTTTTGAAATCTTTGCTGATCGAATATGTCACAGATTGTTGTGTTTTCCTGACAGTTGTATGTTTTTCTTTGGGACTAGCCTGTTTTTTTATAGTGTTTCCTAGTGTTTGGTGATATGACCGAAATCTTATTTCTCAATGGTATTGAGTGATTGTATAGATAGACCTTATATAGCCCCGCCCCTTTTCAGCTCGGCACTCGTTGTCTTCGGTTTATTTCCACAGCGTGAAGGTAAGGTCATATGAAGTCTAATGAAATCTACATTGATCCTTATTATAGCACTTAAAGTTATTCAGCAAAGAGCAATGGGTGCTCTTTTCCTTTCTTAAAGGAACACTCCACTTTTTTTGGAAATAGGCTCATTCTCCAACTCCCCCACAGAGTTAATAAGTTGAGTTTTACCGTTTTTGAATCCATTCAGCCGATCTCCGGATCTGGCGATAGCACTTTTAGCATAGCTTAGCATAGATCATTGAATCCGATTAGACCAGTAGCATCGCGTTCAAAAATGACCAAAGAGTTTCAATAGTTTTCCTATTTAAAACTCGACTCTTCTGTAGTTATATCATGTACTAAGACCGGCGGAAAATTAAAAGTTGCGATTTTCTAGTCCGATTTGGCTAGGAACTATACTCTCATTCCGGTGTAATAATCAAGGAACTTTGCTGCCGTAACATGGCCGCAGCAGGCGCAGTGATATTACGCAGCGCCTGAAAGTAGTCCCCAGCTAGGTAACTAGTTATAATATAGCTGGGGACTACTTTCAGGCGCTGCGTAATATCACTGCGCCTGCTGCGGCCATGTTACGGCAGCAAAGTTCCTTGATTATTACACCGGAATGAGAGTATAGTTCCTAATCATATCATTTTCCGCCGGTCTTAGTACACGATATAACTACAGAAGAGTCGAGTTTTAAATAGGACAAATATTGAAACTCTTTGGTCATTTTTGAACGCGATGCTACTGGTCTAATCAGATTCAATGATCTATGCTAAGCTATGCTAAAAGTGCTATCGCCAGACCCGGAGATCGGCTGAATGGATTCAAAAACGGTAAAACTCAACTTATTAACTCTGGGGGAGTTGGAGAATGAGCCTATTTCCAAAAAAAGTGGAGTGTTCCTTTAACTACACCTGTTTAATTAACTGTAAGGATGTGTGTATGTGTTTTTACACGAATACTCGCAAAAAGGCATTTTGACCGTTGAAGTGCAAAAAGGCGCGAAAGAGATTGAAATTTGGCATTGTGCACTGATTGACTCAAAGACTTTCTGCATGATGTAAAGTTGCATGATTATTTATTTACATTCTGCGATATACACAATATATATTGTCATGTTGACTGGTGTTTCAGTAGTTTTTATATTTCAAGACTGACCGGTAAGGCCTCTTCCCCTCCTACTAAGCGTTTTCTGCGTGGATGGGAAGTCTCACTGCCCTCCTGTTTGAACACATAATCCGTATTGGGAACGCCGCACATCAGCTGGCTCTCGGCAGACGTGCGGATTTCTTTGATCTCTGGAACAGCATGATGGAGGGAGTATGAGCAGATGTTGATTCAGCTGTGTGAATCAAAACTAAACACATCAAACCTGAACCTCTAAATCCTGTGGATTCGCTCCAGAGGTACTACAAATACATGTACTTTAAACTTTGACCAAATCTAGAAGATTAAATTCAAGTCTATTTGTATAGAGCTTTACAGGAAATTAATCTTAACAGTGGTGACTATTTGAGTTCATGTCCATATCATGCAGTTTGTTAAAGACATGTAATCAAACAGACAGTGAACACTATTAAAGGGATAGTTCACCCAAAAATGAAAATTCATGCGCTTGCTTCTGATTCTTGCTTCTGATTCACCGCTGCAGATGGGATCAGGAGAAGAAGAATTGTTGAATAAAGCCGTTAGTTTTGTTTTCTTTGCACACAAAAAGTATTCTTGTAGATTTGTAAAATTACGGTTGAACCCTTGATGTCACATGGACTGTTTTACCAATGTCCCTGCTACATTTCTGAGCCTGGGAACATTGCAGTTGTGTTGCTGTCTATGGAGGGTCAGAGAGCTCTCGGATTTAATTAAAAATATCTTAATTTGTGTTCTGAAGATGAACAAAGGTCTTACGGGTTTGGAACGACATGAGGGTGAGTAATTAATGACAGAATTTTTATTTTTGGGTGAACTATCCCTTTAACAGCAATGATTATATGTTGCGATCAAACTTATAGCAAAGTTTGGTAGTTCTGTATGTTCTGTTTTTTTTGGAGAAACATTACACGTGTAGTTTCAGATGAGTTTGAGCTTACCTGACATTGGATCAGAAAATATTTTTTTCTGATTTTTTTCTGCTTCTATCCTTTTTGATTTGTTGGGTTCTGTAAAACAAGGGAAAGAACAGAAAAGCATTTATTGTGTAACAAAACTAGTTCTGATGCATTGAAAGTCTGCAAGTTCCTTCTTACAATTATTAACATTATCATCAGACTCAGTCGTTCTTTCTCTTGTTCGCCTTTTTTTGTTCTTTCTCATTCTTTCTTTCACTCTTGTTCTTTCTTTCTCTTGTTATTTCTCAATTCTGCTGAGAAAATGCATTTCATCTGCTTAAACCTCAATCACTACCCAGAGGTGAGGGTTGGAGCATAGATTTACTGGTAAATTGAGCACTTCACCTTCAGGCTTAGCTCTCTCTCTTTGCCACAATGTCCACATTACTGCCGCTTGTCAATCTCATGCTCCAAACAACCCTCACTCGTTAATAAGACATACTTGAACTCTTCTTGGAGAAGCAACTGCCTACCCAGAACGGGCAATCCAACCTTTTCCAGCTGTGAACCATGGCCTCGGATTTCATACACACTATGAACACACACCCAGAGCAGTGGGCAGCCATTTTTGCTGTGGCACCTGGGAAGCAGTTGGGGGTTCAGTGACTTGCTCATGGGTCTCACCTCAGTCGTGGTATTGAGGGTGGAAGAGAGCGCTGTACATTCACTCCCCCCACCTACAATCTGGTACCAGGACTCGAACGTGTGACCTTTGGGCTACAAGTCTGACTCTCTAACCATTACTCTCTAACGACTACCTCCACTGGCACCTGATACATCCGGAGTGCCCCCACAATCGTTCCCTGGCCTTCTCCAAATCTACAAAACACGTTTTTTTGAGCTGCCCCCGAATGGATACCACGGTCCAGAGCCTGGCCACCAGGTGCTTGTCTGCGAGCTCCTCTCCTAGTCCGGGTGTTTTGAAATTTTGCACTTAAATACACAAGTTCTCTTCTCAGGAAAAATTGGTCTGGTCTGGAAATGAATCTGAAGATATCATGAGTGAAAGGAAAATATACACAAATCAGGCATAACATAATGACCACCTTCCTAATATTGTGTTGGTCCCCCTTTTGCTGCCTAAACAGCCCTGCCCCGTTGAGGCATGGACTCCACTAGACCCCTGAAGGTGTGCTGTGGTATCTGGCACCAAGATGTTAGCAGCAGATTCTACAAGTCCTGTGAGTTGCGAGGTGGGGCCTCTATAGATCGGACTTGTTTGTTGAGCACATCCCACAGATGCTCGATTGGATTGAGATCTGGGGAATTTGGAAGCCAAGTCAACACTTCAGACTCGTTATTGTGCTCCTCAAACCATTCCTTGACCATTTTTGCTTTGTGGCAGGGCACATTATCCAGCTGAAAGAGCCCACAGCCACCAGGGACTACCGCTTCCCTGAAAGGGTACATGGTCTGCAACAATGCTTAGGTAGGTGGTACGTGTCAAAGTACCCAAGGTCTTTCCCAGCAGAACATTGCCCAAATCATCACACTCTGTTTGTTAGCTTGCCTTCTTCCCATAATGCATCCTGGTCCCATGTGTTCCCCAGGTAAGCGATGCAGACACACCCAGCCATCCACGTGATGTGAAAGAAAACGTGATTTATCAGA
Source organism: Acrossocheilus fasciatus (assembly GCA_036784905.1). Taxonomy (NCBI): domain Eukaryota; kingdom Metazoa; phylum Chordata; class Actinopteri; order Cypriniformes; family Cyprinidae; genus Acrossocheilus; species Acrossocheilus fasciatus. Next base: position 27,942,412 of record CM071960.1, read on the forward strand.
CCAAGCCACCTTGGTCCAGTTCTGATGCTCACATGCTTTCGGTGGTGGACAGGAGTCAGCATGTGCACCCTGACTGGTCTGTGGCTATGCAGTCTCATATGCAACAAACTGCGATGCGCATTCTGTGTATTCTGACACCTCTCCATCAGAACCAGCATTAACTTCTTTTTGGATCGGACCACACGGGCCAGCCTTCACTGGGATCAATGAGCCTTAGGACAGGGGTCCCTGTCGTTGGTTCACCACTGTTCCTTCCTTGGACCACATTTGATAGATACTGACCACTGCAGACCTGAGAACACCCCACAAGAGCTGCAGTTTTGGAGATGCTCTGACCCAGTCGTCTAGCCATCACAATTTGGCCCTTGTCAAACTTGCTCAAATCCTTATGCTTGCCCATTTTTCCTGCTTCTAATGGATCAACTTTGAGGACAAAATGTTCACATGCTGCCTAATATATCCCACCCACTAACAGGTGCCGTGATAAAGAGATAATCAGTGTTATTCACTTCACCTGTCAGTGGTCATGATGTTGTACCTGATCGGTGTACACTGTTTCTGCATTCAAGAACTGAATCCTGAATCTTTTGGTGTTTTTGAGCAGTAATGAGATCTCAAATGAATTCACTGACCATCGAGTTCATCTTCTCCTCCCAGACAGTCCCTGATTCCATCTCTGACGGCGTGTTGGGGAATACAGACACCCGATTTACAGAGGAACGCCTTGCCTCGGCATTCTTCACACAACAGAAACAGTAACATCAGGATTATCAGTCTACTTCATGCCAGCAATGTATGCAAAACAGTGTTTTAAATTTATTTTAAATGTATTTCTTTGTTTATGAAGGGAAAAACACAGACAGGATTGTGGAAAACAAGAAGAGGAATGATGATGTCAGACTCACTTTGGCAGCACATCTCGTCGCTGTTGTCTCCACAGTCATCAACACCATCGCAGGGTTTTCCGTTGATTAAATACTTCCCATTCGCACAGAGGAAATTCGTACATTCACCTACACAGAGAAAACCCATCAGTGTGAGTGAAACGAGTGTCAAGACAACAGATTAACATTAAACATTAAAATGATGACTGCACTTCAGAGCAAACAGCACCTGGAGGTTCCTCATAACACTTTAAAGCAGCCACCCCAGTTTTGATTGGCTCTGGATTATAGATCGTACACTCGGCCAATGAGAGCTCAGAACCCGTGCAGCGAACCCTCATACACTTATTTGGCAAATTAGTGTCTTCATCAAGAGACTCATATGTGGTGTTAGATGCCGCCTCTGCTCCTCTGAGAGACAGAAAGAATAAGATAAGCAGTCGGTACATGTTGAGTTGAGAGAAAAGACGTCTAGTGTTCAGGTGTGTTTACCTGTCGACTCCCTTAACGTTTCGGCAAACGACATTTGCTGCAGCCATATTCCAGCCTTTGCCACACACCGGCATTTTTCCCAACTTAGTTTTTATCTCCACCACATCATCAGAGACCGATGTTTCCACCTTATCTTCCGCTGGACACAAACATGTATGGACAAACAAGTGACTACTTTATAATTTCACAACAAATCATCTGACACTCTTAAGCCTTATATTGTGTTCCAGGTCAATTTTGACCCAAACACATTTTTGAGTTGTCAGAAGTACTGGTTAACCTGTTCCTCTTGACATTGCGTGATTATTTCTCATTTAGGGTCATGAGCATGCCTGCAAAGTTTCGTCACTCTGAGATGTTGTGGAATGCGCATACGACATTTCTATTACGATTGCGACAGTGTCATTTTGTCCCATAAATTTCATGGCTAAAGGCAGCTGCAAAGACCTACAATTGTTTTAAAAAATTGTGTATTTTACATCAGTTTTTCAGATGGAAAAAAATACATTTATGCAGTTGGCTGGCCCTTTTATTTGAAGAAATGTACACTGTGTTGAATTTTTAATCAGTTCGTATATGTGAATTTTACTGGGAATCAAACCCATGAGCTTGGCGTTGCTAGTGCCACGCTCACTTTTTGCGCTTAATAGTCATTAAGCATAGTTTTACAGATTTCCTCATGTTACAATTTTAGGCTATGTGTGAATGTTAAAGTACTGTATTTACATCTTTTTTCATAATGTAATTTTTGGTGAATAGTGTTGAATCCAATTGGGGTCATTTTGACCCGGAACGTAATGACCATACTCAGAAGTTTAACATAAAACAAGGGTTAAAAATAAATATCCCAATTAGACCTGAACAATCTCCTGTCAAAGGAGACCCCAAAATGATTTATTCTCAAGTCTAGTTCTTGAAATCATTTAGGGTTAGATAAGTGCTTTTCTAACACCTTGTCCTAAGTTTTGTCCGAACCAGCCGCTCATAAAAGGCATTTTACCTCCTCGTTGCTCCACTTTCCCTCTGCTCATTTTGTTTTGGATACACCGCTCGTTCTGCATCATCAAATCATGTTGCATAGTGTCGTATCTTGTCATAACATCCTGTTTTTGGTTCGTTTATAAGTATTTGGCCCGTGCTGCGTTCATATTTAATTCGAACCACACCAGAGTTCGTTTGGAAGTGGACCGAGACCCATCTTTTTAGTGGTTTCGGTCCACTTGTTTGGTGCGCACCAGGGTTCAGATGGTAGCGTTCACATTTACTAATGAACCGCACTTAGAGAGCAATCGCACCAGATTTCATATTAATTGAACCAAACATGGAACACTAAAGCACCTAGAAATCAATGCACTGATCTGAAGAACTTAAAGAAAATTAAGAGCTTTTGTTAAACTCCAAAGAACCATATAGCACTTGCACAGGAAAATGGAAATATTTAATATATTCATCCAATATTTTTGATGATTATTTTTGTCTCACCTTTGCAGGATTCACTGAAGTGTGAGAAAATGGGCTTCTTGGCTCTGCAGGAGATTGCATTGGCCTGACACATGGAGTAATACACGGATCCGTCCAGCGTACAAGCGCTTATTTTCTGCCGCGGACATTTGTACGGCATCTTACAGACACACTGTCCTGCGATGCATCGCCTCCATGGAGGACAGAACACTTTAGAGCAGGACCACCGAGTGTATTTCTGATCCAGACATTGGGCCGGACCCAAGAAATCCTCATCAGATACTTTTTGGGATTTGGGTTTTAAGTCAGGTTTGGATTTTGAGTCTGTTTTGGGTGTTGGTTGTACGTCATGTGACTCTCTTTGGTTGGACTCAGCGCTTAATGGTTTGTTTTCTCCAGTTTCCTTCATTGGATCCAAGTCTGAAACTGTGATGTTATCTGTATTTGTGTTGTTCTCCAAACCTTTGGCTGTTTTTTCTCCCAAGTCTGTATTTGTTATGTTCTCGTTGTCTGCACCTATGTTTTCCCTTGCAAAGTCTGCAAAACCTGAATTTTGATTTTGCTCCACTTGTGACAATACCTCGTGCGTTTGTGGCTTCACCAGACTCTAATAGGAGGAAATAAACTTTAATCAAATGGCAAATGTACATCAAACCTTTACCATATTGCTGTAGTTTAATAAATAATAACAACATTTCTGCAGGTTTTAAAAAGTCTTAAATCATCTTTCCACAAATTAAGGCCTAAAAATCAGAGCAGAAAGTCTTACATTCATAAAGTCATGGCATTAAATGTTGAATGCACTGCAAAGCATTGAACACACACACACACACACACACACACACACACACACACACACACACACACACACACACACACACACACACACACACACACACACACACATATACATATACACATATGTACATATATACAGTAAACATTCTAAATTGAATTAAGTAGATTTTGCTGAGCTCTTTGGCAGATGTTTAAATAAAAAAAATAAAAAACTTTTTTATGATGCGTTTCTCAGAAAACAATAAAACTTTCAATATTTGTACTGGAAAACAAGTCAGAAATACTGATGAAGAACAGCACTTTTGCAGTGTGACGAGAAGGAACAGTAAAGAGATTTCCATATCCTAATTTTATTTTATTTATTTAGTTTTATTTAATTTTTTATAATATTAATGGAGACCTTTTTTTTTTTTTTTTTTAACTTTTTTAACTAATCATAGATGTTTACATGTAAAAAACATTGACATAATGTCTTGCCTTCAATTCCTTACATTTTCTTTAATTGGTCATAAAAAGGTCTTTAAATTTTTTTCAGAGTTGCAAAACACAACATATTTTGCAATATTGTAGCTGCATGTTGATGCAACAGATGGCTTATCAAACTAAGAGGTGTCCACCCTGAAAACAAAACTCAGGCTGAATGTTTTATAGCAAATCACACAGTCACGACATCAGGCATAAGAATTATTAATGTAGGAGTTCTGTTATTCATTATTAATCATTTCTGCTCTATTAGCAACAGTAGATTTTTGCAACAAAAAAAAAAAGCCTGTTTCCAATAATTATCAATTTCATATGATCCTCTGAAGCAAACAGAAACTCACGGCGGTCTGGAAGAGAAGACATGTCAAGATGAAAACACCGAGGACCTTCATGACTCCTGCAGATCTTTCTCTGTGTGTGTTCTGCTCTGCCTCGTCAGTTCAGCCGAAACACTTCCATCACACACAGTCAGACGAGCAATGATTAACCGCCGTCAATAGAGGACAGACGTCAGACTCAATCAGACACCGAAGGAGGAGAAAATACACCGGTGGGAGGAGAAACAAGAGCTTCTGCCCGGAAACAAGGTCACAACTCTTGGTTTATTGACACTTGACAATCATGTAAAAAAAACAAAAACATATATATATATATATATATACATATACATATACATATAACACTACCTTTCAAGAGTTTGGGGTCTGAAGATATATGTTTTATTTACACTAAGGTTTAAGTCTCATCTGCTCACCAAGGCTGCATTTATTTGATCACACATACAGTAAAAATTGTGAAATATTATTCTAATTTCAAATATATATTTTCTATGTGAATATCTGTTAAACTGTGATTTATTTCTGTGATTTTCAGCATCATTACTGCAGTCTTCAGTGTCACATGATCTTCAGAAATCATTCTAATATGCTGATTAGCTGCTCAAGAAACATTTATGATTATTATCAATGTTTAAAACAGTCGTGCCGCACAATATTTTTGTGGAAACTGTGATGCATTTTATTTTTCAGGATTCACAGATGAACAAAAAGTTCAAAAGAACAGCATTTATGTGAAATAGAAATCTTTTGTAACATTATAAATGCCTTTACTGTCACTTTTGATCAATTTAATGTGTCCTTGATCAATAAAAGTTTTCATTTCTTTCAAAGAAAAAAAAATCATACTGAACCCAATCTTTAGTAATATGTTGTATTTTATTGCATTTTATATATTCAATATATTTATTATATTTTTACAGTGTAGATAGTTTATTCTCTCTATATTTATTTATCAGTATTTACTTTAATACTAGTTAGTGTGCAAATGTGAAAAAAGGAACATTTATGAATTGCACAATGATGTTATTTGCACATAAAAGCACCAGTATTTCTCAATTTAAACCAGATGTGACGGAGAAATGCTTATATTTTACTGAGAGCTGCGGTCCAGCAGACTGTAAATAAACATTCATCGAGTTTGTTTGATCATTAACCTGCATTTCAATCTCAGTCGCAAACTAAACATATACTTCTGGACTGAGCAGAAATCAAAGTGCTGTAGGACCGAAACAAACGTGAACAGATCGTCTGCAAAGAGTCAGAAACTGAGTTAGTGTTACCCTGAACTAAAAATCAGTGGATATACATCCGTGGGGGGGGTTGCGAACCCCTGCACCAAAAAAAAGTCTACTTTTTCAAATTATTTTGTTATAAATATATTATCTTTATTCATTTTGAGGACTTAAAAAGAAACCCTGAAGCAGAACATGACAAAAAAAAAGTCCTATGATTTTTCCTTTTTTTTTTAAATTTATTTTGCTTTTTTCCACTTCAAAAACTTTTTACGACTTTATATCTAAAAAAAAACAAAACGGTTTCTGCGAATTTTAAACTTGCGACTCTTTTTTGTCGCAATTGTAAGTTTACATCTCGCAATTTTGACTTTTTTCCCTCACAGACTTGTGGAAATTTGGAGAAAAAAGTCAGAAACGTGAGATACAAACTCGCAATTGCGAGAAAAAAAATTCGCAAGTTTAAAATTCGCAGAAACCATTTTTTTTTTTTTTTTTTTTATTCAGTGGTGGAAACGGGCTTCCATAACCCTGAATCACAATTGGGAGGAAAAAAAACAAACATTTGATTTGTTAAAAAAAAAAAAAAAAAATTGTTATATATAAATGAAGTTAGCGGGAGTGTTTCAGACATGAAATATAACAGTCATGAAAAACTTGTATGCAGTGACAGTGTTAAGTTCTTGACAGTATTTTATTGGTGGGAATGACCAGGAAAAAAAGAAACCTAAACACCCTGGAGCCAAAAAACATTAAATACTAAAAACTGCAGGCACCATAAACAGCAGGAATAAAAATGAGCATGGAAATGGAAAAAAAAAAAAAACACTGATCAGACCAAATACAACTGAAAGAGCAAAGAAAACGCTAAGAGCGACAAATAACAGCATCGCAGCACTTCTGAACTCATCTGTGCAAAGCCCAGAGAGCTCATTCAGACCCGCGGCTGATTAAAATCACTAATCGTGTAGCATATTAATACGCAGCTGTTAAACAGTTAATGTATAGTTATGAGCTCTAATTATTTATAGTGGTTCACAAACAGGTCAGTATACATTACACAGATGACCTGAATAGAGTCATCAGAATTCAGAAGGAACATAAGAGACGTTGCCATTAACTTACTGTACGCTTGTACGTTATAGATGAAGGCACCTAGTGTTCGTATATTATAATGTGAAGCTATTCTCTGAAAACAAGTCTAGCAAATGTTTAGATGTGTTTTTTCAGCGTAAATACATTGCCCACTCGACAAGCGCTTGTTTAATGAGATTCATATTCACAAGCACAAATCATTTGAAACAATCAGGCAACAAGCTTCAAGAAACAGCCACAGAAATGTGAATGTTTTTGATTGTACGAAATCAAAAATCGGCAAAAATTTCATAATGCGTATTGTTATTTTTGTCTTGTTTTCCAGTACAAAATATCTAAACAGTTAAATAAAGTTAAACATTTACTTAACATGCAAGATTACTTAAGGTATTATATTATAGAGTCAATTTAATAACATTTTCTAAATCATTTACAGTTAAAACAAAAAAATATTATCTGAAAAATATCTATCAGAAAAATGAAGATTTAAAGGGAAAACTAATTTATTTTTAAGCATTGTCCATTGGCAAATATTTGTTCTTTTTTTAATTGTAAAAATCACTTAATTTTGATATTTTTTCATGAAACGAAACAAAATCTTGTTTATATATATATATATATAAATAATTTTTAGATTTGTACTGGAAAATTACAAGAATACTGAAGAAGAATAACAGAAAAAAACAGAAAACAAATTACGTTTGTAAAATAGGATCAACTGTATTTGATTATTGTACAACATATTTGGTATTAAACATTAAAATGAGAACATACATGCACAAAAAAAAAGAAAACAGTCCCACCCGCTACATTTAAAACATTAAAAAATAAAACTGTTTTATGATTACAGTTTTAAAGTGAACAACAACAAACCCTTTCTAGAAAAAAAATTACACAGTTTTTTCTCAGCATGATTGTTGGCTGATTATTATTGCTTTCAAATGAATTTTAGTGAATTGCTTGGAGCGTCTAAACTTGTAATCAGCATAATAATAATCTCTAAGAGTCTTATTGCAGCGAATGACAGACGTACAAATGACAGAAACACACACACACACACACACACACACACACACACACACACACAGAACAGAGGCACACAATGTAAGAAACGAGCGGACAAACAGATTTGGTCTTTAAAGTAAAACGTTACATTCATTACAGCAGCTGTTTTCTGATTGGACGACAGCGAGTTTCTTCAGCCGTCTGATTGGCTGAACAAACGTACAACTCTGTATTTAAACGAACGACAACAAATAAGTGCTCAGATGTTCAGGTTTGAGGTACACGATGCTAGTTTAACGTTACTGATGACTTTGGTCTGAAATGGTCGTGAATGTTTTTCTACGGTCGCTACGCCGCGCTGCTTTGTGCTGCGATGACGGTCGTGATGTGCTTGTTGCGTTCTTCAATGTCAGCGCTGATCGTCCGGTCGAACGTTGTTCTTCATCATGGCGAGTTTGTCGGAGAACCCTTCAGACTGCTGAGAGCCGCGTGGATGCGGAAATGAAGACGAGACTCCATCGAATAATCCTTATAATTCAACCTACAGACACAAACACAGAGCATGAATTACTGTGTTGATTTTCTAGCAGCTGCTTGTTTGCGCCACTTAGAGGTGGCCGATGTGACCAAAAATGCAAACGTAAATAATGCACAGTTTCTTAAGTTCTCTATGATGCTGCTTGTGATAAGCACCGTTGGAATTAAATGAAGAAGTTCTGCATTTCTTTCGCCCCTGTAAGGATGTGTTAAATCCGACAAAGAGGTTTAATAAAGATTGTAATCATTTTATGAAATACAAATTCTGAGCACTTTTTACTGTACCATTTTTTTTTTTTTTTACTTTGACTTGGAAATTTGCTAGTGGTATCATGTACGCTGGCCTGGGCCGTATTGCACCATCAGCCCAGTTTGCTGCACTATTTCTCAGCCATCAAAGAGGATGCATTAAACCAGATATAACGAATTAATATTAGAGTTGCTGACCTAATAAAAGCCAAATTTTGAGCTCTTGTTACTGTAACGGTATATTTTTATGTACCCTTGAACTTGGCACGTAGGACAATGCATTGCACCATCAGCCCAAGTGTTAAATTTGACATACACTCTCAATGTTAGCGTTACTACCCTAATGAAATCCCAATTTTGAGTACTTTTTACTGTACTAGTCTTGACCCTTGACCCCTTGACCTTGGCATGTGACAATACACAATTACACAATGAGCTAAATTACACCATCAGCCCTAATCATGGTGCCATTTCTCAACTCTTACAGTGGACACGTTACATCGGAAACAGTTACTTTATACTAGAGTTACTGCCCTGACAAAACCCAAATTTTGAGCAATTTTTTTCTGTACCAATCTTTTTTTTATTGACACTTGAACTTGGCATTTGGGACAAATCACACAGAGCCATATTACACCATTAGCCCAATCCGTGGCGCTGTTTTTCAGCCGTTTCAGAAAATATGTTAAAATTGACATAAGCTCTCAATGCTAGAGTTACTGCCCTGATACAATCCGAATATTGAGCACTTTTTGTGGTACCAGTCTTTTTTATGAAACCTTTAACTTGGAATGTGGGACAATCCACAATGAGCCAAACTGCGTCATCAGCTCAATTCGCGGTTCAGTTTCTCAGCCGACACAGTGGGTGCATTAAATCAAAAACAATGACTTTATACTAGTTACTGCCCTAACAAAATCCAATATTTGAGCACTTCTTACTTTACCAATCTTTTTTTAGTATGGACCCTTGAACTTGGCATATGTGACAATGCACACAGTGCCATATAGCACCATCCACCCATTTCATGGTGCAGTTTCTCAGCCGTTTCAGAGGATGCATTAAAGACGACATTAAGCTTTTATACTAGAGTTACTATCCTATTGAAATCCAATTTGAGCACTTTTTGCTACATCAATCTTTTTTATGGACACTTGAACTTGGCATGTGGGACAAAGCACACTGAGCCAAATTACACCATCAGCCCAATTTGCAGTGCAATTTCTTACAAGTAACAGTGGATACGTCAAATCAGAAATAAGGACTTTATACAAAAAATATTGTCCTAACAAAATCCAAATGTTGACCACTTTTTACTTTAAAATTATTTTTTTATGGACCTTTGAACTTGGCATGTGGGACAATGCACACTGTTGTATTTTGCCATGAGCCCATTTTGCGCCTCATTTTTCCAATCGCCACAAAGGACGTGTCGAATCAGACATAAGACCTTGATACTAGGGTTACTGTCCTAGAAAAAAATCCAAATGCTGACCACTTTTTACTTCACGACTCAAAAAAAAATTTCAACCTCCAGAGAGGACGCTTTAAACCAGACATAAGGTCTTTATACTAGAGCTACTGCCCTAACAAAACCCACATTTTGAGCACGTCACCATTCACTACACCATTTTTTAAACTTGAAATTTGAACTTGGCATGTGGGACAATGCGCATTGAATTGTATTACGCATCGGCCCATTACTCAACTAAAAAATCGGTACAGTAAAATATGTTGTTCCCAAGATCAATTGCTGGGATTTGGGATTTAGAAATGCTGAATTTCTCCATTCACTTCTAACTATGCTCACTGTGAGCAACACCACAAAGGTCTTATGGAAGCGTTGTGTCATTTAAGAGATTTGGTAGCATTTAGTATTGCTATGATAGCTTTATGTTCTCATTTATTTCAGGTGGGACATGTATGAAAGTAAGCTCACTTGGCGTCCTCGATGAAGCGCGTTGCTTTGGCGTAGTCTCCCTGCTGCTTGTAGAGTAAACCCAGCTCATAGAGAGTGAAGGGGATCAGATAGTGATCGTAACGGATGCGCTTCTCGCTGCAAACACACACAGTCACGTCCAGTCATCATCAAACAGCTCTCTCTGATCTACAGTAAACTCACAAATGTGTGTGTGGAGTGTTTACCTGCTCAACACCTGTGTGAAGCAGAGCTCGGCCTGCAGCAGTCGGCCCAGATGCTTCAAACACAAACCCTTCAACATCTGAGCCAGACACTGATCATCAGGGTGAAACTCAGACGGGTCTGAAACACACACACACACACCTCAGTGGAGATTTTGCATTGACTTTTGAGTTTTGAGATGATGATAAATCCTATAACACAAACCCTCACAGAAACCTTTTTGCATTTTTTGTTATGAATTAAAACTGTATCCATTAATTCTACCAAAATAAAAGCTTGATGGTTTAATGTTTGAAAATGAGGAATTAAGACAATACTAAAGTCACAAATATTAGTACTGTAATTTTACTGTTGTACTGTTATCATATACTGTTATTACAATTTGGTCCAAAAATTGAGTATATATTAATATGATAATAACATTATTCAGCATGATGATTATGACTGTTATTATCATAATTATAATTATTACATAATTACTTTTTTGACAAATTGTGCAGCCCTACAAACGAACAGCAAACCCGAAAAAAAAAAAAAAAAAATCAGTTTTTATCATAAAAATAGCTATTTGACCCCCCCCCCCCAAAAAAAAAATTGTGCAGCCGTAATTTATGAGGTTAAATGCAGTAAAACAATTTGTAGTAATAAGACGGTTCATAAGCAGTGTGTGTGTGCGTGTGTGTGTGCGCGTGTGTGAGTGAGTGTATATCTCACTGGGATCGTTGCGCAGCTGCTCCTCTGCTCTCTCGATGGTGATCAGTAAACTCTCAGTGGCATCCGCACGCTTCCCAACGATGGTGAAGCCATTCCACACGTACATCATTTCCTATGTGAGGAAGAGCCATAGACACATCACTTCCTCCTCTCTTCATTTACACGTGTTTATTTTTGCAGTGTGTGTGTGTGTGTGTGTGTGTGTGAGTGAGTGAGTGAGTGACGCACCAGCGCGGGAATCAACAGTTTAACAGGTGTGGCTGAGGAGTATCTGCGTGATTTCCTGATGGCAAACTTCTCTGTAGGGATGGATTTCCCGGCCAGCCGCTGCTTCAATCCCTCCACCTGCCTGCAACACACAGCAGACCATCAGCCTCAGCGCTCACCGCTCACCTGAGCTCAGATCAGACCAGACTCAGATCAGAGCAGACTCACTTGAGCTCAGATCAGACTCAGATCAGAACAGACTCACCTGATCTCAGATCAGACTCAGATCAGACTCACCTGAGCTCAGATCAGACTCACTTGAGCTCAGATCAGAGCAGACTCACCTGAACAGCGCCACCACATCCTCTCCAGTCGTCTTCAGCTCTTCCTCAGACATCATGCTCAGGATTGCAGCTTTCTGATACACGTAGATGGCCTGCCATGCAAGCAAACAATAATCATCAAACATTTATTGCTATAGTGCTTTTTTATGAAAGTGAGCAGATTTCCTAGATTAGTGCAGTGCTGTGTTACTATAATTGAGATACTGGTATAGTTTTGTTAACATTTTGTATAGTTTTTCATTTTTATATTTTTCATTTTAAAGTTTTCATAATTTTGTGTTTTTATTTATATATAAGTTTTATAAAAATTTTATTTCAGTTTCAGTCATTTTAAGATAAACAAAATGAAAAACAAAAGTGTTGCCTTTTTATATTCATGTTATACTTCTATAGTTTTCATATATTTGTTTTATACTATAGTTATAGTTTTTTAAATATTTTATTTTACTTCAATGTTTATTTAATTTGTTTATTTAAAATGTTTATTTTATTTAATAATAAAGTAAATACATTTTTTTTTAACGTTTTAATTTTAGTTTCATTTTTTTTAATGTTGTCTGCAGGCCAAACTGAAAAAAAAAAAAAAAAAAAAAAATTATATATATATATATATATATATATCAAAACAGCCCCCCAAAAAAACCCAATTATACTATAACAAAATTTTGACTTTACAAAAACACAATACAAAAATGGATAAATAAATAAAACAGTATTAATCAAATATTTTAACATTTTTATATCTGATTTATTTATTTTTATTTTCACAATGTGTGAATATTCTGTATACAGTAAATATAACTTTTTTGTTACTTTTTGTTTCTACTTTTAGATCGTTACTATCCATATTTAGGCTTATTATTTTGCATTCTAGGCTCATTTTGAAACAAAGGCCCAATCCCAATTCTATTTTATACTCCTTCACCTACCCCTTCCCATTTATTAATTCATACTCCTTCATTTGAAGTGTGGTCCTATCTGGCCCTTTCCCTCCAATCAATAGAATCGAGAAACCCCTAGCACTTCACATGAACGCGCGAAACAGAGGTAACGGGTAGAATTGGGATCGGGCCGAAGTCTGTGCTTTCTGCTAATGTGATTGTTTAGTTTTATGTAATGTAATTGTTTAGATCATTTGTATTTATTCAAATCTTCTGTATTTT
>CM071960.1:27960556-28008056 GCA_036784905.1 Acrossocheilus fasciatus
TTGTTTTCTATTAAAGTATCTAAACGTCCTAGAAACAAGATTCACTTGAGAAGCAGCACTGCTTGACACATTAACACTTGTAAGAGTTTTTCTTGTTACAAGCATGAATTGCACTAAAATTAGGGAAACATTATTTGCCAAATGATTAGTCGAGTCATTAGTGTAAGTGGATGGGTTCACTGACCTGTACGAACGTTAGTGTGGCTTTCTGCAGCAAACACTCAGCGTAGCAGATCTCCGCATGCATCTCCTCTACAAACACACACACACACGAGTGAGACCTCCACACAAACTCGTTTCCCAGCACACTCGGTGTCTCAGACGCTCGCTCACCTGCTTTCAGGCTGTCCGGCGTCTGCTTGGACATCAGGCTGGAGATGGACTCCACCACCGAGTTTCTCTTCCTGAACCTGCAGACAGACGGGACACAGATCAGAAGATCAGAAGCAGAGCGGGGAGCGTCTCGTGCTCGACGGGACGTTTGAGCCGCACCTCTGGCAGGTCTGTAAAGCCTCTTTGATGGTGGCCATCCCGGCCTGGATGTCTTTGTGCTCGAAGGTCATGGTGGCCTGCATGGCCAGAATACTGCTGTAGCCCAGAGCGTGATACATGCTGTCCTTAGACCTGCAGAACACAGCAGACCCACACCATCAAAACAACACATGCCTCTGTCTCTGATGATGGTTCAGAGTGTTTTATCCAGTAAAAGCTCTGTTAGTGTAATTGTACAAGCGTCCAGCTTCATATGTTGTCAGATCTGGACTGATTTTGATCAAGTAAGCGTCAGAATAACTGCAGTCATGTCTCCAGATGAACACTTACTGGACTGAAGCAGCTCAGCTTTAATCATTTTCTAGAAACATCAGCGCGTCTCAAATCTGATCATCAGGATCTTCTGAGGAGCTTTACTCTCACTGTTCCTCAGCGGAGGAATGATCTTCATCTCACATCTTCTGAGGAGCGTTTATCAATCAGCATTGCATTATATGTTTGGATCGTTTAAATCTCATCTTACTAAAACATATTACTGGAGATATAGAGCGACCGCTGATATTTAGATCACGTTATGTCAGTATCTGCTGCGCTGTTAGAAAGATCTCATTGATTTACATCACAAGCATCAGAATCTCATCATAGAAATATCAGCATCTGCTGCAGATTCATATTTTTGCTCTGAATAAAGTCTCTGAATAAAACCGAGCTTCGTATTCTCACTGTATCAGATTATATGAGCCATAAAAGCCTGATTTATCAGATACGATATAAAACACACACACACACACATATACATATATAAGTTAACTACACTAGTTGCCATAAACTAGCAATAAACAATACTTTTACAGAATTTAAGTTAATAAATAACAAAGGTGAATAAGTGTTGTTGAAATTAAACTAATTTAACAAATTTAACTCAATTTAATTGTGCTGTGTGATAAAACGGCACATTTTAGAGCGGGCTTTTATTGTGGCCAGCCGAAGTAATCATGCTGTCTAATCAGCATCTTGATATGCCACACCTGTGAGGTGGATGGAGTATCTCGGCTCACTAACACAGATTTAGACAGAGTTGTGAACAATATTTGAGAGAAACAGGCCTTTTGTGTACATAGAACAAGTCTGAGATCTTTGAGTTCAGCTCATGAAAAACGGAGGCAAAAACAAGTGTTGCGTTTATAATATTGTTCAGTGTATAAAAATACACTTTACAACAAGGTCCTACTAGTTAACTTTGGATAATGGATTGCATAACATTAATTAACAACGAGCAATACATTTTCTACAGCATTTATTCAACTTTGTTAAGGCTAGTTAACAAAAAAAATGACCACATGAACTAAAACTGAACTGAAACTAATAACAATTCAACTGAAATTAATTTGACATTTATGTTTAGCAGACCCTTTGAACAAAGTAACTTACAGAAGAGGAACAAAAGCATATGTCAACATAATTACAAAATAAAAGTCATCAGGAAGCAGTGGTTTACCAGGGTCTGAGCAGATCCAGCGCTTCAGAGAACTTGTTGTTGAGGACGAGGTTGAGGGCCATGCTGCACTCCTCTATAGACGTACGCAGGTCCATCTTAGACGCCCTGCGCACACACACACACACACACACACACACACACACACACACACACACACACACGCACTGAGACCTGCAGGAATCTGACGGATGATCTGAAGTGCTGGGTTCACACTGATCAGATACTCACACTGGGATGCGATCGAAAGCATCTTCAAAACAGTCCTGAAAGGAACAGAACAGATGATAAACGTGTGTGTGTTTGATCACGTGACACACTCTCTAACACACACGAGCTCAGATCAGCTGTGACTTTCACTAACACACTGTCTCTATTTATAGAAGTGCGGTTATCTAACTCAGTTTGGACTGTCACAAACCTGATGCCTTCATCTCCATACCTTCATTTATGAAATTAATGCTTTTATTCATCGAGTCTGTATTAAATTGATCAAAAGTGGCAGTAAAGACATTTATAATGTTATAAAAGATTTATGTTTCAAATAAATGCTGTTCTTTTGAACTTTCTATTCATTTGTGAATCCTGAAAAATAAAATATATCAGTTTCCACAAAAATATTGTGCAGCACAACTGTTTTCAACATTGATAATAATCAGAAATGTTTGTTGAGCAGTAAATCAGCATATTATTATGATTTCTGAAGATCATGTGACACTGAAGACTGGAGTAATGATGCTGAAAATCACAGAAATAAATCACAGTTTAACAGATATTCACATAGAAAACAGCTAGTTTAGATTAGAATAATTTTTTTTTTAATTTTTACTGTATTTTTGATTAAAGAAATACAGTCTTGGTGGTAATGTTTGAAATTCGGTACGAACGTACATATCCTGCGGACAAATTGTGGCTCTCAGAAATTAAAAATACTGCAAAGCTAATAATAATAATAATAATAATAATAATAATAATAATAATAAAAGTATTACAAATACTTAAATAGTAAAATATAGTAAAAAAACAAACAAAAAAACCATTCAAATTTAAAAATTATGTTAAAAAAAATTAAACATTATTAAAATAATAAATAAAAACAAAAAACAAATTACGGCAGATTCAGAATATCTCTCACGTAACAACCTGCCAGACGACTCATTATTTATGTATTACGAAGCGTGTATCAGTAGTTCACTTAGTTTTCAGCCTCAAGCAATTATTTTACAAAACGCTTTTTCATTCTAACCACAGCTGATGACGAGTGAACGTTTACAGAGATTCCTCCATGAATCACTCCGGCTGAAGTTAGAGAATAACGTACAAAATGTCCAAAATGTTTTAATTAAACACTCCATGATAATAATAACGCATGAGGAGCTTGATGATGTCAGGAGTGTGCTGCTCTCATCAATATTTCACTACATCTGTCAAACCGCAGAGGAAACCGCAGCACTTACAACAACAATACATCCGTTATGAATAAAAGAACAATAGTGTACAGTTGACCGCACTGCCCTGTAATGACATGATGATCTCACAAAAACAGCTTCAAAGATCTTTATGACATTCTGATTGTAGCTGGGAGTCTAACACACACACACACACACACACACACACACACACACACACACACACACACACACACACACACACACACACTGAACAAAGGTGAATGAGAGTACATGTGTTGCAACAGGTTTTTATGAATGATCTACATATAAAGACACATCAAAACACAAAAAGACAATATCAGACTGACTTTGACTGGAATGCTGGTTTGCCTTTTCAAACTATTTAAAGTCTTTAAACATTGTTGTGTCTCTGGCAGGAGTGCGTGTGTGTGTGTGTGTGTGTGTGTGTGTGTGTGTGTGTGTGTGTGTGTGTGTGTGTGAGTTTTAAAGTCTGACATGGACTTTACATAACATGTTGTTTCCCTATGGTTTATTTTTATGGAAGGCCTTTTCATTATTAACTTATTAGATAAGAAAGGAGCTGGAGCAGAGGTGAAATGCGAAAAAAGACGAAGAGAAAGAGGTTTAAGAAAAGAAATAAAGTTACACACACTGAAATATAAAGTCACAATTACAAGAAATATTTTATTTTTTCCCTCTAAGGCAAGATTATTATTGTTAACTAAAGCTAAAAACATTTTTGTTACTGGAAATAAAAATAAACATTAATTGAAATAAAATATATTTAAAAAATAAAGTTATTTTATTTCAGCTAGGAGCCATTTCTTATTTTAATTGATTTTAACTTAAAAGTACTAAAACAACTAGAACTGAAAGAGAAATTCATAAAAAATATAGACATGAATAACTAATAAAAACAGCAAAATGACTACAACTTGAACTAAAATTAAAGTGAAAACACAAAATATCAAAATAAAACCTAATTTGAAATTTTATCAAAAACTATAATAGTGAATCAATAACACTAATAAACCCGTCATTCAACTACAAAAAAATAAATAACTCCAGCATTCTGATAAATACATGCATTATATTTTTACTTAATGCATGTTTGAATAATTCACTAAATATAAATTAATTAATATAATATAAAAATTAATATCATTAAAGATAAAAACTGCCTTAAAAATATGTACACAACTCAGTTTTTGTTAAATAGCAAGAGGACTCTGTTGTTAATTGTAACTTTTAATGTTATAGTTAATTTACCAAGTGAGAGTGTTCCTGTACAGTTCACAGCTTTAGTGCCACCTGATATACATTCAAACTAATTAATATCGAATCGAATCAAGAGCAAGCGAATCAGAATCAAGTTGTGACGTCACGGATGGATCAAATATAAGAGTGTTACAATCAGACCCTGGAAACATCTGCTAGAATATCATAAGAGCTCAGAAACAGCTGACTGTTGTCACGAGGACTGAGTTTATGGTCTGTTCGTCTGTTTTATGAAACGCAGAAATGCTCTTAGTCACATTTAACAGCTCAACAGACAAATGAACACGAGTGATTGTGTGTGTGTGTGTGTGTGTGTGTGGAGTGTAATGTTGTAATAGCATAAGTGGATTACACGCGTTAGGCTACAGATCACCGGCTCAAACACACACACACACACACGCACACACGCACGCACACGCGCACACACACACACACACACACACACACATACACTCATACACACACACACAGTAATATCTGTGTCCGATCAACAACAGGCAATCTGCAGTGGAAAAAACACAAGGTCAGGGAAAGTAACTGGATCTGCTGCACACACACACACACACACACACACACACACACACACACACACACACACACACACACACACACACACACACACACACACACACACACACACAGTGCCTCTGGTGTTTATCAATAAATAAACATCATTCAGCACTGAGACACACACACACACACATACACACACACACACTACACGCTTTAAAAGCCTTTCACCAGTGTGTGTGTGTGTGTGTGTGTGTGTGTGTTTCAGGGTAAGTGGTTACCAACCCACGATGGCAGGCTGAAGCACCTGGTTGCCATGGAAACATTTCTGTCAGGTGACAATATTAGACAAGAAATGAGGCGCTGATACGCAGCGCTGCTGAATTACTTACAAACTGCAGTCCATCACTGATGACAGATCACATGAAAACTGTGCTTATTAATGTAATCTAGGTTACTCGTTTTAGGTCATTTATTCTGATTTTTTTTTTTATCTAACTTGTTTTGAACTCATAATTACACATACCACTCTGATATAAAAGAGCAAAGAGAAAGAAAATATATTCCATTTTTTGATATCAACATGATTAAACTCATTACACCAGTATTTTGTTAATAAAAAGCTAATAATGAATTAAAAACGTAACGTAAAATAAATTATTTAAATATTTAAAAATAGAAATAATTAATGTGTTTACCGGCATTCAATGCCAGCGTTTAGCGGCATCGAACTGTAAACATGCAAATGTTTTGTTAAATTATTAAAATATTAACTTAGTAGTAATATAATAGGATTTTTAGAGAGGAAAATTTTAAAAAGAAAAAAGAAGAATCAGGGGTCAATCAATAAATGTAATCTGAGTGTGGGTATTAAAAAATATAATATACTCTAATTACGAGTACTTGATTTTTGGAATTGATTATGTAATCCAGATTACTGCCCAGATCTTTTACTGTTATTATTATCATTATCATAACAACATCCCATGAAGACACTAGTTATAATGGTATGTAATCATGATAATAATACTGCGATATTCTGAAGTAGTCATGTAGATACTGTGTAGGAGAGTATTAATACTCTCGGTGTACCATGGTAACGTTACCGACGCAGCACTTCTCTTTTTTTTTTTTTTAAGTGAATGCGCGTCGACACCTTTATGACGTCACCGCCGTTGTATAAATATGCAAATGACGTTTACCTGAACACACACGCACATCTGTAATGTTATTGACACCGAGTCAATATGTAATTAAATCACTGACTGGCCGGTTTATGAAGAAATCTAGACAAACGACTTCCGCGTCCGAGAGGAAAAGAGCCCTATGTAGTGTGTCAGCGTCTCAAACACCTCGCGAGGTCCCTAAAATAGCGCATCCGCCGCACAAGCGACTTCCTCGACAACATCGAGCGGTCCGGAGCTCACGGGGTTTGGAGACACGGCCGGTGTTTGCGGTCAGATATCTGACAGACACTCACCTCCTCCGGTTCCGCGCCGTCCGCTCCGTTACCGACCCGAGCCATGGCGCGTGATTCCCTGAGATCGGCGCGGAACACTTGCCTGCATTAACAGTCACACATCTGGATCCGTCTGGGTTCTCCGCTGCTGAAGGCGGTTCTTCGCGGCGGACTCGGTCGGTAACGCTCAGCTTCTCGGTACTGACGCCGAACGAGCGTCGACGGTTGGAGGAGTGACGTTTGGTTCACGCCCATCGACGCGTCACGCGCGACCTTGGTGATTAGAAACAGTGTAATAGTATTTCTAATTCATTTAATCACCCAGAAGCGTTGGCATGAACAGCCGTTTGTCATTCAAATTCGTTTTACTCAACGGTTTGCGTGAACCGGACGCAGAATCACGGGTCTACTATGGCGACACCATCGCTCATGAATATTAATTGAGTCCCTCTAACTTTGCGTGTACTGTCATGTCCTGATTAATATTTATGAGCCACGCCTCGTCCACAGCAGGCTTCGCTCATTGGCCAGCATACCGGCGCATGTCACGTCGCGTAATTATAATTCATGAGCTGGAGTTTCGCCATAGTAGAAGTCCTAATTATTTGTAGACGTTTTGTATTTTTTGTAAATTTTATTTACTATTTACTATTAATAATAAAATTAATACTATATACAGGTACATTTCAATAAATTAGAATGTTTTGGAAAAGTTCATTTATTTCAGTAATTCAACTCAAATTGTGAAACTTGTGTATTAAATAAATTCAATGCACACAGACTGAAGTAGTTTAAGTCTTTGGTTCTTTTAATTGTGATGATTTTGGCTCACATTTAACAAAAATTACAACTAATTAGAATACTTCATAAGACCAATAAAAAAAAAACAATTAAAAATAAAAAACATTTTTAGTGAATTGTTGTCCTTCTGGAAAGTATGTTCATTTACTGTATATGTACTCAATACTTGGTAGGGGCTCCTTTTGCTTTAATTACTGCCTCAGTTCGGCGTGGCATGGAGGTGATCAGTTTGTGGCACTGCTGAGGTGGTCTGGAAGACCAGGTTTCTTTGATAGTGGCCTTCAGCTCATCTGCATTTTTTGGTCTCTTGTTTCTTATTTTCCTCTTGACAATACCTCATAGATTCTCTCTGGGGTTCAGGTCTGGTGAGTTTGCTGGCCAGTCAAGCACACCAACACCATGGTCATTTAACCAGCTTTTGATACCTTTGTCAGTTTGGGCAGGTGCCAAATCCTGCTGGAAAATGAAATCAGCATCTTTAAAAAGCTGGTCAGCAGAAGGAAGCATGAAGTGCTCCGAAATTTCTTGGTAAAGGGGTGCAGTGAGTTTGGTTTTCAAGAAACACAATGGACCAACACCAGCAGATGACATTGCACCCCAAATCATCACAAACTGTGGAAACTTGACACTGGACTTCAAGCAACTTGGGCTATGAGCTTCTCCTCCCTTCCTCCAGACTCTAGGAGCTTGGTTTACAAATGAAATACAAAACTTGCTCTCATCTGAAAAGAGGACTTTGGACCACTGGGCAACAGTCCAGTTCTTCTTCTCCTTAGCCCAGGTAAGACGCCTCTGACGTTGTCTGTGGTTCAGGAGCGGCTTAACAAGAGGAATACGACAGCTGTAGCCAGATTCCTCGACACGTCTGTGTGTGGTGGCTCTCGATGTCTTGACCCCAGCCTCAGTCCATTCCTTGTGAAGTTCACCCAAATTCTTGAATCGATTTTGCTTGACACTCCTCATAAGGCTGTGGTTCTCTCGGTTGGTCGTGCGTCTTTTTCTTCCACACTTTTTCCTTCCGCTCAACTTTCTGTTAACATGCTTGGATACAGCACTCTGTGAACAGCCAGCTTCTTTGGCAATGAATGTTTGTGGCTTACCCTCCTTGTGAAGGGTGTCAATGATTGTCTTCTGGACAGCTGTCAGATCAGCAGTCTTCCCCATGATTGTGTAGCTAGTGAACCAAACTGAGACCGTTTTGAAGCCTCAGGAAACCTTTGCAGGTGTTTTGAGTTGA
Source organism: Acrossocheilus fasciatus (assembly GCA_036784905.1). NCBI lineage: Eukaryota > Metazoa > Chordata > Actinopteri > Cypriniformes > Cyprinidae > Acrossocheilus > Acrossocheilus fasciatus. The sequence continues at coordinate 27,969,241 of CM071960.1, forward strand.
TTAGCTGATTGGCATGTCACCATATTCTAATTTGTTGAGAGTGAATTGGTGGGTTTTTGTTAAATGTGAGCCAAAATCATCACAATTAAAAGAACCAAAGACTTAAACTACTTCAGTCTGTGTGCATTGAATTGATTTAATACACGTGTTTCACAATTTTAGTTGAATTACTGAAATAAATGAACTTTTCCACGACATTCTAATTTATTGAGATGCACCTGTATGTGTGTGTGTGTGTGTATATATATATATATATATATATAGTATTAATAATTAAATTAATACTATATATATACACACACACACACACACACACACACACACACGTGCACCCTTGGTAAATATGATCAAAGAAGGCTGTGAAAATTAATCTGCATTGTTAATCCTTTTGATCTTTTATTTTAAAAAATTTCACAAAAATCTAACCTTTCATTGGATAATAAGAATTTAAAATGGGGAGAAATATCATTATGAAATAAATGTTTTTCTCTGATACACATTGGCCACAATTAACGGCACCCTTTTATTCAATACTTTTTGAAACCTCCAGGTTAACAGCTCTAAATGTTCTCCTATAATGCTGATGAGGTTAGAGACACCTGACAAGAGATCAGAGACCATTCCTTCATCCAGAATCACTCCAGACCCTTTAGATTCACAGCTTCTTCTCTTCAGGTCACTCATGTTCTGCAGGGTTCAGGTCAGAGGACTGGAATGACCAGCAGAAGCTTGGTTTTGTGCTCAGTGACCCATTTTTGTGTTGTTTTTCAGGTTTGTGTTTGGATTATTGTAAGGTTCGAAGATCCAAACACGGTCCATTATAAGATTTCTAACAGAGTCAGTCACTTATTGATTTTTAATCTGTTGGTATTTGATAGAATCCATGATGCCATGCGTCTAAACAAGATGTCCAGGACCTCCAGCAGAAATATAGGCCCACAACATCAAAAATACAGCAGTATATTTCATTGTACACATGGGCTACTTTTTATCCCTGTGTTCACCAAACCCATCTTGAGTGTTTGCTGCTAAAAGCTCATTTTTTAGTTTCATCTGACCATAGAAGCCAGTGCCATTTGAAGTTCCAGTCGTGTCTGATAACTGAATATGCTGGAGTTTGTTTTTGGATGAGCGACGAGAATTTTTCTTGAAACCCTCCCAAAACAACATGTGCTGATGTAGCTGCTGTTTGACAATTTTCTTTTTTAAGGTTTTCTGACCCCGAGACTCAACTATTTTCTGCAATTCTCCAGCTGTGGTCCTCGGAGAGTCTTTAGCCGCTCAAACTCTCCTTCTCACCGTGCATTAGGACGATATAAACACACGTCCTCTTTCAGGCAGATTCATAACATTTTATGTTGATTGGAAATTCTTAATTATTGTCCTGATGGTGGAAATGGGGATTTTCACTGCTCTAGCTCTTTTCTTAAAGCCACTTCACTAATTTGTGAAGCTCAATTATCTTTTGCTGCACATCAGAAATATATTCTTTGGTTTTTCTCATTGTGATGATGATTAAGGGAATTTGGGCTTTGTTTTCCCTCCTATTTATATTTCTGTGAAACAGGAAGCCATGGCTGGATAATTTCATGTTCATAATCACCCTGGAGTGCTCAAAATTATGAATATGATGGGAATATACTTCAGAGATATTTTACTCATAAGAATTTCTAGGGGTGCCAATAATTGTGTCCAACGTGTATTTGAGAAAATATTTATTTCATAACATTTCCCCCTATTTTAAATTCTTATTATCCAATGAAAGCTTAGATTTTTGTGAATTTTTAAAATAAAAGATCAAAAGGATTAACAATGCAGATTAATTTTCACAGCCTTCTTTGGTCATATTTACCAAGGGTGCTGATATATTTGGCCATGACTGTGTATATATTGTATAATAAATAAATAAATAAATAAATACATACACACACTATTAATATTATGTATTATATATATATATAAACCTTTGGTTTCATCACATTGGAAATGAAAGATCAAGTACATGACATTGTGATGCAGTAACAAACATAGTGAGCTGCTTTCTAAGTCTGCATTTTGAAGGCCATCAGATGTTATTATTATTATTATTAAGTCTGAACACAACAATCCAACGAAATCAGCACAAAAAACACAAGCTGTACTGAAGATCAGTTTAATGCATATTCACTGTAATATCCACACATGAAGCACATGCAAGTGCTTAATAATACAAATCTAGGGGCGTCTGGCTACAACGTTTTACAGCTAAATGTATTAAAGACAGCGTCTGTTGTATTAGCACCGGATTCAGATCAGATGTGTGTGTGAGAGAGTGTTTTCCTCACAGCGTTACTGTGTGAATGTAATGTAGCTGCCCTGTGTATAAACACAACATTTAGCATTTTAATGCTCGGGTTTAATGTACTTGATTGCGTCTCATCTTACAAACAGAACAGAGAACAAACATCGGTCTGGGAGGCGTCTAACTAGATCTGCTGTATTTACAGACGATATTTAGGCAAGTTTCCCTCGAATAGTTCAGACTGTGACTGTGGTGTGTCTGTAAAACACACAGCTGAAGTCTGGATCTTCACTGCTGATGTGATTTAATGCTCTGTGATAAATCTGAACAATGCATCCGGTCAGTCAGCATCAGAATCAAATCAGACTTCACAAGAGATCTGGATGAGTGAAATCAAAGCGTGTTTGATGAGAAACATCGCCGTTTCTGACCTTTATTAGTGTCTCTCTCTCGTTTTCTGCAGAACGGCACCCGTCTGAAGTATTGAAGAACAAAAACACTGACATCATGGCATTGGGATTCATCTATGACAGGAAAACCTAGTGTAGAGGTCCCGGATGAGCTCAGGGGAACCTGGGACTTCATGAGGAGCCGCACTGGATGGTCAAAACGCTCTTCTTATCAGCGTGAATAAATAACTGCAACGCCGACCGGATAAAACTCTCTCCAACAGCGGATAAAAAGATTTCAGATTCTGATTTCAGAATAACAACAACGATAAAAACGGCGGCGGTTTCCTTGCGTCAGCTCCTGTCCGCACTGAAAACAGATCAGAGAGCAGTCAAAGCATTAACATCTCTGAAACGAATCAAATTACAACAAAAACAGTTCTATTAAAAGTGAAAGAAATTGGAGAAATGTAGCATTGCATCAGTGTCTCAGCAATGGATGCTCTGCAGTGAATGGGTGCCGTCAGAATGAGAGTCCAAACAGCTGATAAAAACATCACAATAATCCACACCACTCCAGTCCATCAGTTAACATCTGGAGAAGACAAAAGCTGAAACACATCCAGCATTAAGACGTTTTTAACTAGACCTAGAGTCCATAATCCATAATAACTCTTCCTCCAGTGAAAAAGTGCATCTGCTGTTGTCTCTCACATCAAAATCCAGCCAACACAGATCTGTGCAGATGTCTCTCCTGAATCAGACCAGAACACTTTCACTGGAGGAAGCGTTATTATGGATTATGGATTTGTGACCCTGGACCACAAAACCAGTCATAAGGGTCAATTTTTCCGAAAATGAGATGTATCCATCATCTGAAAGCTGAATAAATAATTTTTCCATTGATGTATGGTTTGTTATGATCGGACAATATTTGTCTGAGATACAACTATTTGAAAATCTGGAATCTGAGGATGCAAAAAAATCTAAATATTGAGAAAATCACCTTTAAAGTTGTTCAAATGAAGTTCTTAGCAATGCATATTACTAATCAAAAATTAAGTTTTTATATATTTATGGTAGGAAATTTACTAAATATCTTCATGGAACATGATCTTTACTTAATATCTTAATGATTTTTGGCATTAAAGGGAAAAAAAGGATAATTTTGACCCATACAATGTATTGTTGTCTATTGCTACAAATATAGCTGTGCTGCTTATGACTGCTTCTGTGCTGCAGGGTCACTTTTAAGTTAAAAACATCTTAATGCTGGATGTGTTTCAGCTTTTGTCTTCTCCAGATGTTAACTGATGGACTGGAGTGGTGTGGATTATTGTGATGTTTTTATCAGCTGTTTGGACTCTCGTTCTGACGGCACCCATTCACTGCAGAGCATCCATTGCTGAGACACTGATGCAGAGACACATTCAACTCATCCTGATCTGGATGAACTGAGGGTGAGGACATTTTTGGGTGAGCTACTCCTTTAACATGAGGTTGAGGTAAGATACTGTGTAGGCAGTGAGGCTCACTATGATGATGTCATACCGGTGAGGCACGTGTTCAGTGGTTTGAGGCGCTTGTTTCGTATCTCGGGTCTCTTCACAGACGCTCGTCGGACTGACAGCTGAACGCAGACACAGAGACTCATCGTTATTACCACAGAATCCAGCATCAAATCTATCAACTCAAATAATGAATGCAGACTAAATCAGACTATAAATAATTAGATTAAATATTTATATTAAAATAACCTAACTTAATCAAAATGCTTTAAAAAAAAAAAAATTGTTAGGAAAAATATTAATTTTAAAGAACAAACCAGGGTTATAATTATAGTCACTAAAACCATTTTTTTTTTAAATAAAAGTTTTATTAAAAATAAATAATAAAATGACAATATTAAATGTTTATTTGTATTTATTTAATAAATGTTTATTTTTATTTAAATGTAATATTTTAATTATTAAAAAAATAGAATTATTTTTAATTTAATAATGTTTTTAATAATTTTAGGTTTACTTAACAGTAATAACCCAGATACACCGTATAATAATAATGATGATAATAATAATAATAATAATAATAATAATAAAGATTAAATAAAATGCAATTTATATTATTATAATTACAATGAACAATATTGCTTTTAATAGTTTTAGTTAACTACAATAATCCTGATACATACATATACATACAAGTATAATACAATACTTTAATAATAATAATAATAAATTAAAATATTAAAAAAGTAATAATTTGAAAGTGGCTACAACTACAGATAAGAGATAACGATCTTTATTAATTATCGCAAAATAAACCCCATCAGGCTGATTAGGAGCCTGATGCAGACGCTGATCACATGACCTACTCAATATAAAGAAATGATCACTAAATATTGATCAGAGCGTGGATGACTGTATTCTGTGAGCAGAGAGCTCTGCAGGAAATCAGCGCTCAATTAAACTGACTAATCACACTGAAGTATCCCAGAGGGCCGTGTAATAAACCGCCTGAGCTCTCGTGTGTGTGTGTGTGACAAATGAGGACACAAATGTGTATAATGACGAGGGTATGTCAGGTATTACAAGGAGAAGGTGACTTTTCAGGACATTACTCCATGTCCCCACTTTTCAAAACGCTTATAAATCACACAGAATGTAGTGTATTGAAAATCTGAAATAGCAGAAAGTTGTGTGTGTGTGTGAGCGTGTGTGTGTGTGAGTGAGTGAGTGAGTGAGTGAGTGTGAGCGTGTGTGTGTGTGTGTGTGTGTGTGTGAGCGAGTGAGTGAGCGTGTGTGTGTGTGTGTGTGTGTGTGTGAGCGAGTGAGCGAGTGAGCGTGTGTGTGTGTGTGAGCGAGTGAGTGAGCGTGTGTGTGTGTGTGAGCGAGTGAGTGAGCGTGTGTGTGTGTGAGCGAGTGTGTGAGCGAGTGAGTGAGCGCGCGTGTGTGTGTGTGTGAGCGAGTGTGTGTGTGAGCGAGTGTGTGTGTGGGGTTACCTGATCTGGTGTCCGTCTCTCTCTCCTCCTGCAGCGAGTCGATGTACTCCTGACTCAGAGTCTCGTCGGTGTCTCCGATGAGGTAGATGTTTTTAAAGCGATGATATAACATGGACGCTTTAAACATGATCGCCTCACTGCCACGAAACCATCGCATCTGACCACACACACACACACACACACACACACACGAGCCTGAACTCCATTACTCTGCACCAGTGAGTATCTGCACATACACACTTGCAGCTGTGGTGGCAGAAAAACACTGGTCAAGTGGAGGGAAACGGGTAAAACCCATGGAATAAGAGAAAAAGAAAAAAAAAATTTGTGCCTTTGGATGTCAGAATCGGAATATAAATCATTGTAGAATACTGTCATCAAAGACACCATTTGAAGCTAAACACGGACTTTTAAATGGGTAGACTATGGATGAAAACTGCTATGATTACTCTACTTTTAAAGTATAAATTTGATTTAAACAATAGGTCTGTATAATCTTCACATACGCAGTTCATAGGGGAGGTATTGTATTTACAGTTACAGCTTGAAATACAATTTAAACCTATTACTATTAACAAATGTGACCCTGGAGCACAAAACCAGTCATATGTAGCGTGGGTATATTTGTAGCAATAGCCAACAATACATTGTATGGGTCAAAATTATACATTTTATTTTATGTCAAAAATCATTAGGATATTAAGTAAAGATCATGTTCCATGAAGATATTTAGTAAATTTCCTACCGTAAATATATCAAAACTTCATTTTTGATTAGTAATATGCATTGCTAAGACCTTCATCTGAACAACTTTAAAGGTGATTTTCTCAATATTTAGATTTTTTTGCTGCCTCAGATTCCAGATTTTCAAATAGTTGTATCTCAGACAAATATTGTCCGATCCTAACAAACCATACATAAATGGAAAGATTATTTATTCAGCTTTCATATGATGCATAAATCTCAATTTCACAAAATTTACCCTTATGACTGGTTTTGTGGTCCAGGGTCACATTTTATATAACATTTACCTATTTTATCTCACAATACTGACTTTTTTTCTCGCAAATGCAAGTTTATATCTTCTAGTTCGGACTTCATAACAGTTTGTCAATTCTGAGGAAAAAAGCCAGAAGTGTGGGATATAAACATCCCGAGGGGGGGGGGGGGGGGAAGACAAGTTGATTTTTCTTATCAGAACTGTAAGATATAATCTCTGAATTTGTGAGAATACAGTCAGAATTTTGAAATATAAACTCAAAATACCTTTTTTTTATTCTTTTATTCCATGGCTTCCACAGACTGCTACTTGAAAACCGTCATTTTCTGCCACCAGACAGGCTCTGCCATCAAAAGCGCCTCATCACTGTTTGCAAACACCGAGCTGATCTGTACGTACCTTTCTGAGCGTGTCGATGAGCTCGCTGTGGTTCTGAATGTTTCGAGACGAGACCGGGACGGTGCTCAACTCATCCAGAGCCAATAAACACTTACTGACATCCTGAGACACACAATAATCACTGAGAGGTCAGACAGCAGCTCTGAGAATTATGATACTGAACATTATACTACATCAATGATATTAAACGGGTTCTTACTGGATTTTCGAGCGTCATCGAGATTCTGATGTCACCGTGTAGCCGGTACAGCAAAGAGTCTGTGACGGACAGAGAGTGAGCTGAAACACACACACACACACAGTTAGAGATATACACACACACACACACACACACAGTTAGAGATATACACACACGCACAGTTAGAGACACACACACACACACACACAGTTAGATATACACAGATGTACAGTTAGAGACACACACACACACTCTCTCTCTCTCACACACACACAGTTAGAGATACACACACACACAGATTCAGAGTTGCTTGTGCGTCTCACCTTTGCACTCTTCCTCTCTGCTGCTGTTGTTGTTCTGCTGTCTGTAGAAACACTCTCCGTTAATGACGATATCTATAACAATAACTAATATCATAACTATAATAACCATAACTTTTATTACTATATGATCATATTATACATAACTATTACAATAATGATAACTACAAAAATGAATACTATTATAGCTATATTAATATCATTAAGTATAACAATAACTTACACTGATGACTATTGACCTTATTCTCCACCTTACTATTGACTTAATTCTGATTGGCTGTCACTGTTTTTATCGTTCATCAGCTGAAAAAACATTTCTCTGAAATAGTGCTGGACAATAATTCAATATATATAGCAATATATATTTTTTTTTTTCAAGTGGCGGTCTAAAACAATTTAATAACCAAACGGACATAAGTTTGCTTCAAGAATGAACAATGTGGCATAAATGAGTTTGAAGTTCGGTGTTTAAAGAAACAGAGCGGAAAGTGCACGCGCGATCTATTACAGCTCTCTATATGTGAAGCATTCAGACTTAATTAGAGCCACAGAAAGACAAACGTTTTGCTGAAAAATGCACAATACATAATTTATAGCCTATGGTGAAGTCATTATGTACATTCACAACGATTTGGGACAAATATAATGTAATTTAATAGAAAACTATGTGAATGGCGCTCTTTTCCTCGGCAGTCTTTTCTGTCGGCTGTATTTAAATGCGCGTCTGGAGTTTCCCGCTCTGTGCAGCGCAGTGTCACGTGTCAAAATAAACAACACGTGCTGTCAGTGATTTCCGCCTCTAGAGGCCGCTCTCGTAGTGTATAATGCCAGCAGACCCTTCTCAGCGCTCCAGCAACGGCTGCAAACCGGAAAACTATCGGCATGGATTTTTGCAGATAACCGATAGTTGCAATCAATCAACTATCGGTGCCGATTAATCAACAAAACCGATGAATCGGTAGACCTCTAGCTTACATGAATATAAAAAACAAAACAAAACAAGCAAAAAAACAAACATGACACTTGTAAATTAAATCATTTTATATATACTGATTTATTCAATTTGTAATGCATTATATTTTTTAAACAAATTACGATCTCTAAAAGATTTTTCTCTAAAAACTCTTTTGCTTCAGACCATCTACAAATGTTATATCTTAAAATAAAATATTAAGGTTACTACTGCATCTTTCTGAGAGAAAAAAATGCAACGATTGATAGATAGATAGATATAGTTTATTTAAAGATATTTTCAAAGCTTCAATGTACTGTCATTATAAAATAACTTCATTATTGTTAATTTAATTTAATTCTAACAAATAAATTCTTGTAAAAAAAACTATCCAAAATTAAAAATAATTTGCTTATAATTTCCACACAGGAGAGACTTGGTGTTTTTTCCAAACAAAAGGAAATATATCGGTATCAGCCAAAATGAGTTGAAAATATCGGCATTTTATCTGCAAAAATCCAATATCGTGCATCCCTACTTCACACATCTGTTGTGGGTGTTCGTGGCAGTCGGCTTTTTAAAATAATGTTCAATTCGATATCGGAATTATATTGTGTCGACCGAAATTAAGAAATATATCGTGATTAGGGTTGGGTATTGTTTGAATTTTATCAATTCCGATTCTTATCGATTCCAATAAGATAAATATAAATCCAATATAAAAAAATGAAGTCATGCTTGAACAAAGCATTCTGTTGCAGCTGAATAACATGAGCAAAATTCAGCAGCCTACAGAAGACTTTTGCCAATGCTTTAACAAAAATACCACAGAAAAAACAACTAGACTCATATAAATGAAAAATATTAAAGACAGGTAAAAACACGAATTTCAGGTACAGAAACAAATTACAAGATTAAAAACACTGCATAGTTTATTTTCATAAATAAAATATAGATTGGTTGATTAATTACAGTTATTATAGATATTGTCAGGATCAGTGAATGATTTTCTTTTGTTCTTTGATTAACGTTAATAACAGGCAGAGCATTTATTAGGCTGCTGTCTCTTTAACACACACAGATCTAAAAATACTGTACACGTGTGTTTTCTTTGTTTACGTTCGCTTAAGACAAAAACGGCTGTGTTTATGATGATATACTGACCTAGTTTTCTGCATTCTGGTCGATAAATATGAAAGAAGTCGGTTCCGGCTCGGAGCAGCCTTTTCTGCAGTGGAAATGTGCGGAACGGTTCGAGCGCGGACACAGGTCAGGAACCCACCCCGAGACCGCTGTTCTCTGTGTTCACGCTTCAGACGTGTGCGCTGCATGCAAACAGGGCGCAACTTCTTTCCGTTCTTGCACTTAAATCGTTTTAAATTACATTGAAATGCGAACACAGGAATCGTTAAGCAGAATAGAAAAGTACGCGTCGTATCGAATACCCGGTTCGATCTGGAACCGGTTTTTGATACCCAACCCTAATCGTGATATAAATATTGGCCATATCGTCCAGCCCTACTTTGAAACAGATTTCTGCGATATCGCTCCTCTGCGTCGTTATCGTTACAGTTATCGCTCTCGTTCGAACAGGGTTTATGCTTAGACTCGATGTGTTTCTGCATGCGTGTAACTATGAGCCACATTGACAGATCTCACTCACTCGGTGCTCCTGCGTTCACGTTCTCCGTTCTGCTCCGGATCTTTCTTCTCCTCCTCCTCCTCCTCGGCCGTGGGTTTGACGGGGCTCCGGGCCCCGCGGCTCCTCTCGGGCCGTTTCTGCGGCTCCTCGGCGCCGATCTGTGTCTTTCCTCTGGTGGAGGTCACCAATCCCTGCAGCGACTTCAGCACGCTCTGCCTCTTCTCGGCCAGGATCTTGCTCCTCTGAGAGACACAGACAGACGTCAGACCGCTGCTCCTCCTCCGTATCTCCACAGCGCTCTCGTCCGCTCTCACCTCTTCATCTACCGCTTTCTTCTCCTCTTTTGTCTCCTCCTGCTTTTCAGAGACAATCAGAACTTCGCTCTTCGCCTGCTTGGGTTTATTTGCCGTCTCTGTCTGCTCAGGCTTGTCTTGTGGGTTTATCTTCTTGACCTCGCTCTTCTCTGGTTCTTCTGGTGCAGGCGTCTGCTCCTCTGTGAGCCGTTTCCTCTTTGAATCTGTAAATCCAGCAGCTCTGATCAGATAAGCAGCTTTTTATGGTTATAATGACCCTCTACATTATAATCAAAACTTATAAGCATTTAACTTCTGTTATTTTTGAGTGAAACTAATTACTGAGAAGGAAATATAGCAAGCAGGAATTGATTAGATTGAAAAGTGAATATGATATTATTACTCAATATTACTCATCCCTGTCATCGCTGCAAACCGCCAAAATAAAAGTTTAGCTTAATCTGAAGAAATTATGACAGAAATAAATTACTATTGTAAAACATACTTCTCAAAGTAGTAATGAAACACATAATTCAAAAACACATTTTTGGGGAAAATATAATTGATTAATCATACTTTGATTTGATTACTCATGATTTTTGATGATTAAGATTAAGAATTTTTAAGAAAATTAAAATGGAAATAAAGAATTTGGGGAAAACGTCACTGAATTTGTTTAAACATGCTTTTTGATTATTTAAATGTAAACTGAAAAAAAAAAAAAATATATATAATAATAATAATAATATATATATATATATATATATATACAAATATAAATATATATAAAAATATATACATATCCACCTTTTCTTCAACGCGGAAGTAAGCCTATGGGTGAGACTTCCGGTTCATTAGCCGCTACAGATAAATAACGAGAAGAATAACAACCTGCAGTAAACCGTACAACTGTTTGCACTACAAACCAGTGTGTTCATAATTAAGATAATACATTAAAATAATATTGTAAGACACACTAATTTTCGTTATCAAGCACTAAGAATTGTTTTGTACAGCTAAAACTGGAAGCCAGACCCATAGAATTTTTACGGCAAGAAAAAGGTGGATAGGAATATCACAGTTCTCCATTTTAACAGTAAAATTCAAACAAATTCAACTGATTAGACATGTTTTTTTTTTGTTTTTTTGGAGTATTAAAATGTAATTAAACCATTACAATGTAATCCAAATTGAAACGGAAAACACAGAATTTGGGAAAAATAGTTGTAGGGTCCTAAAATTACATTTTTGTTAAACTTTGATAAATTGTTGTTAAATTTTATGTTTCATGAGTACAATTAATTAAACATGCTTTATGATTACTAAAATTTAGTTTTACTATTAAAGCAGAATTCAACACAAATAAAACTGAAATCACAGAATTTGGGAAAAAAATAAAACTAAAAATCCATTTCTGAAGCAAAAGCCTTAGAAAAAAAACTTTGTTAAACTTTTAAAAAATTGTTGTTAAGTTGCATAAGTTTCAAGGCTGCAATTAATTAGACATTTGATTACAAAAAATGTATTTAATCACATTAATGAAATCCCCCCCCCCCCCCCCCAAAAAAAAAAAGAATATTAACTTTTTTTGTTTGTACTAGCATAATAATATAATTAAAGTTCATTTTTATTCACATATGCTGTATTGCAGCTTTACAATAACTCACAAAATGAAACAAGTAATGCCCATTAAACAGATTTCATGTCAAATCTCAATTAAAAGACTTGAGTTCACCTGCTGGGCGGCAGGGGGCGGAGCTGTTCGTCACAGGAAGAGGAGCACGAGCGTCTTCCTTCACGTCAGACTCCGTTTGCGAGCGTTTCCGTTTCAGAGCGGGCGGCTCCACCGACGTGGCAGTGATTTGGTTTGTGTTCTGGGTCAGATCCGCAGTAGAGCGCGTGATCCTCAAGGGCTGGAGCATTACAACACAAAACAACATTAACAACTCACGTTCTGACATGATCCAGGTTAAAAAGATCAGAACCATAAAGAGACATCAGAAAACTAATTTATTGCTATTTTGCATCTTGAGACTCAAATAATACATTTCATGATTTTTTTTTTATTTTTGGTTTCAATGTTTGTATCTCCCAGGATGCATCGCTCCTTTGAGGGTATAAATAAACAGAACACTTGTTTATGAGTGCTAACATGGTTGTAATTCCTGAACGCTTTGGAATACAGACCTCTTTTTAAAGAAGACAAATAGCAGATTATTGCTGAAGTGTAAGCATTTAAAAAAAAAAAAGTAAGTATATAAAAAGTTATAGTTTGCAGTAAGGATAATGTAGTATACTAATTTTTATTTTATTTAAAATATAAAATGTTGCACTTTAAATTGCTATAAAATCAAAGCCATGTCTAAGCAAGTCATGTTCCAAATTTGAAGTTGATAGCAAAAAAAATTGTAGTTCCTGTGAGATTTAGTTTGGGAGCTATACCAAAAATAACCACTGGGTTACACCAAAACTCAGTTTTCTGTCACAATAAGAAACTTCTACTACAAAAGAGTCAACAAAAATGGAACCTTGACTGTCAGACCTTTCCAACGATGTGTTTTCACAAAATCACAGTCTATATATGTTTTAATATCTTGATTCATACCCATAAAAAGGCGACGTATCCCCTGAAATACAAACGTTTAGAGATCGATTACAAAAAATTTGTCCTTTCACTGCTTCTCAAATGTTTGTATCTCCCAGGATATGTCGCCCCTTTTAGAGTTAAAGGTTGCTGAAGTCGCTTCACACAAACCTGCTTGAGATTATGAGCGTCTATCCGTTTCTTGGCGGTTGAAATGATCTTTCTGTTCAGTACGTGTTTCCTGCGAGCAGAAAGCGTCTTTACTGCTGCCGCTCGTCTCGCTAAAATAATCTTTCTGGATGGTAAAATCCTCCTTCGTTCGGCGACCGTCTTCACTGTCGTCACTCTCCTCGCAGGCGCGACTTCATCCGCCCGTCTCTCGTCTGGCGCAACGGTTTTTGTCGCCGAATCTCTGGAGCGCGTCGATCTCGTTACGGTTGTTTTATCGTCTGCCGGCGCGACGGATTCAGACTTTGTTTTGCTGGTTTTCACAGGAGTTTCTTTCTTACGAGGCATCGCTGCGTTCGGATCGCTCTTCGGCGCTGAATCCTTACGGGATCCGATCTGGTTCTTGGCTTCGCTCTGATTTTCTGCTTTCTTCGTCTTCCTGTCTTTCAGTTTCGGTCGACTCTCTGACAGTCGTTTCACCAGCGCTGCTTTCTGTCACAAACACAAAACTCATGTTGCAGTGGTTTTATAACAGCGAACATCACAAACTGTAACCCCGAGGGGTGTAACGGTACATGTATTTGTCATTTTGATAAAAACGAATAAAGTATTTGTGTCGGCATGCATGTATTATTATCTTCAAACCGTTGTTTCTGTCTATAATCCATAATAATGCCTCCTCCAGTGAAAAAGTGCATCTCCTGTTGTCTCTCACAACAAAACCCAGCCACATACTTATTTAAAGCTGTTGTAAACGCTGCTTGATTTGTGCAGATTTCTCTCCTGATTCAGACCAGAACACTTTTTCACTGGAGGAAGTGTTATTATGGACTCAATGTATTTGAGTTAAAAACGCTGGATGTGTTTCAGCTTTTGTCTTCTCCAGATGTTAACTGATGGACTGGAGTGCTGTGGATTATTGTGATGTTTTTATCAGCTGTTTGGACTCTCATTCTGACGGCACCCATTCACTTCCATTGCTGAGACACTGATGCAACGATACATTTCTACAAATCTGATGAAGAAACAAACTCATCTACATCTTGGATTTTCTTTTCTGGATGGACTATTTCTTTTAAGTCAGAGCCATAAATGGCTCAGTAAACCACTGTTTAATTTTTTTTTTTTTAATTTGCCATAATGAAAACATACCAAACCATGATTTTTGTGTTCCGTTACACCTCTAATAAAACTATTTATAAACACTGACCTTTTGACCTCTGAGGCCCACACCCGGGTCGTTCTCGATCTCCCACATGCCCTCCTCGAAGCCGCCCCGTTTGATTGGCCGGCCGTACTTCTCTTTGTTTGGCCAGTAGGGGACGATGTCTTTGGGGTAGAGGAACGTTCTGGAAGAGGAGAGATGGAGACAGTGTTCAAAACGCAGGATTAGTAACTTCTAAATACTGCCTAATAGTAAAAAACACAATATGCATGCATTTTACATTTACATTATGCATCTGGCAAATGCATGATCAAAAACGACTTGCATTGCATTCAAAGTACTGTATAATATATTTCATCAGTTCATGCGTTCCTAAAATAAAACACATGACATATTGATTTAAGACACTAAAGAGTTTTTTGTTTGTTTTTATTTTGTTTCATTCTTTTGGAAATACATGTGTACAGCTATAACGTAATAAAAACTAGGCCTATTGTTCATAAATCAAATCATGATTCTTCAATAAGTTTCACACTAATATTTATTATAAATTTACGAACAAATGTAGGAACAAATAAAACCAAAATCACATACTCTGGGTAAACATTTTAAGATTACATTTTGCACATATGTATTTAATTCTAAATATATTTCATTATATACAGTAAAGTAGTAAGAAAAGCTGTGTTATAGTCAGGGTTATTATATTTAACTAAACTAAAATCATTAAAAATATTTTATTTACTTGAAATAAAATAAACATTAACTGAAACACAAAATAAGTTTTCAGCTAGTTGCCAAGGCAATATTTCTAATGTAGTTTAAGTTAATGCACTAAATTAAAATAACTAAAACTGAAATAAAAATTAATAAAAACTATATAGACTAATAAAAAAACTAAAACTTTAACAAGTTAAAATGAAAAAACTTTAATCAAAATAATTATAAAAGCTGTAATAGTATCTCAATGACACTAAAATAACACGAGCTGCAAATGGCTAATGTTTGCATTCTGAGCACAGCATAAATACTATACTATAATAATAATAATAATAATAATAATAATAATATTAAGAGAGTAGTACGATACCACTCTATAATGATACACTCATTCTGAAACAGTCAGAACAAATCACACATTAGATAACATATGCTTGATTTAATGTGTGTTTTGTTTTGACTGTTTCAGAATGAGAGAGCGCGTGCGCGCGCTGTCTGTGTGTGTGTGTGTGTGTGTGTGTGTGTGTGTGTGTGTGTGTGTGTGTGTGTGTGTGTGTGTGTGTGTGTGTTTTGAGTTTACTCACGTCGAGTGTGTTCCATAAAAGAAGATGGGGATCTTATTTTTAGGGGGTTTTCCTTCACCAATCTGAGCGACATATACAACAACATTAGAGCAGTCAGATTTGAATTGACCTCGTTTACTATATGATGAATATGCCTTATATCTGCGGTACATAAACTCACCCTGGCAGGCCAGAAAGGATAACCCTTCATCTTAGCAAACACTATGTCCCCTGGAATAAAATCATCTGTGGTCTGATCAGATATCATCTTCATCTGAGAAAATAAAAGGGTTAATTAATAAAAACAGAGCTCAGTATGTGTCACCAACACACACAAACAATAAACAAAAACACTGGACCAGCAAATACATCGCTTACATTCATAAATTTCGCCTTATGGTTATGAACTTGCTTCTGATAAACAATAATATGCTTTTATTATCATTTCATTTCTATCGACACTTAAGTAACGTAAATAAAATAACGATAGCCGTGTTTGGCTAGCTCAGGCTAACATAAGCACATTGTGTGTGTAAAAACTCACCTTCACTCCCTTCTGCATATCTACTCACTCAGAGACCACTCTATAAAAACTCAGATTTAAAAACAAATCGGAAAACACGCGAATTAAAAATATTATCACGCAATGAATGAAAGGACTTGGAGACCTGCATGAGAATGTGTGTCTCCCCTCAGCGCTGGTGGAATAGTTCGGTCCGCCTCCCGCTCAGTGCGACGGAGGAATGTACCACTACTGAGAGAGGGGGGCGGGTGGATTTGTAATTATCCAAAATATAATTAATAACACGTTTCTTCTCAATATTAAGCTTAATTACTACGTATTTTAGTTTATGTGTAATTATTCGCGAATTTAAAATTATATTCGTAAACTGAAAAGCAAAAATGCATTACTGTTTGTTAACATCGGTCGTTAAATAGTTAAAATTCCGCGGAAGGAAGCAGCAAAATAAAGACGTTAAAAATATTTTAACCCTTTATTTAGTCATTTAACTAAATAAAAAAATATATACGCGTTAATTAAAAGTAAACGGCGGTAAATGTTTTGAGGAATGTTTCGCGCTGTTTTTCGCTTGTGGTTGTTGTCATGGTGAGGGCGGAGGAGGAAATATGGCGTCAGATTCAAACAGACGCTGAAGGAGTTTTACAATAACACGGATTTAAACGTTTTTATTTCGTTTCACTTTAGTATTTCATCAAACACTGATGTACGAGCATCACAGGCCTTTAAATAGTAAGTTGGTGTTTAGTTTGACTCATGTTATTTTGAATTAACCGTTTATCGCTTTTAGAAACAAACAAACAAACAACGTGAATATCATTAAGTTCGATTAGATTTTATAGAGAGTATTATTTTTTTAAACTACGTATATTTAAAACGTAGTTTTTGTCAGACTGTCAAACGCAACCAGATTTAAACCGTTTTTTCTCTCATACTTTGCTTTGTTTGTCCTTCTCTCTGTCAAAGTTCATTGTAAATCCATCTGAAACATTCATGTATTTTGTTATAGACATTTTTGGCAACTGTTAACTCTTTACTTGAAGACTTTATATATATATATATATATATATATATATATATATATATATAATGCGTTATAAAAGTATTTTAATGCATTGATTATGCCTTGCAGTGCACCTTATAATGCATTTTAAGAGCCCATGAATAATGTAACACTTAATAATACTTTTATATACATTGTTACACCTTTAGAAAATAGCCAATATTACATTACAACAGATGACAAACAAGCAATTTTAGATGTAACATATGGTAACTATAATGCATTACAAAATTTGATTATGAATAGGTTGTAATACATTATAAATTAATGCTTTAAGTAAAGTGTTACCTCCATATATGTGACCCTGGAGCACAAACCCAGTCATATATATACAGGTATATTTGTAGCAATAGCCAACAATACATTGTATGAGTCAAAATTATCCATTTTTCTTTTATGCCAGAAATCATTAGGATATTAAGTAAAGATCATGTTCCATGAAGATATTTAGTAAATTTCCTACTGTAAATATATCAAAACTTCATTTTTGATTAGTAATATGCATTGCTAAGAACTTAATTTGGACAACTTTAAAGGTGATTTTCTCAGTGTTTAGATTTTTTTGCACCCTCAGATTCCAGATTTTCAAATAGTTGTATCTCAGACAAATATCGTCCGATCCTAACAAACAATACATCAATGGAGAGATTATTTATTCAGGTGATTTTCAGATTGATTTCAATAAAAAAAAAAAAAAGAAGACCCTTATGACTGGTTTTGTGGTCCAGGGTCACATTTGTTCATAATAAAGTGATTATTCAGAGTCTAATGATGCTCTTGTTACTCAGATCTCAGAAGCGTAGCGTCACGTTGACCTCATGCCCACAGAATCGCCCGCCGTTCGTCCACGCCATGGCAATCGGGCCAAACGGAAAGACCCTGTTTCCACCCTGCGGGCGTCTCACCCGCGAGCCGCGGAGCCGTCTGCGCGGAACTCACAGGAGGAGATCATCAGGTTCCTCTGAGACTCTGTTACGTGTTTCTAACGTGTGAAGATGCACGTGTATGACCTCGTTTGGTGTGTTTGCAGGCTCAGGGACGTGATCGATCGGCTGCAGAGAGACAGACGGGACGCTGAGAGAGAGACGGGTGAGGATTTTACTCTCACAGCTGAGCTGAGGTGGAAAATGAACCAGCTGGAACAGGAGAAACTGGATCTCGCTTCCAAGCACAATGAAGAGGTACGTCACGCTGTTAATCAGATGGCAGATTAATGAACAAACACATGCATTTGGCCGATGCTTTTATCCAGAGCGACTTGCATTGCATTAAAAGTATACATTTGATCAGTTCATCCGTTCTTTGGGAAATAAACCCATGACCTTACTGTGTCCCACAATTCAAAAGTGAAATCAACCACAATTTTTAGTCGTCTTGAGTCATTATATTATTTTATTTTAATTAAATATGATTAAAATATTAAATAAAATTAGAATTAGTATAATTAAAAATATATCTTTTGATTTATTTAAACAAATCTATAACAAAAATATGTAAAAATAAATAATGAAAGTCTACAAATAAATCAAAATTGATATTAACAACAATTTTTACAATCTGCTTGAGTCATTATATTACTTCTAATTAAATAGAATTAAAATATCTAAAAATGCTAAAAAATTCAGCTTTGAAATCACGGGAATAAATTACATTTTTAAAATGTATTCAATTAGAAAACAGCTATTTTAAATGGTAAAAAAATCTTTCAAAATCTTTCTGTTTTTGCTGTATTTTGAATCAAATAAATGCAGGCTTGGTGAGCAGAAGAGAATTAAAAAAAAAAACGTTAAAAAATTTACTGTTCAAAAACATTTGACTGGTAGTGTATAATAATAACAGTGAAAAAATTAATCAAGTGTACAAATAAATAAAAAGTGATCAACCACATTCTTATTCTACAAATAAAGTGTAACAGTTAACTTCTACCGTCAATAATTTTAATTATGCATGTTATGGTTATTTTCTGATTATTAATCATTTGTTTTTTATAAAGCACTTTTGAATTATGATTGTGTGTGAAGTGTTGTTTTAGTATGGTTTCTGTTTTCAAAACTGATGTGAGACGAGTGTGGTGCTAATCAGCACGAGAAGGTGCCAATAAAAGGTCCGTACACCATACTAATCAAGCAATACAACTGTTTATTGTTGGTATGCAGCTGATATCAATAATAATGACAATAATCATAGGTAAATGCATAAAAGAATAATGATAATCAAATATAAACACATGAAAGAAGAATAATCATAAACCAGTGCATAATATAAGAATGATCATGAGTAAATAGATAAAAGATAATAATCATAAATGAATAATACACAAATTCGAGCATACACTAAAACGAAACCCCAAGCAAAGTGTTATAACCAATATACAACCTCAGAGCCGTGCCATCATCTTCACTTTCTTGAGACCGGGATCACAGTAGATCTCTGAGGTTTCGTAATCGACGTGGTGCCAGGATCCTGCACCTAATATTGTTCAAACGACAACAGCTTCCAACCTTATCTTGAAGGTCAATGCAATAGACTCCCTTATATTTTCCCAGGAGATAGCGATGTTGGTTTGCATTAAATGCGACCTTGAAAGTATCCCCTTTAAATTCCATTCCCACTCTGTTCATCCGCTGAGCGCACAAAACAACCATCCTTTACATTCGGTCCCTCGCTCAACGGAGAACCAAACTCCGAACACATTTCAGGCGCATTCTTCTAACATAGCAGAAAATATAGATGTCGAACATAGTGAGCTAAATAAAGAGTATTAGTAAAATTATTATAGGGTGGATAAATATGTTGAGAAGATGTTGTGCCTCTGGGGGCCAACCTTCAAAAATGGACCACCAAGTATTGTGAGCGGTACTCTCGATTATTTTGCCCAAATGAGCAATTTGATCAGATGTGATTACAGTGTTAATCATCAGCTTAGTCACATTATGAAGGTCGGTTGATGCTCTCAGTAATTTTGTCTGCTTCTCTAAAGAGATGCCTAAGTTAGAATGCAGGATCTCCCGTTGAACCTGAGTCAAACCGTGTGTGCTAGTCTGATTGGTTAACCAATACGTCCGATTACGCCAGGTCCAGATATATATATACATTCTGGAGGCATCCAGAAAATGGAAAGTAAGGCAATTTAGGATATGGGTTCATTGTGGTAACACATAAAGCATGTGGTCCAACTTCAAACAAGATATCAGTTGGTATAGAATGGCCCCACTGGCAGACACCAATATCCCGTTCGCAAGGAGCAGATTATTCATCATAAGTGTGATTAATATAAGGATTCAACCAATCACCCTTTAAAAGCATAGTCCAATAAGATCCCTCAGTTATAATAGGTAATACATGATATTTACATGGTGTTTGAACCTCAGTTACTTTAAATTGTTCCCACTTCCCATAACACACAGTTTCATTACAAACGGTACCGTGGGCACTCAGCTTAAGCCAATACCCCTTACCAATTTTCCATAATTCCCTCCAAGCATTATTATTGGAAGACATTACGGTTTGCTGTACATTATGAAGTTGCATCTTCGCTGAAAGCGTACTGAGATTACATTCTGTCCAATTCAACCACTCTGACACATTATTCCAGTGTAAATCATTAATAGAATGCTTCAATATACGAGCGGAAACTACATCCCAATAAGCTTGATATTTCTGGGAATATATCCCGGATGGCATCCATCGCCCTAACGCTTGTAAGGCATCATGTGAGTATCTCCCTACATTCGACAGTTTGTTAGCAATCACTTGTTTGTCAGTAGTGTTAAGCACTCCTAAACCGGTACCTGTCCCTCCCAATAATGTATCATACCATGCTCGTTTGTTTCTAGATTTGGGTATAGGAGGGAAGAGAATGGTCCAAAATACAGTTGTGTTTGACAGCATTAGCAGCAGGTGTGCAAGTGTGTGGTATCGGTACAACATGTCGATCTAAGTGTTGTGGTTTACTAACCCATGGTGTTATCGTCCCGTAAGTGGACCTGTTGTGGATTTCAGTAGAGTTAAACGGTGTCAATGGTCTTGGATTGTTGGTAACCACACTTTGTGACCCAGTAATGTTTTGACCATCTCATTTCCGTGTAGTATAGTTCCCTATACAGAGTGATACATCAGTTTGTACTTCTACTGATGGATCTGTTGGGCAATCTAGTATTGGAAGATTGCAATGACCTCGAAAACAGAGACTAGTTTTGTATATCTCGCAACCTCCGGTTGACCTTAGTGTGCCCACCGGACATGCAGCGTTAGCTTCACAGATGATATTGATATTGATATTCCTTTTCTTTAACAATAATTCAGTTTCATAATTTGCGTCACATCATCAACAACTTGGACGATGTCCAAATAGCCGACAAAGCCAATTTTTTGGAGTATTTTTTTTTGTTCTCTCAATTCTTACAGTTTTGTTAACATACTCCATTCAATATATTGTCTTTATTTTTAACACATTCACAATTATTTATACTGATTTTTCATTGTAGTTCTATCAACAACAACAAAAAAAAAAACATATTATACACTTTCAGTAAACACAACGCAACACGGTTAGTGATACATCCAAACATTCATTCAAGGATCCAATGCATCAACACTCACACATAAATATCTCTCTCAACATATAATGGACAGACAGTTTAACTCTTCCTAGTCTGCAGACACCCGTCTGAGCAGCGCTTCTGTCATGGGAGTCCACCAGGGCCACGCTTCACCAACAAGCCGCTCCCTGATCATAAAGACGCACTAACCAACGATCAAGAGGCTCTCCTGATTTTTGTTTCATTCGCTCTCTGATGTCTGAAATTTCATGATGAGTATATGTCTGTTATTACCCAGTGCTCCCTGCACTAATCTCCTCCTCTGAATTGGTTTTACCTGAACAGAGGGGGGGATCTATTTCAGATCCCTCATCTGGACTGACATCTTCGTCCGGTCCAGTATCATAATCATGATCAGAATCCCAAATATTCCCATCCCAAGTAGACAGGTGCCACCCTTCTGCATTTGCGGGAGCTACAAACGCCCGTACTTTACGTACATTTGGTTTTCGCTTCTTTTTAGCATTAACTTTGGCTGCCTGAAGAGTAGCTTTTTCTGCCATGCAAGTCATCTGATTAAGACGCTGACGCAACATTTCAGCTTGACCTTGCGCTATTGAGGCGCGCCCTAAGGCTTCCGACATTTCTTTCATCATCTTTTCATTCTCTCTACCTTTCTGATCTGCACGCTCATGCTGTTTTCTGTAAGCAGTTAAAGGAACACTCCACTTTTTTTGGAAATAGGCTCATTCTCCAACTCAAAGGTGTTTTGAAGGTACATTGATTCAATGTTTTGTAAAAAAGTGAAGGAGCCCGAGCCTGATGTGCTTCCCGAGTGGGATGACACTTTGTATGAGTCAGCTGCAAGAGACCCGCATCAAGTAAAATCATGCTTGAAAAAGGTTGCTGTCTCGGAAAAGGATCCATTGAAGGGCTTACAGAGTCGCTTGTGGATCGTGTTAAAGGAACACTCCACTTTTTTTGGAAATAGGCTCATTCTCCAACTCCCCCAGAGTTAATAAGTTGAGTTTTACTGTTTTTGAATCCATTCAGCCGATCTCCGGGTCTGGCGATAGCACTTTTAGCATAGCTTAGCATAGATCATTGAATCTGATTAGACCAGTAGCATCGCGTTCAAAAATGACCAGAGAGTTTCGATCGTTTTCCTATTTAAAACTCGACTCTTCTGTAGTTATATCGTGTACTAAGACCGGCGGAAAATGAAAAGTTGCGATTTTCTAGGCTGATATGATTAGGAACTATACTCTCATTCCGGCGTAATAATCAAGGAACTTTGCTGCCGTAACATGGCCGCAGCAGGCGCAGTGATATTACGCAGCGCCTGAAAGTAGTCCCCAGCTATATTATAACTAGTTACCTAGATGGGGACTGCTTTCAGGCGCTGCGTAATATCACTGCGCCTGCTGCGGCCATGTTACGGCAGTATAGTTCCTATAGTTTATAATTATATTTAAATAAAAATGACAAAAACACACAAAAAATTAAGTTAAAGTTAAAAACAGAAAATATAAAAATGAATTCTAATTCAAAATATCAACAAAAACTATTTAACTTGAAGTACTAAAATAACTAAAATTAAATAAACTAAAATTAAAAAAATTAAAAAAACCTAAGCATATTTAAATAAAAATGACAAAAATACAAAAAAATTAATTAAAGTAAAAATTATATAAAAATTAATTCTAATTCACAATATCAACAAACTCTTATAGTCATCAGTGATAGCAGGATAACTCTTCACAGGATTGTATGGACAGCAGAAAGCTGTTCCTGGTGTGGTTTGTGAGCGAGTGTACGGTGTGTCCTGCAGGTGGCGCAGTACGAGGCGCAGCTGGCACGGTTGCGAGCGCAGGTGGAGCGCGGCGAGGCGCAACGGCAGACGATGGAGTACGACATTGCTGTGGTGAGGAGAGACGCGGCGGCGGAGAGGAGAAACACCGAGGAGAAGATGAACGACCTGAGGAAAGACAACCGCAGGCTGGACGGTGTGTGTGTGTGTGTGTGTGTGTGTGTGTGTGTGTGTGTGTGTGTGTGTGTGTGTGTTAGATCTGGGCGATATGAGCAAAAATTCATATCTCTGTATTTTTTGGCTGATGTGCGATATAAGGTATATATCTCAGTATTTTGTATTTGGATTAAACAAATAAAGTGAATGTAAGCATGAAGGCATATATTATGTGCAAAAAGGGTTAAAATCACATTACATTCTAACATTGTAACATTGCAAACTATAAACAAAAATAATGCTTTTAAAGCAGAAGTTAAATTTACTAAACTAAAATTGAAAATAATAAAAAAGCACAGACTAATTGAGTAAAAAGGCTTTTTGATTTTGATTACCCCGTTACACTTCACAGTTAGTGCTATCATACAAATACACTTACTTATCGCTTTAAAATTCTACATACGTTACATTTATTTTCCAACTACAAATATTTCAGCAAAATGTATATTTTAGTCAGAGTTATTGCGCTCGGTATGTTTGGCGCATGCGTGCGGCGGCGCTCGTTCTAAATTAAGTCTGTGAAGTTTAGCGGAGAATTGCAAAGCAAAAGCTCACGCACTTCTGACTGCAAAATGGCTTTCTAACATTTACAGATGGAGAATATACCTGTGAAATGTAAGTTATGCGTTCAGGAAAACAGCAGGTCTCTGTCAGCGGCGCACGCAGCCTTTCTGTCAGAGCCGCTTTAAACTCAAACTATAAACTGTAGGCTACTTTATCTTACAATTTTTTTTTAAAGTCCTTCATATAAAGCCTGATACATGTAGAACAAACTGTATTATGCACTTTCTCTGCTGCAGTTCAGTCTGTGTCCTACTACTCATATCGATATTAATGATATTGCTTCATACTGTATCGCTTATAAAGAATATATCGATATATCGTACAAACTCGATATACCGCCCAGCCCTAGAGTGTGTGAGGGTGTGTGTGTGTGTGTGTGTGTGTGTGTGAGAGGGTGTGTGTCACAGACCTGCAGTCTCCTGACGTTTTGCTACTTATACAAATGCCGAGATATTTCTCAAAATCACAAGCTCCAGTAAATAAAAACTCATTTTGTTTGAGACTCACCCTATCGTAATAAAAGCATTTTTCAGTGTTTGTGTGGGAACTGACCAAACATGATATTGTGTGTGCGCGTAGTCCTCAACTTGGAGCTGCATCAGAGGGTATCAGATCTACAGAGATCTTTAGAAATAACGCAGCAGGCACGTGAGGACGACCTTAAGGGCCTCCACACGGAGCTGCACGAGAGAGACCGTCTGCTGCTGAGCGCAAACGCTGAGAACGACCTGCTGCAGACCGACAAGAGCCAACTACAGACACTGATACAGGTGAAGATCTATCTGTCTGTCTACCTACCTATTTTATATGGGGTCAGTAAAATTTTGAAATGTTTTGAAAATGTCTTCTGCTCACCAGAGCTGTATTTATTTGTACAAAAATACAGTAAAACAGTGAAATATTATTACAATGTAAAATAACAGTTTTCTATGTGAATATCTGTTAAACTGTAATTTATTTCTGTGATGCGCAGCTGTATTTTCAGCATCATTACTGCAGTCTTCAGTGTCACATGATCTTCAGAAATCATTCTAATATCCTGATTTACTGCTCAACAAACAATTCTGATTATTATCAATGTTGAAAACAGTCGTGCTGCTCAATATTTTTGTGGAAACTGATGCATTTTATTTTTCAGGATTCACAGATGAACAGAAAGTTCAAAAGAACAGCATTTATTTGAATCTTTTGTAACATTATGAATGTCTTTACTGTCACTTTTGATCAATTTAATGCATCCCTGATGAATAAGTGTTCATTTCTTAAAAAAGAAAAATCATATTGACCTCAAACTTTTGAACTTGTGAACAGGAGCAGAATGACACTCTACAGAAGCTAAAATGTGAAATGGAGAGAATGAAGAGAGACAGAGAGAAACTGAAACATAAATCCTCAGAGCTGGAGCGCAGCACAGAGAGGGAAGAGAAGCTGCGCTCTGATCTGGAGGTGAGTGATGGTCAGTTAGGCGTCTAACGATTATGTGTTTTGATGATCAATGTCTTAGAGAGCAGGGTGGCTGACGTCCGATATAAAGCTGATATTATATATATATCACATCATTTTTATTTATAAACAATAAGTAAATAACACATGCATTTGCTGATATGTAAATAATTTACGTATTTAAACAGTTACTGAAATAACAGTCCTATTTTTTATGTAATATTTATTAAAATAATTAGAAATAATTAAATAAACAGATTTTTTTTCAAATAGCAACTTCTAGATTCGGTGGTGTGTGTATATATACTTAAGTATAAAAAGCTAAAAACACATCTCTTCCATCTTTATTTGATCCTCTAACTCTAGCGCACTCTATTCTAATTCTATTTTATCTATTTGTTTTTTATTTATTTTATATTTTAAAAAAAACACTTGACACTCTCTATTCGTTTTCTAAATGCTTGTTTCCTTTAACAAAAAAGCCTCTAACACTAGCCTTCTCTCTTCTTCTTCTGTTATATCTATTAGATTTCTTTTTATTTTATGTATGTGCAAAAAAAACATTTGTTAAAAAAACTTGCCCCTTTTAGACTTGCACTCTATTCATTTTCTAACTGCTTGTTTTTCTTAAAAAAAAAACACTAACACTAGTTTCTCTAATCTTTTTGTATTCTATTTGTTTTTTTTGTTTTTATTATACAATTAACAAAAGCAAAAAAAGGCCTCTAACACTAGCTTGCTCTATTCTTTTTCTATTCTATGTTTTTTTTAATTTATTATATAATTGAAAAAAAAAACCTTGCTACGTGTACTGCGTTAAGCTAACCTTGTTATAGCACTTGCGTATCATTGCTCTTTTGTTGATTCTGATTGCTTCTATTGTCCTCATTTGTAAGTCGCTTTGGATAAAAGCACCTGCTAAATGACTAAAAGTAAATGTATGATACATATATACTTATATTTTAAGAAAATTTGTGTTGTATTTGCATTGACATATCTGTATATTAAAAAAAATAAATCTCACAAAATAATACGATTTATACTTTAGATAGCAACTCCTGTTATAGAATTTTTAAAAGAAAGAAAAATAAATTTTTAAAAACTGAATAAAAAGGCACTTGCTTGCATATATACTGAAACAGTCCAAGTAACACTAATTTTACATACAGACAGCACACACTGAGTATGACTGTGTGATGTGACAAAAACACAAACAGCTAGCATGTTTGGTTTGGACATATACATGACTGTGTGTGTGTGTGTGTGTGTGTGTCTCTGTGTCTCTGTCTCTATCTGTGTTTGTGTGTGTGTGTGTGTGTGTGTGTGTGTGTGTGTCTCTCTCTCTGTGTGTCTCTCTCTGTGTGTGTGTGTGTGTGTGTGTGTGTGTGTCTATCTGTGTGTGTGTGTGTGTGTGTGTGTGTGTGTGTGTGTGTGTGTGTGTGTGTGTGTGTGTGTCTCTCTCTGTGTGTGTGTGTGTGTGTGTGTGTGTGTCTCTCTCTCTGTGTGTCTCTCTGTGTGTGTCTATCTGTGTGTGTGTGTGTGTGTGTGTGTGTGTCTCTCTCTCTGTGTCTATCTGTGTGTGTGTGTGTGTGTGTGTGTGTGTGTGTGTGTGTGTGTGTGTGTCTCTCTCTCTGTGTCTATCTGTGTGTGTGTGTGTGTGTGTGTGTGTGTGTGTCTCTCTCTGTGTCTATCTGTGTGTGTGTGTGTGTGTGTGTGTGTGTGTGTGTGTGTGTGTGTGTGTGTGTGTGTGTGTGTGTGCAGGCAGCTCTGCAGAAGGTGAAGGTTCTGGAGCAGAGTGTGGAGTCGGAGCGTGCCGCACACCTGCAGTCTAAATTCAACTCTGAGATCATCCAGGTAACACAGGTGTGTTTATGAACGTACACGCTCAGTCAGACTGCATCTGATCTCTCTGTGTGTGTGTGTGTGTGTGTGTGTGTAGATGAGGATGAGGGATCTGGAGGAGGCTCTTGAGGTGGAGAAGAACAGTCACGCTGAGGTCTCGTCGCGTCTGGAGCTCCTCAAGCAGAAGTGTGGAGAGCTGGAGAGAGCGTACGATCACGAGAGAGACGAATCACGCGACACGAGCCACAAACTCACACAGTAAGATCTCATCATTAATCTTCAATGTCATGTGATCCTTCAGAAATCTTTCTAGTATGCTGATATGATTGATTATATAATATAATACATATTATAACAAGGGCTGTCAGTTTAACACGTTAACTTTAATTAGTTATGAAAAATATGTTAACACAGTTAACGCACTGGCCCCGCCCCCAGACCTGTACGTCATCTTACATTTCATACAGTTGACTGTTGGCAAATATAATGCTGGGCAACAGCTCCATACATGCAGTTATGTCTTAAAATTTAAGATATTAGGACTCCTGTATGAGTTTTTGTCTCATATTTATATCATATGATAAGCGATATCAGATATCACACAAGCAGGGAGAGCAATATCACACGAGTCCCGAATAGCACGAGTGCAAATGTGATTTTATACAACAGTTCAATAAATAAGTTTAAACACAGTATTGTCTGTTTTTGCTCAGTTTTGCCCTCAAAAATACTGTGTTTAAAGTCACAGCAGAATCGTTGTGCTTCTGTGAGCAACACAGCGGTGATTAGTTTCTGAATGAATCTGCGTTTTGAACAAATCGTGTGAATCAATGATTCAAAGACACTTTCATCCTCCTTTACTGAGGTCCTGAATGAATCAGCGTTTGAAGGAATCAATGAATGAATGACTGAGAAAGACATTTACCGCCACCTGCTGGCAGATTTAGTGTATTATTTAGAGTATTATTTCATTAAAAAAAAGGGACAAAAAATTTAAAGGGATAGTTCACCCCAAAAAATTAATTTATATCATTATTTACTCAAACCTGAATGACTTACTTTCTTTTGTGGAACTTAAAAGAAGGTATTTTGAAGACTGTTGGTAACAAAGCTGTTTTGGTCACCAATGACTTCCACTGCATGCATGAAAAAATCTGAGATGTTTCTCAAATTATCTCCTTTTATGTTCCATAGTTTGTTATGCCTTTGTAGCCTAATATAGCCTAACTTTTATTTATATATATATATATAATAAATTTTATGTTGAATCAAGTAAAATATTTCTTTCTAAAGCTTTCTATTAGTAATGTCTACTAAATACTTTCTCATTGAACATGAAAATAGCTTTAAATAATCTTTTGGGGGTATTTTCACAGCTAAATGTAATTTGCGGATAATTAGATTAATTAATCAACATATCATGTAATTAATTATATTAAAATTTTAATACTGACAGCCCTAGTTATAAGATAAAATATAATGTAATATAAAATTAGTGGACGTGATGTTGGTGTGTTCAGGTTGGAGAAGGACTTCTTGACCATGAAAACTGATCTGATTGGTCAGCTGGATCAGGAGAAGGCTGCATCTGCTGAGCTGATTGGACAGTTAGAGCAGGAAAGGGCGGAGTCAGTGAAGCTGTCAGTCAAACTGCAGGAGCAGGAGAGAGTTTGGACAGACAGACAACAGGAAATCAGCCGGGTAAAAACACGCAGATGTCTCTATCGTTTTTTTTTTATTATATATATATGTGTGTGTGTGTGTGTGTGTGTGTGTATATATGTGTATATAGGGATATAGTTATAGGGACAAATACATTTCTATAATTTTAAAATATATATATACTTTTAACAATACAGATTGTCAAAGCAGCATTACAGTATCAAATAGGAAAATAGTGTCAATAATGCAAAAGGACAATAGTAAACACGTAATATATATACATACATACACACACACACACACACACACACATACATATAATATATATAAATAGTGTGTGTATACTGTGTACATGTTATGTATGTAAATATGTACAGTATATATACTGTATATATATATATGTGTTGTGTGTGTGTATATATATATGTATGTATATTGTTTTTCTTGCATACTGGCATATTTTAGTCAACATTTATGATACTGTAAAGATGTTTTGATCTGATTCTGTCTCGTCTCGTACATCAGTGATGTTGATGTCATCATTTAATTTCATGTATTATGCTGCAGTTTCAAATGATTTAGCAGTTTTAACTCTGGTTTGTGTGTGTTTAGGCTCTGGTGTGTGTGCAGCAGTCCTATGACAGTCTGTTGAGTGATCTTCATCATGTGGTTCAGCAGAATCAGCAGCAGGAGGCGGCACACGCTCATAACACAGGTCAGGAGGAACAGAAGTGATCAACTTTACTTCAAATGACTGTGAAGCCACTGTGAAACAATGTGTAGAGTATGAAGCACTATAGAAATAAAGTGTGTGTGTGTGTGTGTGTGTGTGTGTGTGTGTGTGTGTGTGTCTGTGTGTGTGTTATAGAGGAAGGAGGTAAACACAAAGCGTCTGCTCTAATGGACATCCTGCGGAAAACACTACACTACTACAGCACACAGGTACAGCATTAAACTGTAGTAATACTGCATATTTTAGAGTCCAGAGACACTGATTAAGGAATAAACTGGTAAACGTTTGTCACAAGCACATCTGGATAAAGCTTTGGCTGGATGTTAACGCGGTGTATGAGCTCATGAGCTATATTTGGTTGTTCTTGAGCTCACACGTCTAAATAATGCAGATATTTTCACGTGAATTGTTCCGTGTTTGGTGCCGTGTCTTGAATGAACGGCGTTGCATCTTGAATAGATTGAGCAGTTATTGTTATAGGATTGTTTTGCTGTGCTACTTTTTTAGTTGACGTTCTTGAGGTTTGTGTGCCCAGTATCGAGGTCTGTGTTTTAAATATCTGTCCCAGATATCTTTGTGATGATTGCTCCTTCAGAAACACAGATTGCATGGACAATAGTCTATATATGGTGATGCTAATTAGAAATTTGTTGTGAGTATTTATTGGCTGAATGTATTTATTGGCTGAATGAGGCATTTAGCGAACTAATAAATTCAAACTGATAAAACGGATACTGAGGATGATTCTTAATTCATATTATGTGATATAAAAATTATATATTTTTATAGTAATAATAAATACATTATTTTTTTAGTCTGTAAAGCTACTTTGAAACTAATTGTATTGTGATTTGATGATTAAGATAGTAGTTGAGAGAATATAAAAATCTGAATGCATGTTGCATTTTTTAACTAATTATTTAGTTTTTTTCTGATGTTCTTTGTTATTTTTTGTGATCGGCAGCTCGCTCCTTAGTTATTTTTAACGTCATTGAGTATTATAGTTATTATTTATGTTATGTTATTATTATTTATTTTATTTTAATTAATTTGTTAATTTTTCTTAAATTGTAGTTAGTTTTAGTAATTCGGTTGTGTTTTTTATAATTTTTTTAAATGTATAATATTGTTTTATTTCAGTTTTAGTTGTTGTAGTACTTCCAGTTAAATTAAATGAAAATGAGAATTGTTGATGCAACTGGCTGAAATAAAGTAAATTATTTATTTGAAGTAACAGAAATGTTTTGTATAGCTTTAGTTAACTATAATAATACAGGCTTACTATCTGCTGTAATAAATTATGTTGAATTTACTTGTGTGTGTGTGTGTGTGTGTGTGTGTGTGTGTGTGTGTGTGTGTGTGTGTCTCTCTCTCTCTGTGTGTGTGTGTGTGTGTGTGTGTGTGTGTGTGTGTGTGTGTGTAGTTGCAGGAGTCTGTGATTGTGATGCAGAAGTTGAATCATGAAGTCAGACAGAAGGATGAGACGATCACTGATCTTCAGAGGAACATGCAGGTGTGTGTTTATCGTTCTGCTGATCAACAGACGTTATGTAGATGACTAAACGATTTATACTATAATAATATGTCTTAGTAAGATGAGACTGAAATGATCCAAACATATAATGCAGTGCATTCAAAGATGAAGAAATAAACGCTCCTCAGAAGATGTGAGATGTTTTGGAGGAACAGTGAAGGTAAAGCTTCTGGAAACAAACGCTCCTCAGAAGATCCTGATGATCAGATTTGAGAAGCACTGATGTTTCTAGAAAATGATTAAAGCTGAGCTGCTTCAGTCCAGTAAAGGGCCTTTCGCACCGCAGGAACCTTTTCATAGAACCCAAACTAACTGTGGATCTACCCACTTTTTGGTGTGTTCGCACCGCAGGAACTAGGAACGGTTTTAGTTCCAGGAACTCCGTTTGGAGGAACTAAATTAGCTCCTACTTCAGAGCGGGGTCTAAAAGAGTTCCATAGGAACTATCAGTGACGTAAGTGTATGCTGATTGGCCAAACGCACGCGAAGCACCGGCTACCCGGCAACCAGGAAAACGGCTCGAGGGAGAAACTGGTTCACTACGACCCTGCTGACTAGTTCCTAGAACTACGCGGTGCGAAAGCCCCTTAAGTGTTCATCTGGAGATATGACTGCAGTTATTCTGATGTTTACTTGATCAAAATCAGTCAAGATTTGACACGAGAAGCAGCAGCTGAACAACTCTAAACTATCAATCAGAGACAGAAGACAGGAGGAGACTGAGTGAAACAGCAAAGTGTGATCGTTTAGAGCTTTAGAAACTCAATCAAATATGATACAGCAGCTTCACAGTGTTAATCTGGTTTCTGTGTCTGCAGGAGTGTGAGGCTCGTGGCGTGTGTGTAAATGAAGAGGTGAAGCGTTTGCGTGTGTGTGTCGCAAACGCCGCAGCTGATCTGCGCAGCCTCAAAACACAACACACAAACACACAAACACAGATGAACAAACTCCAGCAGCAACATCACAACGACTGCCAGGTACACACACACACACACACACACACAGGGAGAGGGAGAGAGGGACACACACGCACACACACTATACACATTATACACACACACACACACTATACACGCACACACACTATACACATTACACACACACACACGATATACATTTTATACACACACACACGCACACACATGACTTTTCACAAAAACGCACGCACACACACACGCACGCACACACACACTATACACATTAAACACACACACTATATACATTTTACACATACTACACACACACACTATGTACAGTACACACATGCAAGTACGCACACTACACACACACTCACACTATATACATTATATACACACTATATACACTATACATACATGCACGCACACACACACACACACACACACACACACTCTATACACATTATACGCACACAATATACATTTTATACACGCGCACACTCACACTATATACATTACATACACACTACACACACTATATACACTATACATACATGCACACACACACACACTCTATACACATTATACGCACACAATATACATTTTATACACGCGCACACACACACACACACACACACACTATACACATTATACGCACACACACGCACGATATACATTTTCTACTCACACACATTATACACATGCACACACACACACACACACACACACACACACACACACACACTATACACTAGGGATGCACTGATACCACTTTTTCCAGTACTCACCCGATACGATACTTTTATTTTTGGTACTTGCTGTCTGAATAATTTTTGGTCCCAAATTTGTATCAATTTTACTGCTAGTCCACTCTATGAAGAATTTTTGGGTATAATATGTCACAGTTTACTTTATTTTGCTATCCTCACTTATGTAAATGAACTATAGAATGAATTATGTCTGGTGTCTGAATCATTTTTGGATTGATTGTATTTCCTTCGGTTATTTTCACACTTAATTATGCCCATTTAAAATGTATTTTACAAGTTTTTGTTACTTTCACAGTTCATTTTTTTTTGTTGTTGCTCTTTGGTATCTTTAATTTAATAGCATTAGAGCTGCTCCATTGCAGCGGCTCAGTACTGTAATCATGTGTTTTGCTGTAGAAATAATGCAGGAACCACTCGTTATAAATCTCCTATCTGTGATATTTTCAGAAATAGAAGTCGTGTTTTTTTCAGCTGAAACATGCTGCTATTTATATTTCAAAGCCACTCATATAATGCAGAAACACTCATGAAGCAAGCAAAACATGCGCAGCGCGTGCACGTATTTGTACTGGAGCAGAATGAGAGGAACAAGGACAGAACAGCCTCGTGCATTTCACAGGCTGCTAGTTACTGTTTCGCCAGAATGTCGTGTATGCTTAAGGTTGAAAATAAATGATGTTTACAGTGAATGACCCTATACATTGTCTTATATTTACGATTTAGTTTTAATCCAAATGATGCATGCTAAGTGAGCGAACATCAATAAAGGTCACACAACAGAACCACTCTCTCTCTCCCTCCCTACTCTTCAGTAACTTGTGCATTGCTTTACTTGCTTGTTTTTGACATAGGCTGTCCGCCCGAGCTACAAACTTTCCAGTGATGTGTGTGAGAAAGGAGTCACTCGACAAGCTTGCGCTCAGTTCACTCAGCGTGCTTTGCTTATCAGCTCGCGCACATCAGCTATACAGGCGTTAATACTGAATGTTTAACATTATATTCATTGCATTCATATACTTCGTAGACATCCTTAATCTAGTTGCTGACTGTTGTTCTGTTGTCTGTGTTTCTTTGTCTGAATATGGCATTAACACATGCTGTATTGTATCGGTGTTTGGTATCGGGGCATTTTAACATATACGAGTACATGAGCTCAGTATCGAGCCCAATACCGATATCGGTATCGGTGCATCTCTACTATACACACACACACACACACTATACACACACACACACACACACAGGAAGTGAGCGTGACACTGTCTGCAGTGCTTGATATCATTAGTATGTTATTATTGGTTAATCTGACTGTGATGTTTGTGTTTAGGAGAAGCTAACGTTCCTCCACACGCTGTATCAGCGTCTGCTCGCCGGATGTGTGCTGGTGATGCCGCCACACAGCATGCTGGGTAGCTTCTCATGGGCGGAGCTTAGCGCTGTGGTGCAGGAGCACGTGGACAGGCTGACTTCTGACCTCTCTGCAGCCAATCAGAAGGTGAGAAAGGGCTTATGGGAAAGTAGATCTGTTGAGAGGTTGTGTAGATGCTGTAAGATGCTCGGTGTGTTTCAGGTGTCACGCTTGGAGAGTGTGTGTGAGGGGAAATCAGCAGCGCTGGAGAGTGTGAGCGCACAACTGAGACAGAGAGAGGAGAGCTGGAGCAAACAGAGAGAAGATCTCAACACACAACACACACACCTCAACAACCAGCTACAGCACAAGATACAGGTGCACACACACACACACACACACACACACACACACACACACACACACACACACACACCTCAACAACCAGCTACAGCACAAGATACAGGTGCACACACACACACACACACACACACACACACACACACCTCAACAACCAGCTACAGCACAAGATACAGGTGCACACACACACACACACACACACACACACACACACACACCTCAACAACCAGCTACAGCACAAGATACAGGTGCACACACACACACACACACACACACACACACACACACACACACACACACACACACACACACACACACACACCTCAACAACCAGCTACAGCACAAGATACAGGTGCACACACACACACACACACACACACACACACACACACACACACACACACACACACACACACACACCTCAACAACCAGCTACAGCACAAGATACAGGTACACACACACACACAACACACACACCTCAACAACCAGATACAGCACAAGATACAGGTACACACATACACACACACTAATCTATGTCCTGACTTATCACAAAAACGTGCGCGCACACACACACACACACACACACACACACACACACACACACACACACACACTTACACTCTCACACTCTCACACTCACTCTCTCTCTCTCTCTCTCTCTCTCTCACACACACACACACACACACACACACACACACACTCACTCTCTTTCACACACACACACACACACACACACACACACACACACACACACACTTACACTCTCACACTCTCACACTCACTCTCTCTCTCTCTCTCTCTCACACACACACACACACACACACTCTCACTCTCTTTCACACACACACACACACACACACACACACACACACACACACACACACACACACTCACACTCACACTCACACACACACACTCACACTCTCTCACACACACACACACACTTAATCTCCTCATGTCTTCTCTCTCTGACTGATAGTTTAGAGTTGTTTATCCAGTAAAAGCTCTTTTAGTGTAATTGTTCAGCTGCTGCTTCTCGTGTCAGATCTTGACTGATCTTGATCAAGTAAAGGTCAGAATAACGTCAGTCATATCTCCAGATGAACACTTACTGGACTGAAGCAGCTCAGCTTTACTTGATTCTCCATCAATCATTTTCTAGAAACATCAGTGCGTCTCAAATCTGATCATCAGGATCTTTTGAGGAGCGTTTATTTCCAGAAGTTTTACCTTCACTGTTGTAATTAAAACTGTCAATTATAATTCAAATTTTCTTAGGGAAAAAATCTACCTCAGCTTCTGCTCTAAACTATAGGGAGCCTTTTTACATTACTATAAGGTTACAATTAACAACAGAGCCCAAACTTAAATTTGATTGCTATTTATTTTTAAATATGATAGTCAACACTAAAATTTAAAAAAAAAAATTGTATGCAAACATGCAGCCTTCTAAATTATGAAAGTTTTATTTGTTGTTGAAATATATTCATTTACACAGTGGCTGTCATGACTTGTTTCATAACAGATTTATTTAAACATAAATAATTAAGACTACTAACTGGTAATGTAAAATACAAGGGTATATTGGGTACACTGATTGAGCAATTACATGAGGCATGAGATGTTCATTCATGTTTATTTCGCTTTATAACTAGTAGTAAAGAGGAAGGGATGATCGCACTGCCGTTTATACATCAAAGAGCGCCAAAACGCTGTTTATTGTTTGAATTTCCTGAAAAAAGTGATATTATTTCAAGGATGAGACTTTGTTTCTTATCAAAATAACAATATATTCAGGCTTCCTACGCGGTTTGGAAAAGTATGGAATTTGATTTAAGTAATTTCCAGGCCTGGAAAAGTACGGAAAAATATAATTTCCAGACTTTTGCTCCCATTTTATAATAGAAAATTGAAAATGTAATGAAAAATAAGTTTATTCTACAAGAAGTGTGTTTTCATGGCAGCTGTTTAGTGATTCTTTCTGATTGTCAAACACGACTGAATGAATTCAAGGTGCACTTTTTAATTATGCAAAATGTTTTGCATTTTGATTGCAACATATAATCCTTGCTGTAAATAGAGTTCATCGTCTGTTTGATTACGTCATTAACTGATTTTTACCATACGTTTCTGCCATATGGACATCCACCGATTGTGCCATCAGCCCATTCAGCGGCGTGGTGTCTGTGCCGTCACAGAATATGCGTTAAAGAGACTTAAGGCCTTGAAATATGACATACTGCCTTAAGGAAAGCCAGATTTTGAACACTTTTTTTTTTTTTTTTTTTTTTACAGACCCTTGAACTTGGCAAACAGGACAATGCACATATCTGTATTATGCCATCAGCTCATTTCATCTCATGGTTTTGTGCTAAATTGGACATGGTTTTGTGCTAAATTGGACATGAATTAATAGAGATCTTGCTCAAAATGTGGCTTTCCTTACAATAGCACCTCCTAGCTATTTCCTAGCTATTGTAAGGAAAGCCACATTTTGAGCAAGATCTCTATTAATTCATGTGCATCCATGCTCTCACTTTATTCACAGTAAGATGGCAGTGATGCACAAAGGAAATTTGATAAAAAAATAGAAATTGTAATGCGTGAGCATGCGAAAAATTCCCGTGTGCATGTGAATAGTTTCTCGAGGGCACAAAAAAGTTTCTTGTGTGCAAACCCTGAAATAAAAATATTTAGAGATGACTGTAATATATACCAAATATAAAGCTGAAAATAGTGTTGTACGAACCATTTATGTTAAACATAACCTAGTTAGTAGTACACACTGCAGATCTAGTATGCTAGTGTCTCTCTCTCTCTCAGGATCTCAGCAGGCAGCTGCAGCAGGCCGAGGGGCGTGTCCGCTCTCTGGAACAGGAAGTGATGCGCCTGCTGAGCGCTGGCGCGCTGCTGGCGGGATGCGTACGCGGTCTGCGCAGACAGGTGTGTGCTCTGGCCTGGCAGAAGGCCGTGCTGCAGGAGCGCGTGTGCGGCGCAGACGTCCTGAGGTCAGAGGTCAGCAGGCTGCTGCAGGCGCTGGGCGACGGCGGGGTCAAAGGTCACGGCGCGCGCAGGTTCCGGCGCTGTGTGATCGCGGTGCTGGCGGCGGGGCGTCTGCGTGCGCTGGGACGCAGCTCTGCGGTGATGTTCAGGGTCGCGCTGGGGTTCGATCTGCAGCCGCTCGTGAGCGTGAACCAGGTGAAGCTCGGAGAGGAAGAGGAGGAGGAGGATGAAGGCAGCAGGGTGATGAAGACGCTCACGTCCTCCGAGCTGCTCAAGCTCATACACACCTGCATGGAGGAACTGCGGCAGGAGCTCAACAGAAGCGGTGAGAAACACACGCAATACATTATCTGTTAATTACAGAACTCGGAAAGTTTCATCCTGCATTGCTTCTATTATTAAAAATAGGGCTGAATGATTAAGGCAAATCAAATTTAATGTGCATGGTTTAATATGATAATCAAGTCACAAAAGGCTGTGAAATAAATCTAACAGTAAATAATGAAATAAATATACAGTACATGCTGTGTCCATTTATATGCAGGCAAATTTTGCATGCCACGTATTTCGTGCCTTTGGGAACACAATGTGCACCAGAATCAGTTTTTCACATTCCTACATAATTTCACATTAATTTCAGGAGTTTCATGAACACTTCTCATTATAAACACAGACTTAAAGGACTCTCTGCAGTTTTCCAACAAAATAAAAGCTTGTTTATTGTTTGAAAGTGAAAAATTTAAAACACAAATATTATTATTGTAACTTTACTGTTTTACTGTAAAATAAAATCCTTACATTTGGGTAAATGCATGATTTAATATGTACTGTATAT
>CM071960.1:28013056-28023056 GCA_036784905.1 Acrossocheilus fasciatus
TTCACAGGATTATTTCACCCTACAGCTCTCCAGATTGTCCCTCATACCGTCAGACCTGCAAAGCATCATGGGAAACCCAGAGACAGAAGCATGTCAGGTACAAACTCTTGCAAATCACATTCTTTGTTAGTATGCAAAGTGCATATTGTGCTGTAGCAGATGCATACTTCATACTTAGAATAAATATTTAGCTGATACGATTCACACTTCTTTGCTAAGTTTGCATGCTAGGTATGCATGCTGATGCATAATTATGTATATTAAGCATGCATGTTGTTGCATACTTAATACTTCATCATTTTAGTATTAGTATGCATGCTGATTCACACTTTATTAAGCTTGCATGCTGATGCATACTTCATATTAAAAGTGCCCCTATTATGCCTTTTCGAATATTACCTTTCATGCAGTGCGTCATGTAGAAGTATGTGAACATAAACTTTCTGCAAAGTTGTGAAGCTGAAAGTGCACGATATATAAAGTTATTGTCTATCAAAAAAAAAACAAAAAAAGAATCGACTTGCAATCGCCTGAACGAGTCATTAGGAATTCGAATCTTATTCTGTTACGGCTGTACGTCACGAAGTAACACATTTACATAATGTCCGCCAGCATGTGACATTGTGACATAGAGCAGTCACATACTCCCTCTTCCAGAGCAGAATGTGGACTAGGAGTCTCATATTGCATTTTCTGCTCTACCATACAGTGTGAATGAATATCATACTAAACGTGTGTGTTGTAGCGTTTGGTGATGCGTTTCCTGGAGCTGCATCAGCTGGTGTGCTCAAAAATATCATCTCAGGAGAGAGAGATCTCATCATATGAGTCTCACATCACGGCGCTGAAAAGTGAACTACAGGACGCCTATCTGCGGGAGAGAAGCGGCTGCATACCGGTGAGAGCCAGTGGTGGAAAAGCAAGTTATTAATGCTGAATTATTAATTATTCTAAATGAAAATGATATTTAGGTCATGATCTGTTTGTGAACTAAATCTGCTGTGAAAGACAGAGCTGTTTAGGCCCATTGTATGAAATGCTTGAATGTGGACATGTGCGCATTTGCATGTCCAAATCTGTATAAAAACTATAAATAGCATTAAAATAACACAAATGAATGCCCATGCATCTTTTGTTGCAGTTTGAAATGTTATAAAAACTAATATGTTTGCATATTGTTCCTCTTAAAATAACAATATTTTCGCTTGTTTGCACACTTGAATTATCAGTAACTTAAATTGATGTTTTAGTATACTGAAGTTTAATGTTTTCATCATCAATCAATCAATAAATCAGTACTTTTAATACCTTTTTAAGTAATATTTTATTAATGTATTTTTACTGTTGTCTAGTAAAATTTAAAATGAGTACTAATACTTTTAACTGGAGTAATATTTTATGGTGGTGTCTGTCACTTAAAATTGAAAATGAGTGCTTCTACTTTTACTGGGGAGTTATATTTTATTAGGCTGTCTATACTTTTACTCATTTAAAATTGACAACGAGTACTTAAACTTTTACTGAAGTAATATTTGATTGTGCTATCTGTACATTTATTCAATTAAAATTGAAAAGGAGTACTAATAATGAATTAATATTTTATTAGGTTTTATTAATTCATTAGGTTATCTTTTACTCAATTAAAATTGATGAGTACTTATACTTTTACTGTAGTAATATTTTATTATGCTATCTATACTTGAACTCACTTAAAATTGACAACGAGTACTAATACTGAAGTAATATTTTATTAGGGTATCTGTACTTTTTCTCAATTAAAATTGACAACAAGTAATTATACTTTTACTGGAGTAATGTTTATTATGCTATCTACATTTATTCAATTAGAATTGAAAACGAGTATTTATACATTTATTGAAGTAATATTTTACTATGGTATCTGTACTTTTACTGTAGTAAAATTCAAAATGAGTACTTTTATTGGAGTAATAATTTATGAATGTATCTATGTTTGCTCAATTAAAATTAGTACTTTTACTGCAGTAATATGTTATCATGGTGTCTCTCTTAAAAATGAGTACTTATACTTTTACTAGAGTAATGTTGCATTTCTGTGTGTGAGTAATGTAGCCTCTGTGAACTCTCTCTCTTTGTTTTTTCTGGTAGTCGCTTGCGTCCTCCGCCCCGTCAGCAGAGGTGGATTATGGGACGTGTTTTCTGACAGACGCCGCGGTCTCCTCCAGAAACTCGCTCTCAGATCTCCAGAGGAGAGTCAAAGAGAGAAAACACTGATGAGCTGAAGCTGGATCGCTGTGAGACAGACAGTAACACAGGAGCGTTTCCTCTTTATAACATCTGGTTTCTCGTTTCCTGTGGATGATGTGTAATAGTGACACTGTTACCTAGTGTTATTAAATCTGCTGTGGTTTATTGATGCTCGTGCTGCAATGTTTCTCATGCTCACATACACAAAACAACAGCGAGGGGAGAGTGGGCTGAGATGTGTCGTATCTAAAGCTAGCACAATCTTTTTTTACAACAAACCATTTTTATTATTTATTTATTTTTTATATTTTTTGACTTTCTAAAAATATACACTACTGGCCTGAAGTTTGGAATTATGAAGTCTCTTCTGCTCACCACCAAGGTTGCATTTATTTGATCAAAAATGCATTAAAAATTGTGAAATATTCATTTTAATTTAAACTAGCTGTTTTCTATGTGAATATCTGTTAAACTGTAATTTATTTCTGTGATCAAATCTGTATTTTCAGCATCATTACTGCAGTCTTCAGTGTCACATGATCTTCAGAAATCATTCTAATATACTGATTTGCTGCTCAAGAAACATTTCTGATTATTATCAATGTTGAACACCGTTGTGCTGCACAATATTTTTTATTGAAACCGTGATACATTTTATTTTTCAGGATTCACAGATGAATAGAAAGTTCAGCAGAACAGCATTTGTTTGAAATAGAAATCTTTTAGAACAAATGTTACAAATGTCTTTATTGTCAGTCGAGTAAAGTTCAGTCAAGCTAGACTTTTCAAACACTAATGAACTACACTGAAGAAATTTAAAGTAGAAATCATTTTTAATTCTAGATTTAAAGAGAGAGAGAGAATTATAAATCAGAGCATTATTTATTATAAAAATCAGGTCACAAAAATAATGATGGGTAAAGCTAAAGCGAAGTTTAAGAACCAAGATTTGAAAAAGTGAAATCACCAAAATTTGTACAATTAAGTCAGTCAACACCAGTGTTTATTGAAATATTTATTTGCATAATATTTGTTTTCTTTTACATTAAGCAGAATTATTGAAAGTTACTTTCTCATAAAAGCTGCAAACCACATGTTCTTTCATTAGTGCTTTTAAAGCTTAATTAATGTCTGATTATCTGAGTCAGTGATAGTGACTTTTTTCATGCAGATGCCGGACGTCAGAGGAGTGTGTGTGTGTGTGTGTGTGTGTGTGTGTGTGTGTGTGTGTGTGTGTGTGTGTGTGTGTGTGTGTGTGTATTTAATCCTCCACTCGTCTGTGGAAATCCTCTTTCCAGTCGCTGTTCAGAGACGAGGAGAAACGGACGGCCGTAGCTCTCAGTTCATGTAGATTATCTGACTGTCAGCGGCTGCTTACCCTGGCTGCCACTGATGTAGTGTGAGAGTGAGAGTGAGAGTGAGAGTGAGAAAGTGTGTGTGTGTGTGTGTGTGAGAGAGTGAGAGTGAGACAGTGTAAGAGTGAGTGTGAGAAAGTGTGTGTGTGTGTGTGTGTGTGTGTGTGTGTGTGTGTGTGAGAGTGAAAATGTGTGTGTGTGTGTGTGTGTGTGTGTGTGTGTGTGTGTGTGTGTGTGTGTGTGTGTGTTGCTGCTGCTTCTGCATAGATGTGAATTCCTCACCTTTCAGTGAAAATTCAAAATAGGTTGAGAACTGAGAGAGTGTTTGTTTAATATTTCAGAATATGCCAATTACATGTATACAGAGGTATTCTAATAGCTGTTAACATCTTTCTCAGAGGCTTCTTTCCTTAGGATACGGACTTTTCTAAAGCTGCACTTTCTCTCTTGTTCAGCTTTTTTTACAGTTGAGGTCAAAAGTTTACATCCCCCTTTCAGAATCTGCATGCATAATAATAATGTTATTGCTCTCTAGAAAAAGGTTAAAAAAAGGAACTCATGAGGGTCATTAATGCACTCTTTAAGGTTTCAACTAGAGCTTTTTAAAAAGGTTCAAAAATGAACCCTCCACACACAGCAGACAGGGTTCAGTCGAAGGCTTTCAAACGCGCCGGTGTGTTTTTGTGATTAATGCACATGTCTCCAAACCTAGGGAGTGCCTGTTTACTATTTATGGGAATCAGGGTTAGTACAGTTAACTAAGACCGTAGAAAAAATGATACTTGAAATAAAATAGAAAACAAAAAAAAAAAATATATATATATATATATATATATATATATATATATATATATATATATATATATATATATATATATATATATTGCGGCTAGGCAACATTTCTAATTTTCATTTAGTTTGACTTAAAAAAACTAACACTGAAGTAAAATGAATAAAAAAAAATAAAATATAGATAGATAGATAGATAGATCAAAAACTAAAATAATGCAATGAAAACAAAATATACAAATAAAAACATTCAAAATATTAATAAATGCTATAACAGTATCTCAGTAAAACTAAAAAACTACATCTCTGTATTCAATCCTGTGTCCTCTTAAGGTGCAGATTTATTACTTTTATTTTTTTGTTAACCTGGCAATACATCCATTATGGAAATTTACCATGGTTTTACTACAAAAAAATGTATAGTTAAACCATGGTAGCCACAAATTAACTGGTTTTGTTCCGCTATCATAGTTTACCATGGTATTTGTATTAAAAATGTGGTGATACAAAAAAACATGGTTTTTATCAGAAAAAATGATTCGGGAACCCGCTCCGAAGTCCCGATCTGAATCAGATGACTCACTCAGTTGAATCTGTTTGAATCTTTGAATCTCACTCAGTTGAATCTTCCATTCCGAAGATTTCCACGTCAAAGACATCCAACACAAATCTGTGAACACATTCAGGTGAGGTAACCGGTTTACTGCTAACTAGTGAAACACTACATTAATATGACGAACTGCAGCTCAAAATACATGTCAGATGGAAACACTGTGCATTATGATCGAGTTTGGAGCTTAATTCAGTATATCTGAAATAGTTTTAGCTCTGCAGTTCAGTTGGTTCAAACCATTGAAGTGAGTGTTTAATTTATCAGTATATATTGTAATAAATATTTGAGAAATGATTATGTGATTGTTAGAGTGATAGTCAATGTATAAAGAGCAGATGAACACAGACAGGTGAAGTGTGTCGAGTTGATTCACTGAGAGTGATTCGGTTGAGTCGTGACTCAGTGATCTGGTGTTTGTCAGATGTTCATTCTCTCCTCTTCTGCTCTGCAGGGTCTGTCTCTGGAGATCTGCTGATGTTTCTGAGTGAGCTGGGATCTGGAGGACGGGGCTCAGCTCTGATGGGCAGTGATTCGGTCCACAGACCCGGTTCTGTGCGCAGGTGTCTGTACTAACACTGATCACCTGCTCGTATGGATGTTCCTTTACACACACCTGCTCGTCCTGATGTACACTGTAA
The DNA here is from genome assembly GCA_036784905.1 of Acrossocheilus fasciatus. Lineage (NCBI taxonomy): Eukaryota > Metazoa > Chordata > Actinopteri > Cypriniformes > Cyprinidae > Acrossocheilus > Acrossocheilus fasciatus. The sequence continues at coordinate 28,018,678 of CM071960.1, forward strand.
AAATAAATCAGTGACATTTACAGTAAAAATAACTTCATCACAAAACATACAACAGTGTTATTTTAAGTTCAGTGTTTTATTTTAGTACTATTTATCCACTTATATTTTTATTAACATTTTGAGTTTGCTTTTATTATGTTATCCTCATTTTAATTTTAGTGTAATTTTTTTTATTTTGTACTTTTGTCATTTTCTTATTTTTTTCAATTTAGTTTTTGTTTTTTTGTTAAGTATTATGTTTAATTTATTTTCAGTTCAGTTTTAGTTTATTTAATTCTAGTTAGTAATTTTAGTGCTTCAATATTTTAGGCAATATTTCTAATTTTCAGTGTTTATGTAATAGTTATATTTTATTTAAACTTTATTTCAGTTACCAAAATGGTTGTGATGGTTTTAGTTTTAATTCATGATAATAACTTTAAGTTTTGCAGATTGAACTTAAATGTACGATAAAAAAACATCTCATTAACTGTTAATGTACCAAATTATTAAAATCAGTTTTTTACCTTTTATAATATACCAACAAGCACCTTAAAAACAGAAAGACATATAACATATTATTAAAAAAAAAACGAAGAACATTAATTTAACAATATAATAACTTAAAACCTGCAAATACCTAACTGCAAATAAAAAAAGATTAAGAAACATAATTAATTTCATTTAAATAGCATTCTTGAATAGATCTCTTACAGTTTTTCACCATATTTTCTAACGGAACAAACTTTTAACCAATTAACAGGATTTTACTGTATTTTATTATTAAAATTAGCGTCCTTTTTCACAGTATGATTTCTGTGGCACTGACGACAGTAAAATAATGATTGTTTTCAAACATGTTTCCCAAGCTCTCACGTCATTGGTCAACATACAGATAGCCCCGCCCCCAAACTCACATCATTGGTTGAGTCAGACACGAGTCGTGATTAATGTAGCAGATGTGTTTGTGTGTACTGTCATGAATGACACTTCAGCTAATAACAATAATAATTCATTACATTGATAGCGCTTTTCTAAGCTCTCGAAGCGCTTAAAGATGCTGATTGAGACTCAAACTCAGAAAGTGTTGCGCTGAAGCATCAGTTTCTCTCCTGTGAGATGCTGAGTCGCTCGCGTCAGCAGCATCAGATCCTCAGGGGCTGCTTCATGATCTCTGGAGGATCTGGTGGAGCTTCAAACTCAGTGTCCTGCTTACAGAAACACTCCTGAAACGCCTAAAAACTGTCCATTTATTCTCTTAACATGTCATTCCATTATAACTTTATACACGTAATACTTTTCACAAGTTTGGGGTCAGTAAGATTTTTTTTATAAGAAACTAGTACTTACTTTCATTCGAGGACGAATCAAATTGATCAAAAGTGCCAGGAAAGACATTTCTAATGTTTTATAATATAAGATATATTTATATAAGATTTGTATTTCAAATAAATGCTGTTCTTTTGAACTTTTTGTTCATCTGTGAATCCTGAAAAATAAAATGCATCAGAGTTTCCACAAAAATATTGTGCAGCACAACTGCTTTCAACATTGATAATAATCAGAAATGTTTCTTGAGCAGCTAATCAGCATATTAGAATGATTTCTGAAGATCATGTGACACTGAAGACTGGAGAAATGATGCTGAAAATCACAGAAATAAATTACAGTTTAACAGATATTCACATAGAAAACAGCTAGTTTAGATTGTAATAATATTTCAGAATTTTTACTGTACTTTTAATAAAATAAATGCAGCCTTGATGATCAGATGAGACTCTTTCAAAAACATTAAAAAGTCTTACTGACCCCAAACGTGTGTGTGTGTGTGCGTGTGCGTGTGCGCGTGCGAGTGTGTGTGTGTGTGCGTGTGCGTGTGCGAGTGTGTGTGTGTGTGTGTGTGTGTGTGTGTGTGTGTGTTGAAATAATACTGTAACTGTCTCTCTTCTGGTCACTGGTGTCTTTAAGAGGATCATGTGGCAGAATGTGAATGAAGTTGAGCAGCTTTAATCTCACGTCTGATTAAATGCCGTTTCACAAACACCCTGTCAGCCGTTTCTGCTGTAACGACACATTTTACTGCTTAAAGTCCCTTCGTCCCGTCATGATGAATACATGAGCATTTACAGTCATTACTGACGCTTAACGCATGCAGTTATTACCGTCTGATTAAGTCCAGTATGAAATGTCAGTTCAGGGCTCGCTGCTTTTATTGCTCGACGTTGAAAAGTTAAAAATGAAACAGAAAGAGCAAGAGATGTTTAAGGTTTAATCATTAGTTTGAAGGGAAAGACGCTTTGATTTCTCAGACCTCTCAGTCGTGATGCTGGTCACACAGTGAAAGTGTTGGTCAGCATGTTTGAGTGTTTGCTGGATCATAAAACGGCTGGAAATCTCACTGGACGGTGATTAAAAATATAGTATTAATTTTTTAAATATTATATTTGCTAGTTTATATATATTCATGAAGTCAAAAATGGTTTGAAAAAAAGGCCTGTATTTGCACAATTTAAAAGTGACATTAAAATATATTTTGGAGACAGTTTATGAAAGTAAAAACCAAGTTTTTCAGTTCTTTTCTTTCTTTCTTTTTTCCTTTCTTTATGCCACTGACATATCTGGTTATATGATTGTACAATATGCTTAGTTTTCAGTAAAAATAAATAAATAATCTTAAAAATGATGAAAACCAATTCCACGTGTGCGAAAGGTTTAGCATAAAAATATGGTGTAAAAATGATTTTTAAAAATGAAGTTGTATATAAAGCAAAGGTTATTAAAGAAACATTATTTCAGTCTATCTACTGCAAAATTTAATGTTTAATTCAACGTTAATTGCGGTTTCTTTGTAATTAATTATAAAATTTACTAGCACTTTCTAGGTGAAAATTGTTTCTGCATTTTTTTTTTTTTTTTTCTCAGAGTATCCTCTTTATTTTTAACTTTAGAGCAGGAACGCTAAAAAATGCCTGTATTTGCATAATTTAAAAGTGATATTTAAAATATTTTTGGAAACACTTTATGAAAGTAAAAACTTGAAAGCAATGCAAAGCATGCAATTGTTTAAAAGGAACAATGTTTTTTTTTCTGTAATGTATTTATTCATTTTCTTTCTTTTTATATGCCCCGTATATTTCATTATACGATTGTACAATATGCTTAGTTTTCAATAAAAAAAAAAAATAATACTTTTAAAAATGCTGACTGTGCAAAAAGGAAGTTGTATATAACACAAAGGTGATTGAAAATACTTGTAAAATTTAATGTTTCTTTCAATATGTTAATTGCTATTTCTTTGTAATTAATTGTGCAATTTACCAACAATTTTGAAGTGAAAATTGTATCTACATTATTTTTTCAGGACATCGACATTATTTTGTAACTTGAATGTGCGAGACTTTGGTTCTCATTTGCTTCCAGTTATTTTTATCGGTACAAAAACAGCCTGTTATGCTGCATAATATCTCAAACTGGTGTTTGGTATCACGTTATTATAATTGATGATCATAATCATAAACACACTGGTTTGTAGCACAGATAGTTCACTGCACTTTGCAGCTGTTCTAGTTATTTGCCGATATCTCCCGATGAGTGTCGACTCTCACATATTGACAGCAAACAGATGGATATTTAGAAACTAAACTCAGTTTTTTCTCCACAGTCACACCGGGGAACTTCTGAAAGTGATTCAAGTTTTAATTATGACAAAGATCATCAGTCAGACTGCGTCTCGGTGTGTGTTTGTCCCCCTTTACATCGCCGATGTGCCAAGTTGGATCGCGCACAAAGAGCCCATGTCTCAATGTGGGACAGCAGAAAGTGGCATCAGAGGGAAGTGGATTAAAGTAGGTTCCTCTCCTCCTCCTCGCTCCCTCGTTCTCTTCCCTCACGGCCGCGTGTTTCTTGGCTGGGTCACCTGAGTCCTCCGGTTGGCCGCGGCTCGCAGGTAACGAAGTCTGACGCTAACGAGAAGGAGCTTTGATGCCGTCCCCAGTTACTTAAACACAACAACCTTCATTAATTCACAACGAGGGTCCCATCAGGTTCTCATTAACAGACACTCACCGGCGCCGTTATTAACTATTAATCCTGCTGTTTCCAGGTGTTTCCGCTGCCAAAGGCCTGGTTTGCGCGCGTCGCGAGGATTGACGCCGCAGGTTCGTCCCTCGTGAGAGAGATTCGGATCCTGGAGACGATTTGTGATGCTTTCTGTGGTTTGTTTTATCTGTTGCAGGAGGTAAAGGAGTCCTTCTGAATATTTTGCTGATTACTGAGAATGATACAAATTAAAAAAAAATGTCTTTACTTATGCACAGATGGAAAATGATTTGGAATTAGTGAAAGTGTACCACCACGGTAATCAAAATTTCTGCTGAAAGTAGTAATAATAAATAATAATG
>CM071960.1:28033056-28073056 GCA_036784905.1 Acrossocheilus fasciatus
AGCCGTTTTTGGAGCTTGATTAAATAAATGCTTTGTTTATAATGAGGAGGGCGTTTAAGCTATAAAGATGGTACAAAGACCTCTTATATGCCAAAAGGTTAAGGCAAATTTGATTTCTGATGTCATGACCCTTTTATGATAGGGGTAGTTGTGGCCTAATGGTTAGGGAGAGAGGCGCTGGAGTACTGCTCCGGGTGTGTGTTCACTGTGTGTGTGTGTGTGTGTGTGTGTGTGTGTGTGTGTGTGTGTGTGTGTGTGTGTGTGTGTGTGTGTGTGTGTGTGTGTGTTCACTACTCACTGCTGTGTGTGTGCACTTGGATGGGTTAAATGCAGAGCACCATTTCAATTATGGGTCACCATACTTGACAATACGTCACGACTTAACTTAACTTAACTTAACTTAACTTAACTTAACTTATGATAAACAAACTTATTATTACTTGTCGGCACCAGTAGCCTCTATATAGTGCTATATAGCACCGTTGTGCTTCGAGCATCCCGAGTTCGAGTCCCAGCTCGCGGACATTTCCCGATTACATCTCCCACTTGGCTTTCTGTCTACATACAGTCCTTTCTTAATAAAAGCAAAAAAAATAAATAAATAAATCCTTAAAAGTTATTATTGCTAGTAAGTTATTGTTACAGTCAGGAGCGCCTCCTGTATAAACTCAGGCCACCCCCTATATGATTTTGCAGTGGGTACTATTAATTTAAATGCATAATATAAATTCACAATAGTTGCTGAAGTGAAAAAATAAATAAATATAAATAAGTATAATACGCATTACATTACACTGAATTCTTTCTTTTTTCTTTTTTTCTTTTTTTTTTTTTTTGGTGTACCACCCCAAGATTTGTTGTGGCCTCCTCTGGACACCCCTATTAAAATTTTCTGGAGGCACCACTGGTTACAGTTAGCACTGTTGGTCTGAACGGGCCTTAACTCTCATCCTGCAGGACTCCATGGGGAAGGTTCTGGATCGCTGGGTCACCATGAGCCCGGAGGACGAGGTCGTGACCTTGCGTCAGTTTCTGCGTTTTGGGGAAACTAAATCCATCGTGGAGCTCATGGCTGAGGAGCAGCAGATCCACACAGAAACCCATCGCGCCCCAGCGTTAAAGCTAAGAGATAAAATACACCACTTTGAGAATCTGCCGGGAGGAAGTCTAGCGTTCCTGCAGCCGTTTCACTACGTCAGTCCATCCGTCTTTCCACCCTCGCCGGCCATGGAACGTCATCCGGCGACGCAAAAACTACAGCGGCTCAGCAAACGGAACATCGCAGACGAAACCAGACCCAGAAACAAGAGAGACGCCGCAGCTGAAAGAACATCGCTGATACGGAGTTTCGCAAAACGTCCACAAAATGAAGAACAACGTCAAGTCGACCCTATCACAGACTCTTCTGAAATGCGCGAAAGCTGCAACAGCTCGTCCTCAAGTAAAGCTCGCGTGAGCTGCAGCGCGTGCGCCAAGACGTTTTACGATAAAGGAACACTGAAGATCCACTTCAACGCTGTGCACTTGAAGATCAAACACCGCTGTACCGTCGACGGCTGTAACATGATGTTCAGTTCGCTGCGCAGCCGCAACCGACACAGCGCTAACCCCAATCCACGACTGCACGCCGTGCTCGAACACGCGACACGCAGATTCATCACTCAACCACGGCGAACAGTTTTGCGCGAAACTACCTTGCTGGTTTCCACGGCGACCAACAACACTGTATTGACTGACCATCAGATTCCAGGAGGGGGAGGAGCTACAGGCCATCGTACGACCTATCAAAATAGCCTTAGCGATGCGAATGACGTGACGCCGAAAAAGAAGTCGCGGAAGTCCAGTACGCCATTGAAACTTAATCGAGAAACTCGCAGTGAGGAACATGCTCACTTCTCACCAAGACAACCGGTCGACAGTCTCCATGGCAACCAGTCACCTGTGACCAACACGCATGCGCAATACAACTACAAACAATTTTGTAAAACAGCTTACGGTTACCATAGCAACGGCCATGTGGAAGAGATTCCAGGAGTGCATGGCGAATGGAAAGGCAGGTGTCGACCTCTGCTGAAGGTCAAAGAGGAGCCGTGTGATTGTAGAGGTCATCACCGTAGTAACCTGTGACTGTAGAGGTCATCACCGTAGTAACCTGTGACTGTGACGACATGATATCAGAACCGACTACATTGAAAAGAATCTGGTGAAAGATTTACAATCTTAACTCAAAATAATGACAAAGAATCAATAAGTAACACGCTGAATGTGAAATTGTGAAAATGGAAAGAGTGAAATAGTATTTTCTTGTAAAACATAAATCTTTGTTTGTTTATCTTAAAAATCAGAAAAATGTTTGTTATTTTTTACAGTGTATGTTACTGATCTTATTGTGAGGATTCATCCGTGCATGTTTTTATGGAAAAAAATGCATTTGAAACAAAATAAAATAACTTGCTCCTCAAATGACTGAAGAATAGTTAAATATGTTTACATAATGTTGTAGGCACAGAAATTTAATGTTGCTAAATTTACAGTAATAAAGGTTACTACTGTTACATTTACATTTATTCATTTGGCAGACGCTTTTATCCAAAGCAACTTCCAATTGATGAATACAACAAGCAATCCACCATAAGATGGCAATACACACGAGAAGTGCCCGTTATACAAGATTTCAGTCATCATCGTTAGTAAAAGCTAGGACAGGAGGGGATAAAGGATGCTCACGGAAGAGATGAGTTTTCAGTTGTTTTTGAAGATTGTGAGGGATTTGGTTGTCCTACCAGAGCATAATGCGCATGCCCACATATTGTGTCATTTTTCTCACGCTGAATAAGAATATTTTATGTATTTTCATTACTGTAAAGGGTAGGTTTAGGGTTGAAGGTTGAAAAATTAATTCATTGTTGGTTTCCGGCTGTAGCTGCCACAACCGCGAATGTAACACACATACTGTATTTACATTACTGTAAAAAGGGTTAGATTTGAAAAAGGGTAATTTGACAGGTAGAATTTTTCGTTGTCGAATTGTACTACCTACTGTTTTAATGAGAAATAGCTCAAATCTGAGAGGGTAGCACACTGTTGGAGTTTAGGTAGGTCATTCTACCAACATACAGTGAAAGAAAACGTCCAGGGGCCGGTTAGACACCGTCTCAGAGTCTGTCCATGTGGATAAGTGAATATTAAGGGTTATTTTAAAGATCCTTTCACCACTCTACTGTTTCTTTTTTTTTGCATAAGTGTTGTTTCGATTAGCATTTGTTTTTTTTTCAACAGTCAACCACAACATCCAGACCACCAAATGTTTGTTTCTTTCCGTGGAGTGAAAGTGAAACCAAAGAGACTTCGAATATAAATCATACTATCGAGAGAGGAAAACCCAGTGAGTATTACGAGCTGAGCATCACTGCATGTTTTTGATTATTTTATTTAATATAAATCAAGTAAAATGAATGCAGAGTTACACAGGGTTCCCGCGGGACCTTAAAAAGTCTTAAATTTACTTTATCAAATTTAAGGTCATAAAAAGTCTCAAACTGTACTTAATTATGATTTCAAGAGGTCTTAAATTTGGGTACAGACCAGAATCACGATACAACTTAATGTGACGATTACACTTCAAAAGGCTATAAATACATATGAGCGCTGCACGTTTCAAAGTCCGGTGCTGCGCTGCTTTGTGTTCCGCCGTTACCGCGGAAACCGATCCGAAAGCGCCTCCTGCTGGCAGAGAATGAATGTGCATGTGTTCAATAAGGCTGCTGTTGTGAGTAGGGTATTCCTGCAATACTGGAGGCTGCAGTTTCAGAACTGGATTTCTAGGGCCCTATAGTTTTTGTTTGTTTTTTAATTATTTTATTTTATTTTATTTATTTGTGTATGTATGTATTATGTCAGGTCTTCCAGCCAGTTCTATCAAACCTTTACAATTAATCCAGAACGCGGCAGCACAGGTCCGTCTCATTAATATTTTAATGAGCCAAAAAGAATGTAAAAGAGATTGAAGAATGTCACACCTCTCTCTATTCTAATTCTGTTCTTTAAAAAAAACAAACAAACTTATCCCTTTTAGACCAGCACTCTATTCATTTACTGCTTGTTTTCTAAATAAATAAATGAAAAAAAACTAACACTAGCTTCTCTAATCTTTTTGTATTCCATCTGTTTTCTTTTTATTTATTATACAATTAACAAAAGCAAAAAAGGCCTCTAACAGCTTGTTCTATTCTTTTTCTATTCTATGTTTTCTTTTTATTTATTATATAATTTTTAAAAAATATCTTGCTACGTGTACTGTGTTGAGACTTGTTACAGCACTTGCATATCATTGCTCTTTTGTTGATTTTGATTGTTTCCATTGTCCTCATTTATAAGTCGCTTTGGATAAAAGCATCTGCTAAATTACTAAATATTAGGGGCTCATACTATTTTATAGCACTTGCTATTCAATTCTGTATATTATTATTTTTAAGGAATTATGTAGTTATTTAATTGTATACACTTAATTATTGTCCTAACCAACTCCTAACCCTAAACATACCCGTTGGTAACCCTCTTGAAATATTTAACCTTATTTATTTCAATATTCAATATATTCTGGTTTAAAATTCAATTTTCTTGGAAAGAAGACTTGTGTCTGTGCGAGACTTCAGTTAATTAGCGTCTGATGTGCTGTTTGTTTGCATCTGTTTGTTTGATGTTTGAATCAGGTCTCCTCTGTTGGAATAGATGGTGCTGTCCCAAAAGTTAGGGTCCTATGCAGTCCTAGAACTGCAGCCTCAAGTATTGCAGGAACATTGGGTTGTTTTTGTTCAGACCAATGCAAAACTCGACCCATGTTTTTACCCTGCAAACACACAGAGCTGTAAATGTGAACTGGTGGATCAATAAGAAGATAATTCATTATAAAAATCTAAACAGTAAATTGTGTTTCTATGTTATTTAATTAATATAATAATTTATATTTTTGACTCATCCATTTTCTTAAAAAATTGTTTAAAGGCTGAAACGTGAAGTGTATAATTTTATAAAACTTTTTTTTTTTTTTTTGTGAAAACTTCTATCTGAACTGTAAATCATGCTTTTTTTACAGTAATTTTACAGTTTACCATAAACATTGCCCTATCCTGCTCATATGGTATTCATTTTATTTGTGCAGATCTTAAAAAGGGTCTTTAAAAGTCTTAAATTTGAGCTTAAAAATCTTGTTACATGATGTATTAACTATAATTCTGATCCACTTACTTATCCTCTCGTGACAGTCCATGAAAACAGAATAAACAAAATGAAAGCATGAAGCAAGAAAGTGGACAACTTAAATTTAATTTTTCTCAGTTCACATAATTGCATTTAATACATATATGTAGGGCCTATATTATAGGCTACACACACACACACACACACACACACAGTGGAGATCAAACTTAAAGAACAATCTATAAGTACTTATTTTTTCTGAAATATTGTTCATCTTCATCACTCAAAATTTGAAGGAATACTAGATGTGTATACCACTGAATGTTGCTGAATGAGGTTCTGATAAACATTTGCATAGCTGTAAAAGCGGGACAACCCCTGATGCAGAAGACATCCCTCAAACACTTCCTCCTCCACCTTTCATTGAATTCTTTATACACTTGGGCTTCAGTCTTTCCCCAGTTTGACAATGAACATAATGTTTCCCATCGGAACCAAATAAGTTAAACTTGCGCTTATCTCTGAAGTCAACTTTGGACCTGTTCTCCTCTCTCCACACAACATGCTCCTCAGGAAAGGTGAGCTTAGCCTTTTCATTCTTTCTGCTGATGAGAGGCTTCATCACTGCAGAGCCGTTCTGGGGAAAGTTACTTCTAAAAGTAATGCATTACAATATTGCGTTACTCCCTAAATAGTAATTACTTGCATTACTTAGTAACTTTTTATGGAAAGTAATGCATTATGTTACTTTTGAGTTACTTTTTAAATCTGGGCAGGGCTTGCTTGTTTGTTTTTAATATAAAAAGTTCTTCTTTTACAAATGTAAAAGCCCTTACACACCAAAAGTGAAATGAATACGCCTCAGGCTGAAGGAAATGTAAATTCACGTCTGTACAGTAGAGGACGCAGCTCAAACTAATCACATGAAGAATATGACGCAGGAGAAGAAAGTTCATTCATTTAATAACAAAAATGAAAGACCGAATGTGATTTTTGCTTATTGGGTGAATTAGATCATCGAAGGTCAGTAGAAAAGACATCGGTTAATAAAATGGCATTAAAATACATAAATTATATTTGTCGTATTTAACATTTAATTATTGCAGGTTTGTATAATATATATATATATTATATATACAGACATATAGCCATGGCAAAAGTAAGTGAACCAAACCATTATATTTGGGAACTGAATCTGCTGATGTAAGCCATAATTAACTCAACATATGACTGGTGAGTCTGCGCTGTTTTGTTGTGGCCAGGCTCCGTTAAGCTGTAGAGACGACTTCCTTTTGCATCCAGTGTAGACGTGGGTGTAAGAAAGAAGAAGGTGTAAGAAGATAGTAATTGTGAAACTGAAAAGGATAATCTATGGCGTCACTGTGAAAAGCCGCTTTGTTTCGTAGGGTATCTGTCAAACTGACTTATTTTTTGTTGGTGAAATGATCACACATAACTCACATGAGCAGTGTGAGCTCAAATCAGCTTTTTAGCAGCAAACACTCAAGATGGGTTTGGTGAACACAGGGATAAAAAGTGCCCCATGTGTGCAATGAAATATACTGCTCTATTTTTGATGTTGTGGGCCTATATTTCTGCTGGAGGTCCTGGACATCTTGTTTAGACACATGGCATCATGGATTCTATCAAATACCAACAGATTAAAAATCAATAAGTGACTGACTCTGTTAGAATAAATGTTTCATTGATGCTCCATATAATTACACTGTATGTCTGATGGGCTGAATATGGTTAATATCGGAATGTAACTTTATATTTAAATTCACAGCAACATATGACACCCAAACTCATATGAAAACATACAGTGAATATAATTAGGCTGCAGTAGATCATGTGTCATTACATTGTCTATTTGATCCAAATATGTGTATTAGGCCCTATTATTAATTATAAATTCGCTAATGTAATGTGTAATGTTGATAAATGTATATTATTTATTTTACAAAAACACTAATTCAATTGCAATTCAGTTGTCTCCTGTAAGCTATATGTAGACCAACAGTGAATATCTACAGATATTTAATCCGTAGTGCAGATATATTAATGTAATGTTTATATTTACACACACACACACACACACACACACACACACACACACACATCGCCATGTTTCCTCTTCGACTGGACGCATCAGGAACAACAGGAGTGTAAAGTGCCTGCTCCAGTACTGCAGCACCCCGTGTAGAAAAAGAAAGGGTAACATTGTAGAATAAAAAATGTAATAATACATTAATTTTAAAAATAAGACAAGCAGGCAATGTTTGATTGTGATTATGACTTGATTCTCTCGTAAATGCGGTGCGTCACAGAACCGGCCTCTGCGCGCGCGAAGTTGGATATAAACTTTTTAATATTTTTCTTTGCAAAAGATCATAGACGCGCCAGTTTCTCCATTATTCTTCTTTTTGAATACGTGCATCAACCCCACAACATCCACGAATTCAGATGGCACCAGATGTTTGTTTCTTTCCTTGAAAGAAGTGAAAGCGAAACTAAGGCACAGGATCCGTCGAGGAATGTGAGGAATATAAACAACTCCGAGAGAGAAAATCCGAGTGAGTGTCACGAACTTCACTTTTCATTTAATATAGAACAAGGAAAATGAATGCAGAGTTATTTATTTGCTGTAGCCGAATACCGATTCGCTTATTCTCTCGTGACGGCCCTCGAAAACAGAATAAACCGAATTAAAGCATAGAGCTTAAATTCATTTTTCTCAGTTAACTTATTTGCATTTAATGTTTACATATATACAGTACTGTGCAAAAGTCTTAGGCCACTATTATTTTCACTAACAAAAAATGGTTTTAAGTCAGTTAGCCTATTTCTATCTTTTGCTGTAGTGTGTGAATATCAGTTTACATTTACATTTAGTCATTTAGCAGATGCTTTTATTCAAAGCGACTCACAAATGAAGACAATAGAAGCAATCAAAACCAACAAAATGACAATGATATGCAAATGATATGCAAATACCAACAATGATATGCAAATGCTATAACAAGTCTCAGTTAGCTTAACACAGTACATGTAGCAAGGTTTTTTATATATATATATATATATATATATAATTCTATAATAAATCAAAATAAAACGGATAGAATAGAAAAAGAATTGAGCAAGATTTTTTTTTTTAATGTGTTTTATATTGTGCAGCATAAAAACAGAAGTGCACTATAATGATAGCTCTTACTGTCAAGGTTTCTGTTAATTTGGGCTTTGTTTTGCTTTTGCACCGTTTCCCTTGTGTTGATTGTATTACTCTGTTCAGGTGTGTCTAGTTAATTATCCTTGTTTGGTCTGAGTACTTAAGTTCCTGTATGTTCACTGTGAGTTTGTCTGGTCTTATGTCTACATGTCTTAAATGTTGCTTTGCTGCATCGTGTTTGGATTTACCCTTGTTGGATTAAAGATTTATGATATATAACCTTTCATCTTCATGGTGCGCTCTTTAACACAGTGTAGCTGTGACACTCTCAGACTTACTCTGTAGGTAGAGTCTGAGTGAGAAGCATTTAGTTTCAAACTTGTGAATGACTTTTTTTTAAAGTCTTGGAATGTGTGTTTGAATATTTATCTGTGACATTTGAATTGCTTCTTGTGCAAAACCTGGGTCAGGATGTTTTTACCAAGTAAAACACATTTATGGAATTTATTTGAACATTTACGGAGGACATTTTTAAATTTCTCTTTACAATATGTTGAGTATTGTTGATGCATAACTCACTTAAGGCTTAGTGTGGCCCAAATAATGTATATTTATGGTATATTTGGTTCATTATTAGCTAAAATGCCACCATTCCATGCAGCATGTGGGTCACATGAGGAATGTGGGGAAATAAAAATCAACTGTGACCCTCATTAGGGCCAGTTTTGGTTTATTTGGTTGGCTTACATGCGGCAATGCTAAGCTTTACTTGAGGCCCAAATATGGCAAACAGTACCAGACTGCCCAAATACCATTTCCTTTCCTTTCCTTTCCTTTCCTTTTAATAATGTCATAAATAGATTTCTTTATCAACTAACTTCTATTAGCTAAATGAAATCAACATTTGGTGTGAACATCCTTTGCATTTAAAGCAGCTTTTGTCCTCGGTGCACTTGAGCAGAGTTTCTCAGGAGCTTTTCAGGTAGCTTTCTTGAAGCGTCTTGAGACACAGTTCTTCTGGATTTAGTCTGTCTCAGTTTGTTCTGTTTCTGCATGTCATTCCAGACAGACTGATGATGATCAGATCTCAAAAATCTCACTGGATTATTACAATTAATGGCAAAATGAATGTTTGGAAATGTAAATTGATATTTCCTACTGACACACTACAGCAAAAGAAAGAAATAACTGACCATAAGGTTATAAGAATGTCATTTTCTTGGCAAACTCAACTTGCCTTAAAATAACATGGTAGCATATTTATCACATTTTTAATATATCCTCGTCTGGCCACGGCAAATATAAGTGAACCAAATCATTATATTTGGGAACTGAATCTGCTGATGTAGCCATAATTAATCCAACATATGACTAGTGAGTCGGCGCTGTTTTGTTATTGTCAGGCTCCATTAAGCTGTAGAGGAACTACACTGAAAAATCAAACTGCTTCATCGGCACCTGTTGGTTGTTAATGCTAAGAAAAACATTGTTCTTTTAAGACCTGATGGTTTAAGACCATTGTTCTTTTAAGACCTGATGGTTCTTTGTGAAAACAACATGGTTAATCTGGATCCATCTGCAGGCGTAGTCACCACAGGCAGGGTCAAAAACACCAGCAAACAACAGCATCCGAGGCAAAACAGAAGGGTAATCCACTAAACAGGCAAAGGTCAGGACAGGCAACAAACAATCATAGAAAACCAGGTTAACAGTCCAAGATCAAACAGCAAGGCAAGGCAAAACGCTTGGTGCGTTTATAGTCCTCCTAATGACAGACAGCAGTGAACTGATGACTAGTTCTGATGAGACCAGGCAAAGGATTATGGGAAATTGTGGTCTGAGGTGGAGTGCCCTCTGGTGACCCTCAAGGGCACTTCAGCTGGTAACAGGCATCGATGTTGGAAACTCACTTTTATTTTAAATATTATGCCTGTTAAACAGACTTATTTTTTGTTTGTGAAATGAATCATTTCTAGATCACACACATAACTCACATGAGCTAGTATTCATTCACAGTTTGTTCACAGGTGTGCAGAGCAGTCTAGATGATGCCATGGACTCCAGAAAGAGGTGAGAACAAAAAAACAAAAACATGATAAATGAATGCCTACAGTAGCTATACATGATCAATTAGCATTTATGCTCTGACTTTAAACTTACGTTTGCTATTAACAGCATGAATAACTTTACTATCGAAACAAGATAGTTAGGTGCTGTAAATGATTCTTCTCCATCATCTGTGTGAGTTCATGACTTTATAAAGCAGAAGCAGACATTTCAGTGACTGTTGGATGGCTAACATCAACTTTAATATTGTATTATTTTCAAATAATCATTTATATGAACATTACAGTGTCTGAGTGTGTGCCAGAGCAAAACTAGATTGCTTCATAGTAAACAAAGCTGTCTACAATCAATACATTTTTATTTTGATGTGCTTTGGACAGTTTTTGTTATTTTTCCCATCAGTTTAAAAATAAAACAAAAATCATATCTCTCAGCTGAATATTTCATTTCCTCTGAACCATCACATCCAAGCCAGTTTGTTATGTTTCAGGTATCTAATCTAATACTATTTTAATACTAATCTAATACATAATATTAAAGGGGTGGTTTACTGCTCTTTTTCTTTGCTTGATTGTGTTTATGGGGTGCAATATAACATGTCTTCGTGTTTCGTTTGTTAAAAAACGCCTTATTTTTCATATATTTCACCTTTATTGTAAGCCGTTTCTCCTCTGTCATTTGAACGACCGGTTGACTTCCTGATTCTCTGAAACCACTCCCTCAGAAACAGGCAGCGGGCTCAGATTGGTTAGTTGTGATCGGTGTGTTGTGATTGGCTAAACTGCGTACTGCACATTGTCCGGAAACTTCACGCTCATTACCTTCACGAGCGACAGCTGCATGTGCTGCGGTCAAATGTAAATAATGGTGTCAATATTGCCGTATCAGTTTGAGCCAGAATCAGACCCAGAAAGCGGTAATGAAGAGAGTCACGCAGAACTTCCGCAAGCACGGCTCTTACAAACGTTTCTGAATGGAAGTTTGCTGTTGTGATTACATATCATTTTTGAAGCTTGTACACGTTTGTCTTATACACACAAAATAGCATCGAACTAACTGGCTACTAATTAGGATTGTAATTGTCAGGAACATAATCAAACATAAATTTTAACTGTTGTTGACGAGCTACAGCGTCCGTAGGAAGCCCGAACACAGAAGACCTGACAGCTGGGTGAAAATAACACCGTTTCGACGGCACGGCTACAACTCTCCACTATACTCGGAAGTATCAGAATCAGAATCAGAATTAGCTTTATTCGCCAGGTGTGCGCAAACACACGAGGAATTTGTTGTGGTTTTAGGGTGCTCCTGGTACATACATACACATCTGACATGAGAACAGAAAAAGTAAGACTTAACAATGGATAATAATAATAATAATAATAAGTATGAATCTGGAACAGTAGATTTATGTACAGATTTGTGCATTATTTACTCTATATACAGCTGTATAAATAAACAGATATGTATATGTATTTACATAATACTTGAGAAAGAGGCAATAATTAAAGATGGAGAATGAATTACAGAACACAGGTAATGATCCATGTGTTAGCTATTTAAGCTGGAGATGGCATGGGGGAAAAAACTGTTTTTATGCCTAGATGTTCTAGTGCACAGAGATCTGTAGCGTCTGGCTGAAGGGAGAAGTGCAAACAGGTTGTGTCCGGGGTGAGAGGAGTCTTTGATGATGCTACCTGCCCGTTTCTTCACTCTGGAGTTGTACAAGTCCTGAAGGCTGGGCAGGTGCACACCAATTATTATTAAGTATCTCGTTGTAGTAAAAGACGATATCTCCGCTTACGTTGAACTTTCAGCGCAGCAACTTTGCAGATACTGTTCATGCACCAACAGCAACATTACACACTATTTAAAATGAAAAAAGTGAAATCGCAGTAAACCACCCCTTTAAAATTATGAATGCCAAGTTTATTTTTTTTATGCTCCTAGATTTGGAGACACTGTACTGTAGTTTCGCTGGATGAATCTAAGAAAATTTCTTATAATTTCATAATTTTTCCCATCTCCCCTTACAAATTTTGGCTAATATTTACTAAATATATTTTGATGAAAGAATTAAATGAAATATTTTAATAAATTGAAAATAATTTTAATGTAAACAAAGTGCATATTAAAGTTCAACTGCTGTTGTTTGTCTGGATGTTTTCTTAAAGGAGACCCGTGTCTTCTGCTCCAGAGTCCAGCTGTGTGTCTGTGAGGAGCGACGCGTCAATGGATCCTCCAACTAATTTCAGTTCGGGAGACTCTTCTGCTAAACGGAGGTGAGGAATGGCTTCTGCTTACAAACCATAGTGTAATGAACTCACATTACATAGTTGAGTAGTTAAAGGGTTACTCAAAATGAAAATTGTCATTAATCACTTACCCCCGTCTTTGGAACACAATTTAAGATATTTTGGATGAAAACCGGGAGGCTTGTGGCTGTCCCATTGACTGCTAAATAAATAACACTGTCAAAGCCCAGAAAAGTACGAAAGGCATCGTCAAAATACTTCCAAATTTTTGGCACCCTGCCAAAAATGTGTATCCCCAACCCAAATGAAGCTTCTGCCATGGCTGTCTCAGGCCCAATCCCATTTCTACCCCTTAGCCCTTCCCCTTTCCCCCTCTGTTTTGCGCGTTCATGTGAAGGGTAGGGGTGTCTCGATTCTCTCTTGGTTGGCTACAGCAGCAACATGGCTGTCCAAGCGAACAAAAAGACACATGTAAGCATTATTGACATTAATAAAGATTGTAATGAAAAGTAATCATTTGTTTTATGTTACATTCAATTGTGAGTTCATATTTACGGTCATGTTATTCAAAGAAATGTTTGCAAAAAATCGCTGAAGTTTCCTAATGTCATATCATTACTGACTGCATGATTGTGCCACCAGGGCCGGATTTATGCATAGGCATTCTACTTGCTCGTCCAGGGGGGCCCAAACAAAATGAAGAGATATATAATATTTTTGTTATATTGGATATCTACAACAGTAAAAGAACCAAAACCCCAGAAGACATTGAGCAAATAAATATAACAAAAGGGTAAAAATGAGAAATTATTTCCATGTCTTCCACCTTTTTATGTACGGAAATCATGCTTTCTCCTGTTCTCTCTCAGAAAAAGCACACAGTACAGACACGCACTCGCGCACACACGCAGAGACGCGCACAGAAACTTGTCAGAGCTGCGGCTGCCCCGCGAAGTCTTAAGACTTACTTAAGACTTATCAATAAAATAGTTTTGTAGCTGAAAAACCACATGACATTTCTCAGTAACAAGGTTCTTGAAGTAGTTTAACTTAAAGATTCATAGAGATGCTACTGCTGAATACTGCTGAGAGACGCGCAGATGCAGGTATTCACACGCGCTTAATCTCTCTCTCTCTTTCGCTCTGTCTCTCTCTAATAACTGCGTTAGACTGCAATAATGCATTAGCCTGCATATCAATGGTTCAAGCCTCTGTTATTAGCTCTAAAATGACTTTTGGAATTTGCAACGGAAGGTTTGGTATGAGGTGCGTAAAAAAAAATTAGCTAGTTCAACAAACACAAGATTTCAGGACGGAAACATGACAAATGTCTTGAAACAAATCATCTGAACAATTGATGTGTGATTGTGACACTAGGCCGTTAAAATTATTTGAGAAATAATGCACTCCCGAAGTGGTAAAGTGGCCACGACGCCGCGCCTATTAATGGAATGGTTTTTCTCAGTTCTCAAATAAATTAAGAACTACATTCGATTTTTTTATTGGCTGAACGCAAGTGCTTATTGCAATAGAAAACACTGTAACGGTTTCCAATGATTAAGAAATATTTTGTTTGCTTGGGTGGTAATATTAGGCCTATTATATTAATAGGGAAGGGGGGCCCAAAAATTTGTTTTGCCTATGTCACGAAAAGAGGTAAATCTGGCCCTGAGTGCCACAATAGATTTAAATGTCTGATCAGGGCGATAACCACCATGGATATTGAGTGGCTAGTTCCCCCAATAATTAGAGATTGCTAAACCTTTTTCTCAAATATTGAGAGAGAGAGAAGTATACGTGCATCTGTGCATCTCTCTTTACAATGAGTGAGTTTAACGTTTTTTTTAACGTCAAAAACAGCGATTTTATCCTATTGTTGCTGTAAAATATAATGTAGCGATTCAGTATTTAAACTGTTATTAATAAAAGTCATGGGGCAGCGTTGTCAAGTTTATTTGCTCTTGGATGTGAGCTGCGCGATCTCCGATGTGTGTGTGTCAGTAAGCAGTGCATTAATATAGAATGGTAATTAAAGTCTCTAATGCACACCAGTATAGGTGTGTGTATTGTAGTAGCTAGACGACGTATAATACATTTTTTTTTTTAATGCCAGCAGTTTCGCTGTAGTTTCGCTGGTTTTAAGAAAACTTCTTATAATTTCATAATTTTTCCCATCTCCCCTTACAAATTTTGGCCAATATTTACCAAATATATTTTGATGAAAGAATTAAATGAAATATTTTAATGAATTGAAAATAATTATAATTAAAACAAAGTGCATATTAAAGTTCAACTGCTGTTGTTTGTCTGGATGTTTTCTTAAAGGAGATCCGTGTCTCCTGCTCCAGAGTCCAGCTGTGTGTCTGTGAGGAGCGACGCGTCGATGGATCCTCCAACTAATTTCAGTTCGGGAGACTCTTCTGCTAAATGGAGGTGAGGAATGGCTTCTGCTTACAAACCATCCATGATGTGAGCTGTGCGATCTCCTTTGTGTGTGTGTGTGTGTGTGTGTGTGTCAGTAAGCAGCGCATTAATATAGAAAGGTAATTAAAGTCTCTAATGCACACCAGTATAGGTGTGTGTATTGTAGTAGCTAGACAACGTATGATGACTTGTGACGGTATAGTAATGGTGTCCCAATTCTTAGGGGAATATATTCACCCCGACCCCTTGACACTCTGTTTCAAGGTACAAGGGAAAGGGGAGGCGGAGGGGTAGGGGAAGGGGTATAAAATAGAATTGGGATTGGGCCTCAGTCCTCTGACCTGTCCTGAACCCTGTAGAAAATGAGTAGCTGAACTGAAGAGAAGAAGCTGTGAATCTGAAGGATCTGGAGTGATTCTGGATGAAGGAATGGTGGTCTCTGAGCTCTTATCAGGTGTTCTCCAAACTCAGAAAACTCAGAGCTGTTATTTTGGGAAAGGACGTTGCAATAATTGGGTGCCAATAATTGTGGCTAACATGAACTAGAGAAAGCATTTCAATTGTTTCAACTTTCAATTGTTTTACTTCAATGAAAGGTTAGAATTTTGTACATTTTTTGGATGAAAGATCAAAAGGATAAACAATGCAGATTTATTTTCACAGCCACCTTTGCTCATATTTACCAAGGGTGCCAATATTAGTGGGCGACACTGTATATATATGAAATGTCAAAACGAAACACTTGTGCTATATTTTTATGGTGAAAAGTTTCTTCCAGAACTTTTTTCTACTCTCATTTCTTACCACAAATACCTTAACAAAAATTAACTTGGTAAGTAGTCAACTAGCAGAAATGACTAGTCTTACAAAACCCCCTTATGACAGTAACATTTGCTTACATTCAGTCAGTCACAGAGGTACTTTCATATAGAAGTGACTTACAAATGAGAAAGATCCCATGCAATACAACATCAAAAGATCTAAAAGAACATCATGATAAAGTAATGGCATAAATATTTCAAATGAGATGCAGCAACTTTCATTTGTTTTATTAATTGCAGATTTGCAACAGAGACAACAGCACTGTTAGTCACCTCATGGCATTTGCTCAGATTATAAATCTGCCATCTCTCCTCATGACTTCTCTTGTAGGAAAATGTCAAACATGAGACCAGTGTCTCCTGCTCCAGAGTCCAGCTGTGTGTCCATGAGGAGTGACGCGTCAATGGATCCTCCAACTAATTTCAGTTTGGGAGACTCTTCTGCTAACCGGAGGTTTGGAACGGCTCATGGATGAAGCACATTAATTATCAGCTTTATCCTATTGTATAACTGGATTTTGTACTGTGTTTGATATTGAGGAATGAACACAATCATGCATGTATTTACTGTCACTGAATAACTATTTGCATGTTCAGCTACAGTAACGAACAGGAAGGATCAAAGTCTTTGAATGGCAAGATGCTGCCAGATGCCGTCTTCAGGGTGAGTTCTATTATGTTTTTGGTCATAAACTAGAGGAATTCTATAATCTATAATCAGGGATGCACATAAGTGGTGTGCATGTGTGCATCGAAAATAAAAAATGCACTGGGTAAATAAGTTCAGACCACTCATTTGTGTATCAACATGTTTGACAGTTGTTAATGCACAATAATAATAACTGTAATAATGTACAAGATTTATGTTAAAACTTAAAGCATAAATCTTGTCAGTAACGATTGCCTTGTGGGCAGTGCGCCAACATACAGCGCCGTTGTGCTACAGGTGTCCAGAGTTTTAATCCCGGCTCGAGGACCTTTCCTGATCCCGCCTCCCCTCTTTCTCTCCCAATTTGCTTCCTGTCAACTCTAAAACTCTCCTATAACAATAAAGGCAAAAATGCCAAAAAATAAATCTAGGCTACAGTACATGCTTCCAGTTTCAGAGCAAAATGCAAAACTGACGTATCCTTCACTGACAAGATTCACTCGGCAGCACAAAAACCAGCAGTGCATAAACTTGCCAAAATACTTACCCTGCAAAATAAAATCTTAATGATTTTAGCTATGATAATGTTGAAAAATTATGTTTTATTAACAAAATTCAGGAGAAGAATGTTAATATAATTAACCAAATTAATACAAAAGGAGCATATTCAGTAATCAACTCAATTAACAAGGTAAGAGGTATATATTGGTATATCTGGTTTCCGATTGCATCACAGCACAGAGACAGCGCTCATAAAGATAATAAATGATATTTGCTTAAATTCTGATTCTGGTACTACTAGATCTCAATGCTGTGTTTGACACTGTCGATCATAACATACTTCTAGAGAGACTGGAAAACTGGGTCAAGCTTTCTGGGGTGGTCCTCAAATGGTTCAGGTCATACTTAGAAGGGAGAGGTTATTATGTGAGTATAGGAGAGCATAAGTCTAAGTGGACGTCCATGACATGCGGAGTCCCACAAGGCTCAATTCTTGCACCGCTCTTGTTTAGCCTGTATATGCTCCCACTAAGTCAAATAATGAGAAAGAACCAAATTGCCTATCACAGCTATGCTGATGATACCCAGATTTATCTAGCCTTATCTCCAATGACTACAGCCCCATTGACTCGCTCTGCCAATGCATTGATGAAATTAACAGTTGGATGTGCCAAAACTTTCTTCAGTTAAACAAGGAGAAAACTGAAGTCATTGCATTTAGAAACAAAAATGAAGTTCTCAAGGTGAATGCATACCTTGACTCTAGGGGTCAAACAACTAAAAATCAAGTCAAAAATCTTGGTTTGATTCTGGAGACAAACCTTAGTTTTAGTAATCATGTCAAAGCAGTAACTAAATCAGCATACTATCATCTCAAAAACATTGCAAGAATTAGATGTTTTGTTTCCAGTCAAGACTTGGAGAAACTTGTTCTTGCCTTTAAAACCAGCAGGGTGGATTATTGTAATGGTCTCCTCACCGGCCTTCCAAAGAAGAGCATTAGACAGCTGCAGCTCATCCAGAACGCTGCTGCCAGGATTCTGACTAGAACCAGAACATCTGAGCATATCACACCAGTCCTCATGTCCTAACACTGGCTTCCAGTTATATTTAGGAGTAATTTTAAAGTACTTTTACTCATTTATACATCACTCAGTGGCTTAGGACCTAAATACATTGCAGATATGCTCACTGAATTTAAAGGTGCCATAGAATGGAAAACTGTATTTACCTTGGCATAGCTGAATAATAACAGTTCTGTACATGGAAATGCCATACCGTGAGCCTCAAACACCATTGTTTCCTCCTTCTTATGTAAATCTCGTGAATGCGTAAGACCACTGAAAAACAGACGAATCAGAACATAACACCGACTGTGACGTTACAGTCGGGATCACTAATAGTTATGCCCCCAACATTTGCATATACCCACCCATGTTCTATGCCAGCCGCCAGCCGAACCTGCACCGCCGAATCATCA
This sequence comes from Acrossocheilus fasciatus, assembly GCA_036784905.1. Classification (NCBI taxonomy): domain Eukaryota; kingdom Metazoa; phylum Chordata; class Actinopteri; order Cypriniformes; family Cyprinidae; genus Acrossocheilus; species Acrossocheilus fasciatus. The sequence goes on from CM071960.1 coordinate 28,051,622, forward strand.
GAAGTTCTGCAGGTATTGTGAAGAAACAAGCGAGGACAACAGCAAAAATGGCAGATCATAGAAATAAATGTTATGTTTCAGGCTGTGCAGGTAATGTGAAGTGCAGGGATGGGTTGGTGTCTGTATTCAGAAAGGCACGAAAAGCAAATAACGCATTCTAATAAAATAACGCGAGCCACTAAAGGGACATGGTTAGCTTCTTGCTAGCGGTAGCCTGTTACATTACAGTACATAAGATTTCACATACCACATAAACAGAGTAAGGAGAGATGACTAAGGATGATGGCAAATGATTTACAGATCCTGAGCACCACTGACAAGCATCTGATCTTGTAAAATGTGTGGTAAGTACTACCGCTCCATAGTATAAACAGAGTATGTTTGAATCTTGAAAGTGAAAGTGAAACTAAAAAGCGATCGTGCATTTGAAAGCAGTTTTGCTCCCCAAAACATGCTGCTCCTCGTCCATTGGCTAGTAGGACCTGTCTGCCCAGCATTGTGAGCTGCTCCCGTCAGAGGTTGCATGGACCATCCTGGTCAAAGCACTTAGGCATTTTTGGGGGTTTAGTCTATTCATCAAGCGGCTGTCCATTGCTCAGTTGCTTTTGGGAGGTACTCTGGGTTCGGGCCAAATTCCGAGCTCAGAGCTCTCCCCTCGGACAGCACAACAAATATGCATAAACTTTACCCTATTTATTCTAATTCATGAATTCATATAAAACATAAAATATTTTTTTTAAAAAAGAAAAGAAAATGTAAATATTAGCATTGTTCTTTATAAGTGTACTATAAAATAATAGTACTTTTTAATAATAATAATAATTACTTACATTTATATAGCGCTTTTCTAGGCACTCAAAGCGCTTTACATTGTGGGGGGGGGGGTCTCCTCATCCACCACCAGTGTGCAGCATCCACCTGGATGATGCGACGGCAGCCATAGTGCGCCAGAACGCCCACCACACACCAGCTTACTGGTGGAGAGGAGACAGGGTGATGAAGCCAATCAGTAGATATGGGGATTGTTAGGAGGCCATGATGGTCAGAGGCCAATGGGCGAATTTGGCCAGGATGCCGAGGTCACACCTCTACTCTTTTCGAAAGACATCCTGGGATTTTTAATGACCACAGAGAGTCAGGACCTCGGTTTAACGTCTCATCCGAAGGACGGTGCTTTTTACAGTATACATCACTATACTGGGGCGCTAGGACCCACACAGACCACAGGGTGAGCACCCCCTACTGGTCTCACTAGCACCTCTTCCAACAGCTACCTAGTTTTCTCAGGAGGTCTCCCATCCAGGTACTGACCAGGCTCATTTTTATGTAATACTCATTTTTTGCAGAGTTTACAAATGTACTTTTACCAGCTTTTTACCAGCGTGTTATTAAACTCTATCTAGTGTATATAAATTCATAAACATCATCCACAAGAGTCAGTTCCCTTCAGTATCTCTTAGCAGGAGTTGTGTTATAGTGACATTAGTGTACTAAAACTTCTGTGCATTGTTCTCTTCACTTTCTGATGAAAGTTGGGCATCTGAATGTTCACTGTGATTAAACACTGATTTCAGGAGCTCGAGGACACATGCATCTCTTTGATGAAGAAAGAGCTGAGAAGATTCAAGAAACTGCTGAACCCAGATTACCCAGCATTCTCTGTGAGAGAGGAGGAGGAGGAGGTGGATGAAGGGCAGGGCCGAGTGAGCGAGGCAGTTCTGAAGATTATGCTTCATCTCCTGCAGAAAATGAACCAGCCAAACCTCGCTAACACGCTACAAACCAGTAAGAGCCAGCTTTCAAACTCTCTAGCATCCTTGCTGCTCATTTGTGGTGAGCGTTATTTGTTGATTCGTTAATTTTGATTGTGTCTGTTACTTGATTATGCATGCAATTTGCTTTGTTGTTTTTCTATTTAATTCTTAAAGGGTTGGTTCACCCAAAAAAAGAAAATTCTGTCATTAATTACTCATTCATTTTCGGAACACAAATTAAAATTATTTTACCGATGTCCTTACTACGTTTCTGTGTGTTGATTTGTGGTAATATCGTTGCTGTCTATGGAGGGTCAGAGAGCTCTCAGATTTCATCAAAAATGTCTTAAGTTGTGTTCTGAAGATGCGTTAAGTTGTGTTTCTTATGGATTTGGAACGACATGAGGGTGAGTAATTAATGACAGAATTTTCATTTTGATGTGACGTGACGTGACATGTGGTCAAGTATGGTTACCCATACTCGGAATTTGTGCTCTGCATTTAACCCATCCAAAGTGCACAGACACAGCAGTGAACACACACACCGTGAACACACACCTGAAGCAGTGGGCAGCCATTTATGTTGCGGCGCCCGGGGAGCAGTTGGGGCTTCAGTGCCTTGCTCAAGGGCACCTCAGTCATGGTTTTGAGGGTGGAGAGAGCGCTGTACATTCACTCACCCCACCTACATGAGACTCGACCTGAGACTCGAACTCGCAACCTTTAGGTGAACTAAAGTGTGAACTATTCCATTAATGGTCCAGTGATGTCTGCTTACAGCAATTTCAGATTTCAACTAAAATCGGATATTACAGTTTGTAGACAAACTTTGATGTTGGCTTGAGAAATCCTAGCCTGAAAGTTTAATTCTGTCAGGACCACTATCGTGAAAGATGACTGACAATTAGCATACAGTTTGGATTGGCGGTATGGTTCTGCTCTGGGCAAAAACTCCCTGCACATCCATGCAGCCTAGCATGGATGAGAGCAGGGAGAGCAGCGATAACCCCCCAGGGTAAACAGAACAGGACCAACATAAATGTATTGCAGAAATCTTTAAAGTTCAATAATTTTATGTACACATTTTAGAATTAGTCTGATTCAAAGGAGAATCAGTCTGATTCAAAGGAGAATCAGTAGGCTGAATCTTGACTGACAGAGGAGAAGTTGGGGAATGGATGCGGGTAATTAGCTATTGAGCAATGCGAAAACTGCTGATAATACTGAGGGACCTTATATATGAATGCTTAGATGAGTGTCGTATTCCTATAGGTAGATGGGGATCAGCTGAGAGTTAGCTGATGCAAGCTTGACTAAGGTGACCTGCCTGAACTAACGCTACACTTGATAATAGTTTAACAAGCTGCAAGTTAGACAAATTTAATACAAAAAAAAAAAGCTTTTAAGGTTTAAAAAGCTTGAAGTTTGTATATTATAGATAGTTGCTAGAGTGCTCTGGGTGGTTGCTAGGCTTTTCTGGATGTTTCTAGAATATTGCTGTGCAGCATAAATATTGTTTCTGTTGTATATTGCAGAGCTGATCTCAGTGAGTCAACAACAATTGAAATCCAGACTGAAGCAGAAATTTCAGAAAATCAGCGAAGGAGTGTCAAATCAAGGGAATGCAACACTTTTGAACGAGATTTACACAGAGCTTTACATCACAGAGGGAGGGACTGGAGACATCAACAACGAGCATGAGGTGAGACGGATTGAGACCTCATTGTCCAGAGGTCGAGAGACTCAGGAAACACCAATCAAATGTAATGACATCTTCAGATCCTTACCTGGACAAGACAATCCCATCAGAATGGTGCTGACCAAAGGTGTTGCCGGAATAGGAAAAACGGCTTCAGTGCACAAGTTTGTTCTGGACTGGGCCGAAGGAAAAGATAATCGGGACGTTCACTTCATCTTTCCGCTTCCTTTCAGAGACCTGAATTTGATGAAGGAGAAACAGATGAGTCTGATGGAGCTTCTTTGCTGTTTTTTCACAGAACTGAAACCTATACAATATGATGACTATAAAACCATCTTCATTTTCGATGGTCTGGATGAGTGGCGTCTTCCTCTGGATTTCCAGAACAATGAGATATTGTGGGATGTGACCAAATCGGCCACAGTGGACGTGCTGTTGACCAACCTCATAAAGGGGAACCTCCTTCCTTCTGCTCTCATCTGGATCGCCACACGACCAGCGGCAGCCAATCAGATCCCTGCAGAGTTTGTCGACCGGGTCACAGAGGTACAAGGGTTCAGAGACCCTCAGAGGGCTGAGTATTTTCGGAGAAAAATAAAAGATCACAATCTGGCCAATAGGATCGTCACACACATTCAATCGTCGAGGAACCTTCACATCATGTGCCGCATCCCAGTGTTCTGCTGGATCTCCGCCACTGTTCTTGAGAAAATGTTGGGTGAAGCAAAGAGTACAGAGATTCCCAAGACTCTCACTCAAATGTTTGCACACCTCCTGATCATTCAGACCAAACTGAAGACCCAAAAGTATGATGGGAAATGTGAAGTAGATCTTGAGCAGGCCAGAAAGAGCATCCTGTCACTTGGGAAACTGGCTTTTCAACAACTGGAAAAAGGCAACCTGGTCTTCTACGAGGAGGACTTGAAACAGTGCAACATTGATGTCCGAGAAGCATCCATGTACTCTGGAGTTTGTACCCAGATCTTTAGAGAAGAGTTTGGGCTAAAGCTGGAGAAGGTGTATAGCTTTGTGCATCTGAGTGTTCAAGAGTTTCTCGCTGCCTTGTTTAAGTTCCTTTCCTTTGCTCGGCAGAACAAGAAGTCCTCAATGACAGATTTTCTGAAGCGTGAAGTAGACAGGTCCTTGCAGAGCAAGAATGGACACCTGGATCTCTTCCTTCGCTTTCTGCTGGGGCTTTCACTGAAGTCCAATCAGACTCTTCTACGGGGATTATTCACAATGACGAGAAGCTCCCAGGATCCATGTGAAATTATTGAGTACATTAAGAGTAAAATTCGAGAGAATCCCTCTCCGGAGAAGTCCATCAATCTGTTTCACTGCCTGAACGAGCTCAATGACCAGTCTCTGGTGCAGGAAGTCCAAACATACCTGAGCAGTAGAGGCACCCATCGCCTCTCTGGTGTCAAACTCTCTCCGGCCCAGTGGTCAGCTCTGGTGTTTGTGCTGCTGAACTCGGAGGAGGACCTGGATGAGTTTGAACTGAGGCAATATGACTTGTCAGATGAGTGTCTTCTGAGGCTACTGCCAGTGGTCAAAGCTTCCAGAAAAGCGGAGTGAGTATATTAAATTTGCAAGCCCGTTTTAACTCACTTTTGTATAAAGCAGGGTTCTCCAACCCTGCTCCTGGAGAGCTACCATCCTGCAGATTTCAGGTCCAACCGGATCCCAGTTTTGGAGCCTTAAAAATTATTACAAAATAAATGTTTATAAGGAACCAGTATGTAAAAGGATGTTGAGATATCTTTAATACTTCTTGAGTTACAGGCACACAAAATAATATTTATGGAACTCAAACATACGTTGTATGCAATTGTTTAGAGGGAAACGAGAGAAACAAGATACATTTCTACATTATTTCTTATTTAGATGTTCCACTTTTTTTAAAAAGTATCAACTGAATGCAAAGTGACCCACATTTGGTTTTCGACCAATGTGAAAAATGTGTACAATTTAACTATTTATTCTTGGAGCCATTTATTCTATTTATTAAGAGCCCAGTATCCCTGGAATTGAACCACATAGGGCCTTAATTGATTATATGAAATGGTTAAGTTAGCATCCATGTAAACCCATACTGATTGCTGTTATTGGAGATTAAGGCATATGTTTTTTCTTTGCCAGTCTGAGGGGCTGTAATCTCACAGATCAGATCTGTTCAGCCCTGGCCTCCGCTCTCAGCTCGATCTCCTCCAGTTTAAGAGAGCTGGACCTCAGTGACAACAACCTCCAGGTGTCAGGAGTACAGCTTCTCTCTGTGGGACTGAAGAGTCCTCACTGTAAACTGGAGATACTGAAGTAAGTATTTTTATAAGTTGTTTTTTGTTTTTTGAATCCATTAATAATTCCAATTTCACTTTTTTATTACATTGTTTTCATCTCTGTGTTTCCGCAGGTTGTGTAACTGCAGTATTAGAGAGGAAAGTTGTGCTGCTCTGGTTTCTGCTCTTATATCAAACCCATCACATCTGAGAGAGCTCAGTCTGAACTCCAATAAACCAGGAAATTCAGCAGTGAAGCTTTTGTCTAATCTACTGGAAGATCCACACTGTAAACTAGAGAAAATACAGTGAGTGATATTATCAAATCTATCTTTCTGCTTCATATTTTCTTTGATATATTAAGTAAGCGTTTCCCAATCCCAGTCCTTGCGCTCCCCCCCCACACTCTGCACATTTTGTATGCTTTTCTTATCACGTGCGGCGTTTGTTCTATTCGACCATAAGTGCCCTGCGAAGTGGACATTACCGGATATTCCGCCATGATTCCAGTTCGAAACAAGTGTATATGTTCCATACAAAGGGCATTAAAGTGTGCGTGAATTTCAATTGTATTTATTTACAGAGGTGTATTATACATACTTCTCTAGTAAGTTTTGTCTGTATGTGAAGACGATGCGCAGAACAAATCCGTTAATGAATGTTCCGAAGTGAAGTAAACTTCAACGGATTGCCCCTGCTCAGGGAGTAGGGAGCAAAGAACACTGTGTACGGATCATATTAATCTGAACACATGCACGTAGCTCTCTTCTAACGAGCTGGTTATCTGAATCAGGTGTGTTAACTAAGAGAAACTTTCAAAATATGCAGAGCGGGGGAATGTGAGGACTGGGATTGGGAACCGCTTTATTAAGTCATTTTCTTACATTATTTTTACAAATACACAAAAATCATACACAAAGTTAATGCATCTAAATTATTGTTGGTGATATTTGAAAAATAATTACATTAATATTTCTTCTCATTTTAAGCATGAACTCACTTATTTTTTGACCAACTTAACCCTCTGGGGTCCGAGGTCATTTTGGGGCCCTTGAGATGTTTTGACATGCCCTGATATTTGTGCTTATTTCAGCTACTTAAAACATATTATTGACCAACATGTAATTTTTTTTTTTATTCAGCACAAACTGTGCTACAATAATATGTGACCAAGATGGATGTACATGTTTGCATTTTTTAGAAAAAAAATATTATGCGTGGTTAGTAAGTTTTGGGAAAAAAAATGTAGCTGAAATAAGGCCTTAAAACCCACACTAAATAGTCCTGAACAAGACTTTTGAGTAATCAGTCTTGTAGGCTAGAATATTTACTTCAAAATTATGTGAAAATCATTCTGCTTACTCATTCACAGAAAACAATATATTGATTTAAAATTTTCAAGACATGTTTTGTGATCGAGGGTCTATATGCGAGGGAGTGGTAATGGCCATGAATATTAAGTGAGTCTCACCTGAGAGACAAAGGGCCCTCCCCTATGGGGCCCTAATGGCCCATCAGTGTGACTGTGACTGTGAGGCAGGTAAGAGAGAATGTGAGGAGATTGAAAAAAAGGGTTTTTTAAATTATTTGTATTTTATTTACAACACAGTATAATCAAAACATACATAATGAAGGTCAAAGACACATTATTGTGCACACTGATCTAACCACAGAGATGTGAACAGACTTTGAGTCATTCCTACAACAGATTCTGTTCAACAAGTGAAACAAGTAAATCATACCTGATATTTACGTATGTTATTTAAGTGTTTCTACTTCTTTCCATGGATTCAAGGAGAAAAAAACATAATCAGTAGAAAAGGAGCTTGTTTTAACATAGAATATCAGTGTAGTTTAACATCTGATGTTGGTGCAGCGCTCTCAGAGGAAAACAGTTTGAGGAGACATCAGGATTCATCTGGTGCTGGTATCTGATTCAATAAAATACAAACAAAAAAACATTTGTGAGCATGTTAATATCAGGAACATATGTATGTATATATATATATATATATATATATATATATATATATATATATATATATATGTATTGTAGCCATTGACTCACAAATGCTTTGCACTACCATAAAAAAGAGAAAGAAATATATCTGAGAAACTAATTAGTATTGTTTAGCAAGTTATTAAAATCTATTTCTGAACAGAGTAGGCTATTAATAATAAACATGTACTAAACATACTTAGACTCGTAGTTACATCATGTTACAGTGTACACTCTTATTACTTTTATTGTTTTATATAGAGCATCAAAACATCATCGCGCCATAAGAAATTTAAATACAGTGAATTGCCCCTCATATTAAAAATGTTTTACACTATTTCAAACATTGTAGTCAGGAATTATAGTTTGGGAAAAACCCAACTATGATTTTGTAGTCATACAGTCTAGTATGTATGATTTTATAGTAGCCTATGACATGATTCTGAAGCCACAGACTCAAGCATGCTTTGTACAATAAAATGATGTACTTTGTACTATAAAAAATGATATTTTATATCTGAGAAACTAATTATTATTGTTTAGCACACTATTAAAATCTATTTGTGAACAGAGTATTAATAATAAACATGGTCTAAACATTCTTAGGCGCGTAACATTCATCATGTTGTCGTTTGGGAAAAACGCAACTAACTGTTAGTAATTCTGTTCAAGTTTATGTCACAATGAAACGTTAACTAACGCAAAAAAGAAACATTACTTACTCATCTCCTCTGCTGGATGAAATTGTGTTCTTCTTTCGAGGGAAATCCTGCTTTCACTCGGCGCGTCTTCCAGAAATGAACAGTAGCCGCTCTTTCTCCGCTCTTTGTTTTGGGCGTTTACACTCGCGCACGCACCACGTGGCTATTTACATATGAACAGCGCGAGGAGCGCGTGGGCGTGAACTCATTAGAGATAATGAGTCAGACGGGAAAGATTGAACATCGTGTTGGTTTCATACGGATTACTTCATCACAGAATGTTTGTTTTCGATAAGACTTGCTTCATTTCGAAGTAGACACTTCAAGCTTTCTATAGATATAACTCCCATGTCTCTGTGTTGAGTATTCGCTGAGTTACAGCTCATTTTAGTGACGTGTTTCTAAAATCAGCTCGCGGAGACGGAGAAGACAGAGAGTGCTCCCTGTTTGTTTTCTTTATTCTTCAAAAGCACAAAGTTTAGTTGTTATTATGAGTGTATACAAATAAAAGTAGAGCCCTTACAGATTCGAATGGTGTATTGCTCTTATCTGTACGATCAAAAATGGCAGAGTAATTCAAGCTCATTTCAGCCTTATCAGGAAAATCTGCGTCAAAACGCGTATACGCGTTTGTCGACCCCAGAGGGTTAAATGAAATGTTTTGCAGATTCTGCAAGATGTAAATGATGAAATTCACTCTACATTAGTTGTACATTCATACACAATATCACTCATTCTAATGCTCACACACTTGCAGCTCATTACTCAATTTTCGCTGCTGAATGAATGTATGATCCCGGATGAGCCCCCACTTGTTACGTTTCCCTAAGCATCTAGGGGTCAGAAGGGGAAGTAACAAAGTGTAAAAAAAAGTAACGAGATAAGGAACAGCGAGAACACACTTCAGTCCTCTGTCCTAAAGTGAAGAAGACACCAGATGATATATGAACAAAAATAATTAATTTTATTTACAAAACAGAAACGAATATAATATTAATGGGAGCAAAGGCTCAGGGGAGAGCAAGGCCTAAAATAACAAACAAAACTAATTTAAGAAGGAACTCTAACCTTAAATAAAATAGAATAAATATACAGCCAACTTCCCTCACCTCCCTTGCTGTACAAAAACAGAGGCAAAGAGCAGTATAAAAAGAAAAAGGCACTCTCCCCCTACAGCATCCCTCTTAACACACAGGCTAGTATTTAAAATCACTCAGAACAAAAGAGCCACAATACCTTTTGCTCAATCTCAACCTGGAACAATATCCATTAACAGTTCATGCTGAAACTCAATTAGCCACTGCTATTACACAACTATTGTCTCTGCATGAAAAACAAGCACAAAGTTCATTCTGGAGCAGGGCAGAAGTGTGTCTCCTAGCAAACTCTGAACTGCCCCAATATCCTCTTGGTCTCAGGCACGCTCTCACAAATGAGCTACAGGTGGTAGTGATTTGCCCTGAGAAGGAGAAGAAAGAGAGAGAGAGCAAAAACAGACACAGGGCATTCAACCACGCCCACACCTTTGTAAACAACAGTGAAACAAATTCAAGAACAATAATAATATTAAAAATATTAATAAATATTTGTCCCTATGGATGTAAAAGTTGAGCTATATAAATATATATGTAAGCAGTGTGTTTTCTCTCTGTAGGCTGTATGACTGCAGTATTGGAGAGGAAGGTTGTGCTGCCCTTGCTTTAGCGCTGATATCAAACCCCTCTCATCTGAGAGAACTCAATCTCAACAGTAATGAGCCAGGGGATTCAGGAGTGAAGCTTCTCTCTGATCTACTGAAGGATCCAAACTGCAAACTAGAGAAACTACAGTGGGTAATATTTTATCATTAGTGCTAACAAACTTAACTCATTATTTTAAACAAATATATAAAACACAGTTACGTTTATCACTTATGTTGTTTAGAATGTTGCAAAATTTGTAATGGTTTTATATACCGAAATGTATTTCTTTTCATTTTGAGGTGAATTACTTTAGTCTAGACTAGCTTTGTGAGATCCAGTGTTTTTTACAGTGTACCTAGTATAAATTTTAGAATTAAATTTAAACTTGAGTTGGATCACCACAGAAAACAATGTTAACAGGCAAATGTTTGTTCTCAGTGCGAATGTCCCTATTGTGTTTCTATTCAAAATCTTGTTCACACTGAATATTCACAGCAGATATGAAAGTCTGGCATCAAAAAGCCTCAAGTGTGAGATGTTTTTCTCTCTGCAGGCTTGATGACAGCAGAATTGGAGAGGAAGGTTTTGCTGTTCTAGTTTCATCTCTTATATCAAACCCATTACATCTAAGAGAACTTAATTTGAGCTGGAACAAACCCGGTGACTCAGGAGTGAAGCTTTTGTCTGACCTCCTGAAAGACTTGGACTGTAAACTGGAGAGACTACAGTAAGTGATGATTCATTTTTAGGGATGCAAAATGCATAACATCACCAACAATTACATTAAAGGTGCTATATACAGGTTTTATATGTATCAAGTACAATATTGCACTGTAGGATTGGAAATATTTTGGCCATGTTTCTATATTAGCATAATTCTTATATTAGCATAATACCAAATGTATCTCATTTTCATTTTATATTGTTTTCTTGATGTGTTGCACAAGGGAGTGTGGAGGTGTGGCCGAAGTGTACATTTGTTTTTGGTGTAAGATGCGGTACCCTTGTGCAACATTGTATGTAACACATTTAAAGAAATAAACATGTTCATAAACATGAACAAGACATAACCTCCAAAAATGGTGGCAAATTGCAGAACCTAGTTGCTCCTCAAACCAAGAGACAGACCAACAATAAGAAATGTGAAATAGCAAGATATAGCTACTAGTTTTCTACAGTTTACCTAAATCCCTCCACTTCCCCCATCTCCAACTGCATAGGTATTTATATACATTATGCCTGTTCATGCAGCGTGTCTGTGTATCTATTGGCAATAGCAAGTCTGTACTATATATCCATACTCGGAATTTGTGCTCTGCAATTAACCCATCCAAAGTGCACACACACTGTGCACACACACCCGGAGCAGTGGGCACCTCAGTTGTGGTATTGAGGGTGGAGAGAGCTGTACATTCACTCCCCCCACCAACAATCCCTGCCGGCCCAATGACTTGAACTTGCAACGTTTGGATTACGAGTCCGACTCTCTAACCATTAGGCCACGACTTCCCTTTCCCATGTGTAAGCTGGCGTTTCTAGTAATGTTTTAGCAAATGTTTCTCTCAAAGTAGGCACTGTTAGCTTCAACAACCCACATTTGTACATCTTTATTTGGTTCCCAAATCACTTATCTATTAATTTTGTTTTGTCCAACATGAAGTGCATCTTAATGTAAATTTTTTTTTCGCCTCATCCTTATCCTTATCTTTTACCTGCAGAATTTGAGTGCTGATCTGTATGTGTCCTTCTCTCCTCAGGCTGGAGTGCTGCAGTATTGGAGAGGAAGGTTGTGCTGCTCTTGCTTTAGCGCTGATATCAAACCCGTCTCATCTGAGAGAACTCAATCTCAACAATAATGAGCCAGGGGATTCAGGAGTGAAGCTTCTCTCTGATCTACTGAAGGATTCACGCTGTAAACTGAAGAAACTAGAGTAAGTGATGATAGTTAATCATATTATTTTTATGTATTTACTGATGCTTTTATCCGAAGTGACTTTCAATATAGCAATTCGTCAAAGAGCCAACAATAATTAATAACAAAAATTAATATGTTTGTGCTTAGTTTAACACCAGCATTAGCAATTTAGAATTTGTGTTGAGCAGTAAATGTCAGTTATTCTCTTCTTTGCAGGCTGGAATACTGCAGTATTGGTGAGGAAGGTTGTGCTGCTTTGGTTTCATCTCTTATATCAAACCCATCTCATCTGAGAGAGTTCAATATGAGCTGGAACAAACCAGGAGATTCAGGAGTGAAGCTTTTGTCTGATCTACTGAAGAACCAACACTGCAAACTGGAGAAAATAAAGTGAGTGATGTTTTAATATAATTATTTTAATTAGGATATCTTTAATTCCAAATTTGTAACAATCATCATACATAAGGCCCATAGCACACAATATAATATAATTTCAGTGGAGTGATACTGTGGTTACTGTGCAATTTGGAAAAACAATCTAATTGTGATTATTTAAAAAAAATCCAGGTTTACTGTGCTTATATTTAGGGTGAAATATTTGACGAAACCTTTGTGATTATATATCAAGATGTCTATGTAATAATAATAATAATAATAAATATTTAAATAATAAATTATTATTATCATTATTATTATTATTATTACTAAATAAAAAATATAAAAATTACTAATTCAGGACAAAATAAATATTACTATTGTAATATTTCACTGTCAAATAAAAGAAGATATAATTTGAGAAAAATAGGATATTTTTTATTTTACATCACATCTAAAATACCAATGGTAATTGGTCATTTTTAAATGTTAAACCATCAAACTTATAAATGCTTCTCATTACAAGTTTGGGAAGATAATTGTGGATCTACATTACATTTCTGACCTTGGACCACAAAGCCAGTCATGAGGGTCAATTTAAATAATAAATAAATAATCTTTCTATTGATGTATGTTTGTTAGGATAGGACAATATTTGGCTGAGATACAACTATTTGAAAATCTGGAATCTGAAGGTGCAAAAAAAAAATCGAAATATTCAGAAAATCAAATGAAGTTCTTAGCAATGCATATTACTAATCAAAAATTAAGTTTTGATATACTTACAGTAGGAAATTTACAAAATATCTTCATGGAACATGATCTTTACTTAATATCCTAATGATTTTTGACATAAAAGAAAAATCGATAATTTTAACCCATACAATGTATTGTTGGTTATTGCTACAAATATACTTGTGCTACATAAGACTGGTTTTGTGCTCCAGGGTCATATATATGCGCACACACACACACACACACACACACACACACACACACACACTGATTGTATCTTTTCTGTGTAGGCTGTACGACTGCAGTATTGGAGAGGAAGGTTGTGCTGCTCTTGCTTTAGCACTGATATCAAACCCCTCTCATCTGAGAGAACTCAATCTCAACAATAATGAGCCAGGGGATTCAGGAATGAAGCCTCTCTCTGATCTACTGAAGGATCCACGCTGTAAACTGGAGAAACTAGAGTGAGTTAAATTATTTTTGAAAACTGCTAGTGTGCATACCAGAGTACCATATGAAGAGTTTTTCCTCTTTCTCTTTGCAGGCTGGAATACTGCAGCATTGCTAAGAAAGGTTTTGCTGCTCTGGTATCGGGTCTGAAATCGAACTCGTCACACCTGAGAGAACTCAATCTCAGCAGGAACGAACCGGGAGACTCTGGAGTGAAGAGGCTGTCTGATCTCCTGAAGTATCCGCAGTGTGAACTTGAGAAATTACAGTGAGTTTTATTGTGTCAAAAACTTCAAAAATAATTTTAAAGGGAGCGTTATGAAAAAATCTGTCCTATTTCAACATTTGTGGCTTGCACTGTATGCACTGCACCAACTCATATAGGGATATGTTTGAGTGTTGAGGCATTTTTCTCCTTCTCTCTGCAGGCTTGATGACTGTAGTATTGGTGAGGAAGGTTTTGCTGCTCTGGTTTCAGGTCTGATATCAAACCCGTCACACATCAGAGAACTCAATCTGAACTCTAGTAAACCGGTTTACTCAGGAGTGAATCTACTCTGTGATCTACTGAGAGATCAGCACTGCAAACTGAAGAAACTACAGTGAGTGATAATTCATAACTCATCAAATCACATTCTCTGATATTATTGCAAAATAAAGTCTTACATTCATAAAGTCATGGCATCCAATGTTGCAAAAATTGCTAAACATTAATATCTTCCTCAGTCATTTATTCTTGTTTTCCAGTACAAATAACTAAACATCCTTAAATTAAGATGCAATTACTTGAGATGCAAACTTACTTCTTTGTTTTCTAAGAAATTTAAAAAATCTAAGCAAGTTCATGCTTAAATCAAAAAAATGAGGAATGAAAATATGTTGCTTTTTCTGTTTGTTTGCAGATATTTGCTCTTGTTTTAATCATAAAATTTTTGGAAGCTGTATTTTGAAGCTGTTGCTGATGCAGCTAATTCTCTCTAAATATTAACAATTAGAGAATATTGACATATTGTGCTCCCGTTAAATTTGGTCCTTATTTTATTTTTTTGTTTGTTTTTTTAAATAAAACCTGTCATAAAACGTCATAAAACCTGCAGAAACTGGATACATATTGATCCTTAAGACCAAAACCATATATTATTGTGTTTTGGAAATGTTTCCACAGTTCTTGAAATATGGATTTAGTCTGTCTCAGTTCTTTCTGTCTCTAAACATGTACTGACTCTGATCAGATTTACATGTGGATAAAAATCACACTGGATTACTACACATGGCAAATAGACTGTTTGGAAGTGTAAACTACTATTTCCTACTGACGTACTAAAGCAAAAGTAAAAATGCAAAGTTGGTGAAGAATCGAATGACTTTTACACATAATGCCATTAGACAGAGATCTGTAAGTGTTTTCCTCTCCTCAGGCTGGAGTGCTGCAGTATTGGAGAGGAAGGCTGTGCTGCTCTTGCTTTAGCGCTAAAATCAAACCCCTCTCATCTGAGAGAACTCAATCTGAACTACAACGAACCAGGAGACGCGGGAGTGATGCTTCTGTCTATTCTTCTGAAGAATCCCCAATGTAAACTGGAGAAACTAGAGTAAGTGACTTTATTGTATTATATTATCATCAGGGCGGTCAATAAATTAAAATCAGGCCTGGTGATGAATTTAGATTATTATTATTTTTAGCTTTGGTTGAAGTTGACTTGATCTGTCTGATGAAGAACTGAAATGTCATCTGAAAAACTCTGGACTTACTTTATACAAACAACAAGATGCATACACCACATTAATTAAATGTTATGACCATTAATACTCAATATTACTATCATCACTGCAGTTTTATTATTAATTATGTAAACCATGTGTTTTCTCACAGTTATTATTTTGGTAAATGGCAGAAATCCTGTTGCTCATGCTGAATGAAGTGTATTTTCTCTCTCCGTCTCTGCAGGTTGTCTCACTGCAGTATTACAGAGAGCGGCTGCGCTGCTCTGAGATCAGCTCTGAGTTCAAACCCTTCACACTCAAGGGAACTCAATCTGAATTATAACCAGAGCATTCAACAGTGACGCTGCTTTCCAATCAACTGGATCCAAACTGAAAAGTCAAACTAAATCTAGGCTTTTTATGTTGTCTTTGTTTTTAATTAATATTTATGAATGCAAAAAAAAAAGTGTAAATACACATTGTCTATACATGTCTTATCTGACAACCGTTTCAGATCATCTTGGAGCTTTGATGACATAAATATGTATAGATTGAGTATTGAATATGCATATTTTTAAAGCTAACTTAAAATATTTTATCTTTTTACATACCAAAAAGAGGAATGTTTTGACCATATAGACTTATATAGGCTCGGCTAATGTCCGTCCTGTGCACTGAGCGCTCTCTCCTCCACATCATGAGTAGACACGCCCCTTACTGCTGATTGGCTACAAGTTTGTTTTGGTACTCGGCCCCGACTCAGTTTTCTAAAGCGTTTTTGAAAAAGATACATACCCCACCTTTAAGTTTGGAGCACTGGAGCTTTCATTGGAATTCCAGCGGCAAATTTACTCAAATAGAGAGAATAGAACTGATATATTTCTGTTTTTGACAGAAAAACAAACAAACAAAAAACGTACTATTTAAATTTAGCCAATCAGCATTTAATCCGAAAAGAGCAATTATTTTATTAGTGCATTGATAGCTAACACTGTATTTTTGAACAAGCACATTTCAATGTTTAGTGGTCTTTTGGCATCTCCATGTGGTCCTATTGATATTGCACATTGACTTCTATTCTAGATTCTGTATTGAAAAATAGTCTCTGATCTCTTGTCAGTCAGGTGATCTCCAAACTCATCAGGCGTTATTGGAGAACTGTTATCTTGGCAAACTGAAAAAATAGGCCTGTTGAATAGAAGGGTGTCAATAATTGTGTCCAATGTATTAGAGAAAGACTTTCATTTCATAATGAGATTTTTCTCCATTTTCATTTGTTTTACTTCAGTGAAAGTTGAGGATTTTGAGATTTTTTGTTTTTGTATGGAGGATGAAAAGTGTTAATACAGATTTATTTTCACATGCTTCTTTGTTCATATTTACCAGGGGTACCAATAATTCTGACCACGACTGTGTATGCCAGAGCTGTATTAAGGCCATAGCCTGTAAAAAAAACGTTAAGGCCCGTTCACACCAGGAACGATAACTATATTAGTGTTCACCGCAGCGGACGATAACGTTCTGTTTATTAGCATTCTGCAATTGTCCTCTGCAGCATTAACGCTCAAACTCTTTAAAGCAGGATTGATTCTAATTTGCTTCCAATGTGTTCAATATGTTCATGGTTCATCAGCTGGAAAAAAAAATACCTGAGAAGTAATTCCATTGATATAATTCGTCTGTGTAATCAGGGGCACCGCTATGGTTTCTGGGCCCCCTCCTCCTCGGTAGAAATCGCGGTGAGAAGAACTTTGCATCTCGCTTAGAGTTGATGAATGAAGTAATTAATTTCTTTATGTATAAACTTATTAGGTTGTCAGTTCATTTGGAGTACACATGTCAAAATGTCTGTTTTTATTTGAAAATGTCTGAGATTATTTTTACAAAATACTGTAGCCCATATGGAAATAATATTTATGAAACTAATAAAACTAAATTGATCAACAATAAAAAAAAATTCTCATTAATCATTTCATTAATCAGGGATCTGCTTTCACTAAAAAAAGCTCACTTTGTAAATGTAATTTTTAGACAAGCGCAAACTGGAATGTTTTTCATGTGTGTTTACGTGCTCTGTAGTTGTGAATTGTTTGGGTTTATCATTAGGTCATCACTCAGGTGTCATTCTGGAGTTTTTTTTTGTTTGTTTTTGGAAGTTGACATTTTCAAGATTGTTTATTATTTTTGGAAGTTTCCCTCTGTTTACTGATTTTCTATTAAAAAAAATTACCCCCCCCCACTCTCACACACACTCACACTTGGTCTGATTCACTGAACACATCACAATAACACTTCTAGAAACTTTGATTAAAAATGTTGTTCAATATTTATATAAACTGATTATTTACCAAGTTTCATGCTTTGCTTTTTTTTCAGATTTAGGATATTATGAATCCTAGATTATTGACATAAAACGTTAAACCCCACTGTAAAACAGGACAGTGCATAAGTTTGCACCCACCTCAGCATCCGCAAGGTGTTTTATTTTTTCAAATAAGAGGGATCATAAAAATGGCATGTTATTGTTGTTGTTTAGTGCTGTACATTCCACAAGACAAAATATTAGCTAAACTGACACACATTCTGAAATCCTTTTGGTTCTTCTGATAGTGTGTATATCTTCTTGTATTATTATTATTTTGTGATAGTTGTTCATGAATCTGTTTGTCCTGAACAGTTCAGCTGTCCACTGTTCTTCAGAAAAATCCTCCAGCTCCCGCACATGCGGCACATTCTTTGGTTTTCCAGCATATTTTGCATATTTGAACCCTTTCCAGCAGCGACTGTATGATTTTGAGATCATCTTTTCACATTGAGGACGATTGAAAGACTCAAACACAACTATTACAAAAGCTGCAAACATTTACTGATGCACAAGAAGGAAACTCAGTGCATTACAAATCAAGAGGATGTAAACTTTTATGCATGAGGAAAAGTGCTTGTGGTTTCAGAGAGGCGGTACCAAATAAAACATCTCGTTTTATATTCATATAAATATAAGAGACACAAAATGAGTATGCAGCCTTATGCACTCTGTATCCACTTTTTTTTTCCTAAGGAGCCTACTGCGTTTTAAATTATGGGAGGCACTTTCGGTTTGGGGAAGTTCCACTCAAAAAGACTGCAACAAATCATTTCAAATCAAAAGATTGCATAAGATTATATTAATGTGACGTGATATAACAACGGTATCTATAAAATAGCTCTTTTCAGCTCGCTGCACTATTTTCCTCCTGATTATGTTCGTGTTTCCTTTGTATTCCAGTGTAAGTAAATGAAAAAAGACATATATTGAAAGACAGCGTAGGCTACTGTGCATCTGTGGTCTGCTCTCCCGATTTCATTTATGATATAAAGCATGAATAATTCCCTGGAATGCATTAAGAATCTTTCATTTTTCTTCTCAAATCCTCATGTCTCTGTCCAGGTTTGTTTACACACGGATGCTGTAAAATGTAATTGTTACGAGAAATAGACATATATTAGCTACTATAATGATATTTAACACGTCCATAATTTGGCTGCAGATAGAAGGAGGATCTTTGGGAGTTATTCATGGTATGTTGAAATTAATTCGTTAATGCTTTTACACTTTCAAATTTCCTTTCAATGATCGATGATGGCGTCTAGGTGTTTATTATGTCTATGCTTGTGACAACTAGCCCCGTTCCCCAGCATCTGAAGTGTTGAGAGAGCGCGTGACGCCGCTGCTGTCCGCGGTGCTGAAATCCTCCGGATCCGCTCAGAAACCGCCTCTCGCCTCTTTCCGAAGCGAAAAATACTTACTAGCGATGATTTATTGGTTCACATATGATTCTGATTGCGATTCTGGGGCTCGTCATTCGCGCGCGCTCAGGGCGGGTCGTGTGACGTCACGCGCGCGTCCTCGGACCAGACACTCGGCGAGTCCGCGCGACCGTAACGGATATTTTCACCTCAAAACACCGATAAAACGGTCACTTAAAGCGGAACGGAGGGAACGGATAAAGCGCGGAAATGTCTGTGGCGGGGCTGAAAAAGCAGTTTCACAAAGCGACGCAGGTAAGAGCGGAATCCGTCCGTTTTTTCGCGGTGCTGATGCGTTTGATCCGCGCGAAAACATCAGTCCGTTTGAGACCGATTCACAAAACGAGTTCGGTCCAGAAACCGACGCTAAAGTCTCCGGTCAGACGGTGAGCGGGTTTGTTTATGAATGTATGAAAACAGCGCGAGACCTGCGGGGGACCAGACGCCGTCACGTGACCCCAAATATTCACGCGCGTTATGTAATCGGCCGCGCGCGCTGGAACGATGCTCACCTGAGGAGAAAGATATAGGACAGGTTTTTTTTTTTTTTTTTTTTGCTTTAATTCAGTTTCTGTATAAACGCAAACCTTACTGTCTTCTTGAATATTAAGCGTTAAAGTTTCCCCTATTGAATATTCACATGATTATTGTACAGGGAAGAACAGTGACCCCGTAGCGGGGCATGTTGTCTCAATAGAAGCCTGAGTCAAGAATTTATGATATGAAGAAAATTATATTTGTGTGTAGATTTGTGACCCTGGAGCACAAAAGCAGTCATAAGCAGCACAGGTATATTTGTAGCAATAGCCAACAGCATGGGTCAAAATTATCTGTAAATATATGAAAACTTAATTTTTGTTTAGTAATATGCATTGCTAAGAACTTAATTTGGACATCTTTAAAGGTGATTTGCTCCCTCAGATTCCAGATTTTCAAATAGTTGTATCTCAACCAAATATTGTCCAAACCATACATCAATGGAAAGATTATTTACTTGATTACATACTTTCAGATGATGTAAAATGATTAAATTGATCAATTTTACATTTCTTAAAATTAATTAAAAAATAACCCTTTTTAAAGAGAATTTTGAGCTTGGAATGAACATGCAATTTAAAAATTTTTTGTTTATTTATTTATTTTTTTAAATCTGTAAATATAAGGCTAAATGCTGTAATATTGCAATAAAAATTGCTTTATAAACAATTTTTTCAGAAATCGCTAGTAAATTTTAGAGTTGATTATAAAGAAATGGCAAGTAACACATTGAGCTAAACATGAAATTTTGAAGTAGAAAGACTGAAATAGTTTTTATTCAAGCAAAACTTACTCCAGTAATATACAATAATTTTACAGTGTAGAGAAAACAAGCATTTATGCCTTTTTTGTATTGCCTCTCAGTTCTGATGAATTTTCCAGCATTATATGAGGCTTGTTGTAATAATACATTATTGATAATGCATATCAATAGTTGTGAGTGTATTTATCTGTGTGTGATGGTGAATGTGTCTACAATATCTTGGCTTGCGTGACATAAACGCCTCCCGCCAACCGGTAATACAAATGTGAATCAATACTCTGTCCTTACTTCGCACACACACACACACACACACACACACACACACGTCGACATGAATCAATACTCAGAGAACAGCAACAATGTCACATGCGCTGATGTGTGTTTGTGTTCTGCTGGTTAGATCAGTCTTCACTGGTAATTAAAGTTGCAGTAATAATGAATTTTAAATGTTGATTTCAACAGAAAAACAATAGAGGAATCAGCAGAGAGAACTGAGGAGAGTCTAGAATCACTCGTGATGCTGTGAGATCTGGACAGATTAGTGTGTGAAACTAGATGCTTACACACACACACACACACACACACACACACTCTCTCACACACACTCACACACACACACACACACACACACACACACACACACACTCTCTCTCTCTCTCACACACACACACACACACACACACACACACACACTCTCTCTCTCTCCCTCTCACACACACACACACACACACACACTCTCTCTCTCTCACACACTCACTCACTCACTCACTCACTCACTGAAATCTCTGCTGTGTGTGTGTGTGTGTGTGAGAGGGAGAGAGAGAGAGTGTGTGTGTGTGTGTGAGTGAGTGTGCGTGTGCGTGTGCGTGTGTGTGTGTGTGTGTGTATGTGTGTGTGATTTCATGTTTGATCAAGACAAGATGACATTAATCAACAAGGACACACACTCTCTCACACACACACACACACACACACACACACACAACTTTTAACTTTTAATCAACATTATAGGAAGATTATTTTAAATTAATGATTACATTTATTGTAATATTTATA
>CM071960.1:28078056-28176661 GCA_036784905.1 Acrossocheilus fasciatus
CCACGTGTTAGGCCCCCATCGGTCTCATTACCTTTAGCCTCTTTTTCTCACTCGCCCTCCAGTGATACTTTCGATGTTAGTAGGTATATAAGACTAGTGCCTCCATTTAGAGAGACAGAAGTCGACTCCTACTTTGTTGCATTTGAGCGTGTTGCTGGTAAGTTGAATTGGCCAAAAGATATGTGGGCTCTGTTACTCCAGTGTAGCCTGACTGGGAAAGCACAAGAAGTTTGCTCTGCTCTTCCGATAGGAAACTCTCTTGATTATGACGTCGTTAAAGCTGCAGTTTTGCGGGCGTATGAACTTGTCCCAGAGGCCTATAGACAGAAATTCCGCACTCATTCAAAAACAGTCAACCAAACTTATGTTGAATTTGTGAGAGAGAAGAGAGTTCTTTTTGAAAAGTGGTGTCTGGCTAGCAAGGTTACTTCCCTGGAGGATTTACAGGAACTAATTTTGCTGGAGGACCTCAAAAATTGTGTTCCTGCGAAGATTGTCGTACACTTAAATGAACAAAAAGTGACGTCGTTGGCTAGTGCTGCAGTTTTGGCAGATGAGTTTGTGCTGACACACAGAAATGTTTTCTCAGTACACACATCTGCCAAACCTCCATTTTTGAATGTAGAAAGCTTGGATACCCCGCAAGCTGTGCACTCGTCTAGAAGTGAGACGCCGTCAAAATTTAGTCGTAAAATTGTGAGCAGTGGTGAAAGGCGAGTTTGTTTCTTTTGCCTAGATCCAAACCATTTGATTGGAGACTGCAAGGCTTGGAAACAGAAAAGAGTGGCTTCCAAGCCCAAAAATGTAGCACTGGTACAGACTCTGTGTAATGTGAGCTCTCTGAGTAAAGAGAGTTATCAGCCTTTCTTGTTTGAGGGCACAGTCTCGCTATTTCCCGATTCCGTCGTTAAAGCAGTAACCATCTTGCGTGACACGGGAGCAGCCCAGTCCTTCATATCGGCAGGCGTATTGCCTTTTTCGGCTGACTCGTTTACCGGCAACGACATATTAATTCGTGGAATTAATATGCACTGTGTGAATGTGCCACTTCACACTGTGTGTTTGAAGTCTGACATTGTGAGCGGCACGGTCAACCTAGCCGTGCGCCCACAGTTACCTGTTGAGGGGGTTGATCTGATTCTAGGGAATGACCTAGCGGGTGGCACGGTTTTTCCTAGGCCAGTTGTATCCTACAAACCTAGTACTACGAAAAAACCTGATTTGGCAGAGATTTTCCCCTCTGCATTTCCCGCTTGTGCAGTTACCCGTGCCCAGTCAAAGAAATTTGAGGAGGTAGTGGATCTCTCAAACTCCTTTCTGGTTAAGGATCCTAACTCGGTGGAGTGTGTCCTGTCTATAATTCCTGACCCTGACCTTGCTATAGCCCCTGAGAAGTTAAGCTCTGAAACGCCACTGAAGGCAGATAGGGAACACTTGGCTGCAGCCCAAAAGGCAGACCCTTCTCTGGCCAGGTGTATATTGGCTGCAGACAGTGCTACCCATGCATCTAATTCAGGGGTGCTTTACTTCTGGGAAGGTGGATTGTTAATGCGTAGGTGGAAACCCCAGCAAGAGGATTTAGACTGGCAGGAGGTGCGGCAGATTGTTTTACCTGCTGGTTATCGGCAACAAGTTTTGAAACTTGCACATGAAAACACCTTGTCTGGTCATGTAGGAATAACAAAAACCTACCAACGCGTAACTAGGTACTTTTTTTGGCCTGGTCTTAAATCCACCGTGTCCCGATTCTGTAAGTCATGTCATGTATGCCAGATGGTGGGTAAACCCAATCAGAAAATTCCACCAGCACCCCTGTGTCCAATTCCAGCTGTGGGTGACCCGTTCGAACGCTTAATTGTGGATTGTGTTGGACCGCTGCCCAAAGCCACGTCAGGACACCAACATATCTTGACCATCATGTGTGCTGCAACTCGCTTCCCTGAGGCTGTTCCATTACGTACACTGAAAGCTAAGGTTGTTGTAAAAGAGTTACTCAAATTCTGTACCACTTTTGGATTGCCAAAAGTAATTCAGAGTGACCAAGGGTCAAATTTTACTTCTAGGGTTTTCAAACAAGCTCTAGAAACGCTTGGCATAAGTCACCAAATGTCAACTGCATATCACCCTGAGTCCCAAGGGGCACTAGAAAGGTTCCATCAAACCTTGAAAAACCTGCTACGTCGTTATTGTGTGGAAACTGGGAAAGATTGGGTCGAGGGACTTCCTTTCCTGATGTTTGCGATAAGAGAATCAGTGCAAGGATCCCTTGGATTTAGCCCCTCTGAACTTGTGTTTGGCCATACAGTTCGTGGCCCTCTAAAGTTGCTAAGTGAACAACTGTTGGATCAAAGTTCTAAACCTGTTCCTGTTGATGATTATGTCACTTCTATCCGTGAGAGGTTGCACAAAGCCCAAAGTCTGGCTAAACTTCATCTTTCTACTGCTCAAACTAAGATGAAGGCGCGTTTTGACAAGAAGTCTGTAAAAAGAGACTTTAGCCCTGGTGATCCTGTGTTGGTTCTACTTCCAATCCCCGGTTCTATTTCGCAAGCGAAATTCTCTGGCCCATACCTGGTCGAAAGGAAGTTGAATGACACAAACTTTCTTGTTGCCACTCCTGACAGGAAATGTAAAAATCGTGTTTGTCATGTAAACCGACTTAAGGCCTATGTAGACCGGGCTCATTCTGAAGTGGCTGCAGATCAGACTGAGTGTTCCCCACTGCCTGCCTCTATTGCTACTGTGGATGTCATGGCAAATTACACCTTGGAGGAGGATGGCTTAAAGAACAGTGACGTTCCAATTTCATCTACTCGTCTGGAAAATTCTGCAATCCTGCAAAATCTTCCACTTTTCCTTTCTCATCTGACGGATGAACAATCTAAGGATTTAACCAAGTTACTGTATGCATTTCCTACCTTATTTAGTGATGTGCCAGGTAGAACTACTGTGTGTGTTCATGACATTAATGTTGGGGATGCTGTCCCCATTAAACAACACCCTTACCGAGTTAATCCACAGAAACGAGTGATCATGCAGACAGAAGTTGAGTATATGCTGCATCATGGAATCGCTACGCCTAGCCAGAGTCCTTGGAGCTCTCCCTGCTTACTTGTTCCAAAGCCTGATGATAGTTTCCGGTTTTGCACTGATTATCGGAAGGTCAACAGCGTAACAAAACCTGACTCTTTCCCCCTTCCTAGGATGGAAGACTGTGTAGATAGAGTTGGTTTGGCGAAATATGTTACCAAATTAGATCTACTAAAAGGCTATTGGCAAGTGCCCCTCACAAAACGTGCCTCTGAAGTTTCTGCATTCGTTACCCCTGATAGTTTCCTACAGTACAGAGTCCTAGCTTTTGGGATGCGAAATGCGCCTGCTACGTTTCAGCGCATGATGCAACACATATTATCTGACGTCCTTAACAGTGAAGTGTATCTGGATGATATCGTAGTGTATTCAGATAACTGGACAGACCACCTCAAAACCATCGAAAAGGTTTTTAAACGCCTGGCTGCAGCTTCCTTGACCCTAAACCTTGCCAAATGCGAGTTCGCAAAAGGAATTGTTACATACCTGGGTAAGCAGGTAGGCCAGGGAATGGTTAAACCTGTTGAGGCGAAAATTTCAGCTATACTAGAATTCCCTGTGCCTTCTAACAAACGTGAACTTAGACGCTTCCTAGGTATGACAGGATATTATCGGAGTTTCTGCCCCAATTTCTCTGCTCTTGTCGCTCCACTTACAGACCTTCTTAGTACCAACCGAAGGTTTTTATGGACCAGTGATTGTCAACTTGCATTTGATGCTGCTAAAGATCTGCTCTGCCATGCCCCTGTCTTGTCTGCGCCAAATTTCAAATTACCTTTCAGACTACAAGTGGATGCAAGCGCTGCAGGGGCTGGGGCGATCCTACTACAGGAGGATGAATACCATATTGAACATCCTGTCTCCTACTTTTCTAAAAAGTTTTCAAAAACTCAACAGAACTATAGTGTGATTGAAAAGGAAGCTCTAGCGTTATTGCTTGCTCTACAGCATTTTGAGGTATACTTGGGGAGTAACTCTAATCCTATCATTGTGTACACTGACCATAACCCTTTAGTGTTCCTTTCCCGTATGTCAGGTGCTAACCAGCGACTACTACGGTGGTCTCTCGCTGTCCAAGGGTATAATCTCGATATCCGTCACAAGAGGGGTGCTGAAAATATTATGGCTGATGCT
This sequence comes from Acrossocheilus fasciatus, assembly GCA_036784905.1. Taxonomy (NCBI): domain Eukaryota; kingdom Metazoa; phylum Chordata; class Actinopteri; order Cypriniformes; family Cyprinidae; genus Acrossocheilus; species Acrossocheilus fasciatus. Next base: position 28,082,281 of record CM071960.1, read on the forward strand.
CTCTCAAGAGTATAGTATTGTTCTCTTGTGGTCACTAATTTCCTCTTTCCAAGTGCAACTGGTAAGCGTAATAGCGTTGACTACAAACCTTGGGTTGTATTCTTAGTGGTGGGGGTGTTACATCCCTAGGATGTATGTATTATGTTTTCTCTGTGTGTGTATTCTCTCTCTCTCTCTCTCACTCACTCACTTTCACTCTCACTCTCGCTTGGAGCTGTAAATTGCCCACAGGTGGTGCTCATCAGAGAGAGAATGCTGCAGACGGTGTTGTTACAAAGGAGCAGAGTGAACATTGTTTGGAGAGGCTCACTTCTCCCCTGCTCTAGACTTGTGTTGGGTGATTTCTTCTTTAAAAGATCTGTTGATTGTTGTGAGTAGGTAAAACAATAGTCTGTTATATGTGAACTTCAGAGAGGTTGTTTTCCTGTTGTTCAGCGGTGTGTGTTGAACCAAGCAGTGTGCAAGTAAATTACTTACTCTGTTTAGGTATTAAGAAGGTATTGTAATTTCTTTTCTTTATTCTTGATTTGTGGTTAAGACTGGAAGCTGTAGGGGGAGGGTGCTATTTGTTTTGTACTTCTGTTTATCCCTGTTTTTGGTTAGTGAGGGAGTTGAGGAAAGCTTTTGTTGTTTATTTTTTTCCTTTTACCTGAATAGGTTATTTAGTACTCCTCCTGTAAGTTAGCTGCTGTTTTGTTTGTTGTTTTGGCAAGGCCCTCTCCTGAAGACTGCAATTGTTTCCCGTTATTCTTACTTTCCTAAATAAACTGTTTAAGTCTGACAAACAAGTGGTAGTTGCATTTCTGGGGCAGAGGACTGAGGTGACTCCTCCTCGTTTCATTCATTTCTTCCTTTTTTTTTAATATTAGTTAACCGGTTACATTCCTAACTCCTGAGAGGGGAACGGGAATGTAACAGTTTTGGAGATTTGGCGTGTAGTTTTGCACTTTGTGTGAGAGGTTTCAGAAATCGTGTGACATGAAAAGATTTTGTGTGTAAGCAGTTGGAAAAAACTGTAATTACTCGTGTCTTTAATCGGTCGTCAGCAGATGAGCTGATGAACAACACTTACTGCTTCATCCATCGTTATGTGGATAAAGGTCAAAGGTCACCGTGTTTCACTTGTTGATTTTTCCCTGTTTGCTTTTAGCCACAAAACCTCAGAATTCCTAACAGTGTTGACTTACTGATGAGTTAATTAACTGACTGACGAGCTCATGAATGAGAGAGATCCTCTCAAGCTGCTGTTTTACAGAAGGAGCACTTAACGACTCGTTTGGATGACTAGATGTCATGTGTCCTGTGTGTGTGTGTGTGTGTGTGTGTGTGTGTGTGTGTGTGTGAGAGAGAGAGTGTGTGTGTGTGTGAGAGAGAGAGAGAGAGAGAGAGAGAGTGTGTGTGTGTGAGAGAGAGAGTGTGTGTGTGTGAGAGAGAGAGAGAGAGAGAGAGAGTGTGTGTGTGTGTGTGTGTGTGTGTGAGAGAGAGAGAGAGAGAGAGAGTGTGTGTGTGTGTGTGTGAGAGAGAGAGAGTGTCCGTGTGTGTGTGTGTGTGTGTGTGTGTGTGTGTGTGAGAGAGAGAGAGTGTGTGTGTGTGTGTGTGTGTGTGTGTGTGTGTGTGTGTGTGTGTGAGAGAGAGTGTGTGTGTGTGTGTGTGTGTGTGTGTGTGTGTGTGTGTGTGTGAGAGAGAGAGTGTGTGTGTGTGTGTGTGTGAGAGAGAGAGAGAGAGAGAGAGAGAGTGTGTGTGTGTGTGTGTGAGAGAGAGAGAGAGAGAGTGTGTGTGTGTGTGTGTGTGTGTGTGTGTGAGAGAGAGAGAGTGTCCGTGTGTGTGTGTGTGTGTGTGTGTGTGTGTAAATGTGTAAATGCCGCTGAACAGGATGCTTCTGTGTGTTTTCTTCATAACTAAACTCAAGCTCACAGAAGAAATAATAGGACTTTATGAAATATTACATTTTTTATATTTCAATGTTAATTTTTTTTTCTGAATTTATGATTTTAAGAGGTACATGATGCTATGATAAGTACACTCTGCTGCACAATAGTAAAATATTATTTTTAGGACCTTATGAAATCTGTTTTATTTTTTCCCCAAATTCCATTGCATTTTTTTGTTTTAATTTTTTTGGATTTGGATTTAAGGTTTAATTTTTTTCTGGAATTTGTTTTATATGGTTAAATATAATTTTAGTAATTGAAAACGTTTAACAACAGTTCATTAAAAGTTTAACAAAAATATTTTTAGGGCCCTATGAAAAATGTTTTATTTTTTCACAAATCTTGTTTTTTTTCACACACACACACACACACACACACACACACACACACACACACACACACACACACACACACACACACACACACACACACACTCGATTCCATTTTAATGATTTTATTAAATCGTTAAATGAAAAGGCATGTCTAATCAATTGAAATGTAATAATATTTGACACTTTTTTTTTTTTTACAGCAGTAGGGTCCTATGAAATATTTAATTTTTTGTTCAGAAATCTATTTATTTATTCATTTATTTTGGATTTATGATTTAATACAAACTTTGTGGTCATTCATATCCATACTTCAGTAGCAGTCTTTGTGTGTTTCATAAAATCACAAACTCAAGTCCATTTTACCATTTGATTAAGTGTACAGCCCTACTTTTGATTTATTCATACAAAAATTGCCCAATTCTGTGACATTCAGCATTTTACTGTGAATTGCCTGTATATGACTGGATTCATAAAGGTCCAGTTATGAACACAGATGATGTGCTGACACAGACAGACAGATGGGGGTTATACGCCTCTATTTTCTGTCTAATGGTATCATCAGGTCTCTGTTGCTATGGAAACTGGCTCTCGTGCATCACTTTCACAATCCTCACATGATATTCAGAGCCTGGAATAAACAAGAGCTTCCTCCACTTCATATACACACATACTGAATGATTAATGCCAGCAGAACGACTGCAAACCCTACACAATGCTGTTTATGAATAACTGGTGTCTTTGAGCAGGTTTGGTCACATTTATCTCGTGTGCAGTGAAGTCAAGCTCTCTGCTGCTCTTCTGGAGATCTTTACTGGTTCTCTCGAGAAAAACAAGTAAACAGCCTATAATTACTAGTGAAGCAATCATCACAATCATCCGATCCACGACCCACACACCGCAGAAACTCTGCTCTTACTCAGTATTAGTGACTTGCTTTCCTGTATAAACGTCTAAAGGTTCTCATCACACACACACACACACACACACACACACACACAAACAAGCAAAATGACTTAAGATATATGTTTAAAGCAAGAATGTTTATCTGTCTAAGGGAACAGAAAAAAATCTTGTTTTTCCTTTAAATTCAGTTTGTTTTTCTGACCTCATAGGTACTTTTTTCTTGTTTTAATTATAAACTTAAAAAAAAGAAAAGAATAAAAAGTTCAGAAAACAAGAGTTCATATCTTACATCTTACATGTAAATGCATCTTAATTTAAGAATTTTTAGATATTTGTACTGGAAAATAAGAAAAAAAATACTGAGGAGGCCAGAAAGGACAGCATTTATTGGAGTTTGTTCACAGCAGTGAGATTGTGATTGTGTGTTTTGTGTAATTGTAATAATTTGCGTGTTTTCTCTCCTGTAGAAAGTCAGTGAGAAGGTCGGAGGAGCTGAAGGCACCAAACTGGACGATGATTTCAAAGAAATGGAAAAGGTACAAGACAAAACAAATGTGGGAGAACATCATTTTTTGCAGTGTATTATTATGAAAGTGAAAGTGAAGTGACGTGTGCCCACAGAGAATGTATAGTGATTCTATAGTGATTCAAATTGTACATATATACATCACAAAATTATACATATATTACAGATTTTAATCACTATAGACAAACACAAACCTTAAAACACACTTTAATTCATGAACTTGTGTGTGTTTGTGTGCAGAAAGTGGACATTACGAGCAGAGCGGTGCTCGACATCATGACCAAAACCACAGAATACCTGCAGCCAAACCCTGGTGAGTGTGTGTGTGTGTGTGTGTGTGTGTGTGTGTGTGTGTGTGTGTGTGTGTGAGAGAGAGAGAGAGAGAGAGAAAGTGTGTGTGTGTGTGTGTGTGTGTGTGTGTGTGTGTGTGTGTGTGTGTGAGAGAGAGAGAGAGAGAGAGAGAGAGAGAGAGAAAGTGTGTGTGTGTGTCTGTGTGTGTGTGTGTGTGTGAGAGAGAGAGAGAGAGAAAGTGTGTGTGTGTGTGTGTGTGTGTGTGTGTGTGTGTGTGTGTGTGTGTGCGTGTGCGTGTGTGCGTGTGTGTGTTCCAGCGTCCAGGGCTTGTCTAAGCATGATCAACACCATGTGTGTGTTTGGATCAGCAGCTCTTCTGATCGTGTGTGTGTGTGTGTGTGTGTGTGTGTGTGTGTGTGTTTCAGCGTCCAGGGCTCGTCTAAGCATGATCAACACCATGTCTAAGATCCGGGGTCAGGATAAGGGTCCGGGTTACCCTCAGGCTGAGACGGTGCTGGGAGACGCCATGCAGAAGTTCGGCCGTGAGCTCGGAGAAGAGTCCTGCTTTGGTAACACACTCTCACACACACACACACACACACACATGTTCGTTTTTGTGTAAAGTGGGGACTCTCCATAGGTGTAATGGTTTTTATACTGTACTTACTGTATGTGCTATTGTCCTACACCAACCCTACACCTAAACCTACCCCTTACACACACACACACACACACACACACACACACACACACACATACTTGTTTTTGCTACTGGGTGGGGACACATGACTATATGCAGCCTGGTGGGAACCACCCTTTCTGAGTGGTCTATAGACAAGGCAGAAACTGATCCACACTCCATTTACAACTGTTATAGCAGCTATCACTTGTAATCTTGAGGCTGAGCCCCAGAAGACTGACCTGAAATTTTACCAACTGCTGGGGACCCCGTCAGGTAGAAGGTCCTGGAGGGGACCTGTGACGTAATGTTTTCATATGCTAATTAATGACATCACTGTGTGTGTTTAAAAGGTTACCAATGGGGACCTCACCCCAAACTTCTTAAATTAACATCATACAGATCAACAGGTGCTCCCAGCTACCACTAAGGTTGCCAACCAGTCCGTACTAACCGGGATATCCCGTATTTTGGGCTTAATTTGTGTCCTGTATGTGCCCTCCCTTGACTGCTAACCAGTTACTGATAAAACTGCAGCAGTGCTCATCACTACACCTGTCATCATGCAGTCACAGCCACCCTCATGCAGTACACTTTATCAAAATCAGAATTGTTATCATAACTGTTTGAGGAAGGCTGTATAATCCACTGACAACTTCTCGCTCCCACCTCACTGTAAGCGATGTTTGCGCTGAGACCAATTCTGCCTGTATTCATTTTAGGAAAACAGTTTTGGCAAATACAAACAATGTGATTATTTTTCTTGAGTACAACATCCAGCCGTGCAAGAAAACATGCAATCTACATTGGACGTGATTAATAAGGTAAGTCATCTTTCACTAATGTTGTAAAATGGAGAAAGAGAGAAAGAAATAACATTTGAGTAGCATATTCTTTTCCTTGGACCTTAATCTTGAATATAAGCACAACTGTTCCATATTTTTCGTTTCTGCAGTAGGCAAACCTAGCTACCACTAATCACATCCGTATTGCAAATACATTCAAATCCAAATCAATTGCATTCAAATAAATTGTTCTTTGACAAAAGTAGTTCTTCTGACTAAACTTTATTTGTCATTTCTCTTATTTGACAAACATTTTTGGCTTTGTGCAGCAGTTGAACAGTAGAAATATTGAACACATTTGACTAAAGTTCTTTTGTCTAAACCGACAATAAAGTTTTTGCAAAAACAAATTATTCCATTTTTTTTTAATTTTCAAAAATCATGTTGTGGTGTTAGTTAACTGTATTTCTTTAACCTAGTCAGAATAACCCAACTATAGTTTGACATTAATTGTAATGCACAATGGATCTTTTTTCATTGTGCATTCCAATTAATGTATAACTATAGTTGGGTTATTTTTGTTGGGTTACATGATTTTTGAAAGTTGTCAAAAACAGAGTTATGTTTTTCAAATATACTCTTCAGGTTAAACTCAATTTTCCTTATAACAATTTTTTTTTTTCAGGAGAAGAGAAGAGAAGAAGAGAAGAGAAGTCCAAGTGCAAAAATTTTAAAGATATCTCACTTTACAAATACAAGTGCAAAAACTTCTCGAACAAAAACAGCAAAAAAAATGATCTTTTAGCACCTAGTGCTTGACTTTCCTGAACAAGAAAAACTGACCTGAGACATGATTATTTATTTTTTCTTTTCTCACATTCCCTCTTGAATGCTGTGATTCGGTTCTTGATATAGAACTTGACTGATTCCCAGGTTCTGTGTTTGAGTAATACCGGCGCTGACCTGATGCAGTCTTCACACTGCCTTTTCCCCGGTACTCTGCCAGATGTGATGCAGTCCAATAATTTGTTCTCGACTGCCTTCACCTCCTCTTCTGTCCACTTTCTTTTTGGGCATCTTGACGCACCTAAAAATGACAGTAATTTTACCTCAACTTTCAAGAGACAGTGTTTCACCTTACCTTAAAAGGCTGAGTGTAGAGTAAACAACAGAGGTAATGTACACTAGAACATCTGCATTCAATACCAAGTAGAGGAGTACCAGACATTACTCTTGAGACCTATGAGATTTTACTTTCTGTACAATGTAGCTCCTAGCTAGGTCACCAAGACAGGTTAATAACAAGAAAATTGTACATTTAACTAGATTAACTGGAGCACTTTAAAACAATCTCCATCACAGATTTTTGAAAATGTGTAATGTAGCTGTATGTGAATGTATACGGACCACACATCATCAATAAAGAAAAAGTTGACTCTGTTTAAGTTGTTTTTAGACTGAATCCTATTTTGCAAAGTTCAGAGGCCACAAGGTAACAGATTCGCATAATGTCTGCCTATGTTCTGCATGGACATCCCACAAAAACTTAAAGCCCCAGACACTATGGGTGCTTGTCAATATCATTCCTCGTTTCCTCCGTCCTCCATCCTATGACCCGGAAACCGATCGAGTTCAGCCATCTTGTAGGACATCTCAATTCTCTAATTGCACCGTGAGGATCAAGGAGTGAGGAGGCTTCCTGAGCGAGGATACGTGGGTCTATCCTATGCGGAAGTGTTTTATCGACTAAACGTGACGCACTCATATATGTCATAGTAATTTACCTTTATATTTTCCCTTTGCAGTGTAAATAATGTCATATATTTAAACTGGGCATCTTGCTTTGTTAATAATTATTATGAATGCCTTAAATAACTAACTTTAACAACATATGGGCAGATCCCTTTAGCGCAGCTGATGACGCTTTGAAGTGACGCTTGAGTGGTCAAGAATATTCCAATATTCCTCCGTCCTCATTTCCTTTCCTTAAATCCTTCTCTCGCGAGGAAAGGAAGCAAGGAAAGGGAACGAGGATGCAAAAACAAGGAATGAAAAGCACCCTAGAACTCATTTGTGTGGATAACCAATCACAACAGACTGGGCCGTCAAACCAATCAGAGAGCAGAGCAAGTTAGCAGTGCAGTCCTAACTCTTTACCTGAACTTGAAGGACTCTCTCTCTCCTTTGCCGAGACGGAACATTCTTCTGGAAGATAAAACAAATAACCATTTCAAAATTTTGCTTCACTGTAAACAAAAGCTTCAATAATGATGATTATTAATCATCATTATTGAAAAGAAAAGGTTTGACTTTACCAGTAGATGATGAAGGGGCCTGATGACTCGAAGACTTGCTGCCAACTGAAGATTTCTCTGAAGGGAAGAAAATAAGACTTAAGAACTTTACACCATTATTAGCATCAGACAATGGGATAGTGACCCCCGACATTATCTTCTCAACTTTAAAAGAACTAAGGAAAGGTTTTGAGCAGGGGAGTTGCCAAAGCCTGCTTGAATGCTGTAGGAAATGTTCCAGAAAAAAATGAAACATCACGTGTGATTGTTGTCACAATGGTTAAAGTTATGGCTAGTAAGAATGGGGTCCAGAGGACATGCAGTAGGATGGGCACAAATCAGTGAGCAAATGATGGAAGTGATGAGTAGGGAACTAGTTACTAACGGTTGCCCCTTTTTTTTAGTCAAGAAAAAAAAAAGCAATTACTACTTTCAGATGGTGCCAATCACCCATGGGTGAGGCTGGTTGAGTGAGCAGGTTTGGTGAATAGAGGACGCTCTGTCCAGAGCTCAGTGTAGAGCAGAGGTGACCAGTGAGAAGTGGGTGGGAGACAGGATTAGGGTTGGGAATAGAAAATCCATTCCGAAATCGGATACTTAAGATAAAGAATCGGATACTTATTATAAAATTAAAATTTCGATTCCTCGTTTCGATTCCTGGGTGCATTTTTTCATCTAGTGATCTGCCAGGACCTTATGTGGTAATGTAAACATCAGTCTACAAGATAAATCGCATTTTATAATGGATGCTCACCCATAGAGGTGGATCTTGTAAGGGTCAGTGGTGTTTATGCACATATCATAAACAGATTTATAATGTATTTACTGTATTTTTCATTTATGTTTATTTTATAATAAATACAAACAGTAGATATTCAGTCACTTAAGAAAGAGTACTATGAAGTTGTGAAGAATGTCTGAATTAAATAATTTAGGTGCTTAAAATCTGTGTATGGACATGTTAAAGTTAGAGCAGAGGGTTCTCTTTTAAATTCAAAAGTACAGCTTTAAAGTCTGTTTGATTTTTTTTTTATAACATGCAGGAGAAAAATAAAAAGGCAAAACAAATGTTTTAGTTAATAAAAAAGGTTAAAAAAATAAACACCTTTAGAGGAAATGTCAGGCATAGGGGGCCTTGCAAAATTTACCCGAAAAGAAGGGGGGCCCTGGTATAAAATGTTGAGAACCCCTGTAATAAAATAATTAGTGCTGTCAATCGATTAAAAAAATTAACTAATTAATTGCACATTTTTCAGAAATTAATCATGATTAATCCCACCTAACGTTAAAATTTTTAAATATACTTTTATATTGCAATAATTTCACATTCAATCTTCAAATTAATGTACAAACAACATAAAGACAGTATCTTTTTTATATTTGTTTAATGGCATCTTTATTTTTATGACTGAAGGCCAGTATCACTGATATCAATTAATACTGATTTCCCTATAAAAATGTTTCCCCCTAATATTTAGCCATCGACTATAGCCATTCAACTTTACATTATAATTAAGAGCTATCAATTTTAACATTTATTAGACTTTAAAAATAACTTCTAATTTAAGTGAACTTAAAACGATCTTTACATAAACCCATTATAATAAATGTCATTTATCTACCTGTGCCCCTCAGCAGAAATATACAGAAATTGAATAGTTATCAAACACTAAATTCTAAACTAAACACAGATGAATCCTTAAAACTACAAAAGTTATTGATTTCCTCTTTTTTCTTTTGTTCTTGATGAACAGACATCACAGCAGCTGGTTATTAGGTTGTTTTGGCTGCTATTACTTTAAGAGATGTCGCTGCTGAATGTGACGTGGATCTGACACGCATCATATTTTCTCTCAACTCTACCTTTTCTGACCCATTTCAATCTCTTCTAATGAGCTGACGAGTTGAATCGAGTGTGTTAGATGAGGGAGACAGTGCTAGGATGCTCCAGGACAGTTTTGAAAACCATTTCAGAGGAATGTTCTTAATGTAACTCATAGATAACATTACATGCATGCACAGTTTTATGGCAGCTGTAATTGCCTTTTTGGTAACTTCATGACTTAATTGATCACGACATTGCATGCTCGTAGTTTCTTTCGCGAATTTGATATGAAAAGATACAGGCTACGCGCGCCGACACCTTTGTGTGTGTATTGAAGAGCACGCGCTCCGAGCACAGTACAGTTTTCACGCTCGTTTGACTCGCGCCGACGCTGAAGTGAAGTTGAAGCGCGCGTCTGAAACGTCTCCTGTTTGATGTGCTTGTAAAGACGTTCTGTGACTGAATAAATGAACTTTTTGTCAAGAAAAAAGAGACAGAATTAGCAGTTATGAGTGGGGTGGCCACCCCTGCATTAACGGCGTTAAGTAATTTTAACGCGTTAAACTGAAAAAATTAATTGCCTGCGTTAACGCGCTAATTTTGACAGCACTAAAAATAATATGTTGCAAGCAAGCACTGAAAATAAACATGTGTGATATATTAATGTTTGACTTTTGTGGTTGTTTTTTTACTAAACTGGAATCGAAACTGGGAATCGATAAGTGTAATCGGAATCGATAAAATTAAAACGATACCCAACCCTAGACAGGATGCAGCAGAAATTAACCATTAGTGGTGGAACAAGACTGTTCTAGGAGGCATACAGTGAACTGAATGAAACCATGTTTAGAGGTGTGACCATTAAACATTCAGTGGCACAGCTTTGGTGAGAATGACACCAAGTTCCTTACCTGCTTTGTGAGTCAGGTGACTGCAGACCTGTTTTAGGTCACATAAGCATATCAGGGACAGCCACAGATACTTTATAATACAAATAGCAAAATCTAAATACTTATTATTAAACCCAACCAAAACACAAACGTAATATGTCACTTGTGGTAAATGAAGGAATTCACATCAAATCACAGATGACCTTACCTATGGATGTTAAAGAGGACTGACGGCGCTTTCTTGGCGGTGGCATTTCACTCTCACTTTCTTCATCCTCACTTTCAGAAGCTTCAGTTTCTACATTCACTTTCTCTGCAGAAAAGAAAATAATGTACAAAAGCATTTGTTTCCATGCTTCTTTGTAATGGAACTAAACAGTGGCAATATAAAATGTGTAGGAGCAACAATGTCATGTTTTCTTACCATTAGGATCAATCATCTGGGGCCTGGGAGGGCATGGTGGGACAAACACTTGATGTTTCTTTTGCCTGAAATAAGAATTGAATGCACAACTGTAATCATACAAATAATTTGGTCCCACTTTATATTAGGTGGCCTTAACTACTATGTACTTACATTTAAATTAATCATTTGGTACAATGCACTTATTGTGTACATACATGTTTTTATATTGTACTTATATTTTAAAATATACCTATGTGTAATTACATCTGTAATTAATTTCTGTAATTACATTTATAATTACACTGTTGACCCATCCCTTACACCTTAACCCACCCTTAAACCTATCCAGACCACCAAACCTGTCCCTAACCTTACCCGTATCCCCTCAATACCAGCAGAAGTGTTTTGCAATACAGTATGAACACAATAAGTACATTGTACTTATTTTTTGATGTAAGTACATAGTAGTTAAGGCCACCTAATATAAAGTGTGACCAATAATTTAGTTTCACTTTGCAGCTTCACATGCTTTAAGAAGTGTATAGTGGACGTGATATATGATTTTATTTGATATTTAATTGTCTGTCTTAAAGCTATGTCGACAATAGTTTTGTACATATGTTCATATAATCATAAAAACAAAATATTTTACATATGAACAAAATTTCTTAACAATACGACGTGAACAACTTAACCGCAGTATTATACAGACTAATGTGTTCAATGATTTAGGCTACTTCCATACATGAAATGTAAAAGTAGGTAAATTAAAAATAAGATCAAATAATAAAATTAAAATCACCTTCTGTCTAGCTGTTTGTCTCCTGGCACACCCATCATGATGCTTTCTCCGTCTCGTGATGCGATGCTCAAACCTGCTGTTGCTTCGGTTGGGTTTATCTGGTCTGTGCCAAAGGCAAAATAAAATCGTTAACACATACTGTACACCTGATTAACTCACAATTAGGTTAATCTTTTCAAATAGACCTATTACAGTACGGTCAGACTGCACTAACATTTATGTACTCGGTAAAGTTAGTTTGATGTTTGACATTCATTAGACATTCGGTTTCATACCAATTAAACTGTTTGCGCCCTTTATGTTTTTAGCTCAAATTTAGTCAGATGGACATAAATATATGTCCTTTATGTTGCACAAGGCTTAATTTCTAAAAATAAATAAAAATAAATTAACCATCTAACTTAATTAAACAATTAAACTACATGACATTATACTATAAAACCAATACTAAAATGTTCAGAAAAACTTCCCTGTAAATGCACAAGACTGTTTTTGGAATTAGCACTTTATGGGTTTTATAATAATTTTACAACTTTTAATGTATAAAATAATATTAATTAATTAAACAACAGACAGCTCCTTTTGAGATAAAGGTATCAAATCAACTGTAAAAACCTCTAAATATTATCCCGTCATGCACAAAGCTTGTTTTTTTATTCAGAATATTCCTTTGTTTTTATATACAGTACTGAATCTGTATTTTTGATATTTAACATACTGTGCCCACCTAAAATATAAAGTCATTTTTACAGTTGATAAATTATAAAATAATGTAGTTTGTACTTTTTTTTTTTTTTTTTTTTTACTTTTATACATAAAGGTATGCCTCAGTGACAGCTCTGTACCTTTTATGTGAGAGTGTAGGAGCCTAATAAATAAATGTAATTTAAATTAATAAAAAAAAAGAGATAACACTTAGAAGCTTTTGCATCTCAGCTCTTCACATACATGTAACCCATTTAAATCCAATAAATTCACCAATTTTGGCCTGAATGTAGCAATAAAGTGAAAATTCCATATTAGTATATTTGTAATCATATTTTGTAATTGCAACTTTTACCTTTCTTATTGTTGTATTATATTTTTATTTTATTTTATTTCATTTGAATTGTTGTTTTGAAACCTTTATTTCAAACTGTGTCAGAGTTTAATGAAATTAAGTGTATTTTTGATGTTTAATATACTGTACCCAGTTTCAGTACTGTATATAAAAACAATAAAGGGATTTTCTGAACAAATAAGCCTTGTGCATGACAGGAGATAATATTTAGAGATTTTTACAGTTGATTTGATACCTTTATCTCAAAAGGTGCTATTGAAGTTATATTATTTCATACATTAAAAAGTGTAAAATTATTATAAATTAATAATTAAGGTTAATTTATTTTTTATTTTTTTAATTAAGCCTTGTGCAACATAAAGGACATATATTTAACGTTATGTCCATCTGACTAAATTTGAGCTAAAAACATAAAGGCCGCAAACAGTTTAATTGGTATGAAACTGAATGTCTAATGAATGTCAAACATCAAACTAACTTTACCGAGTACATTGCTGCCTAAAACTATTATTTTACCGAATAAACATGCAAATCCGAACGTAAATTACCACACAAACCAACACGCTTGTTAGTTATAACCTTGGCCCGGCTAATTGCCTAATGACACCTTAATTAGAAGCAGTACTTTACTCTGTTTAATGATCTACCTCATCATAGTACGACTATAAACAGAATTCAAATTTACCATGATATTCATTTTTCTATTACAAGTCTTACCTTAATTTGTCCATGATGCGTTCGTAGATGTTGTCCGCGTCGTCATCGTCTCAAAATGGCAGGTAATCGATTCCGCGCACTTCAGCTAGTTATGAATAAAGATGGCTGCCGCGCGAGCGCAGACGGAGGGGGAGGGGTGGTCGCGATGGGGACTCGCTATGTCCGGTGAACACACGCTTCCGGAGAGTTCCATCAGCAGCTACTGACGCTCTGTCGTCGCTGCGCTTTTGTTTACACCCTTACATTGGCAAGTTGCTTATGTTCAGGGATTAGTAGCATTTCAAATATATGTATTTAAAATACAAAATACTATTTTGTTTTTAAATAACTTATTTTAATTTAAATACATTTAAACTTACTATTTTTGTATTGTCAAAATAAAAAAGATTAAATGTATTTAAATACAAATGACATTTTTCTAAAGATAGGCTACTTAAAAGCTACAGTCGTGGCCAAAAGTTTTGAGAATTACATAAATATTAGTTTTCACAAAGTTTGCTGCTAAACTGCTTTTAGATATTGGTTTCAGTTGTTTCTGTGATGTACTGAAATATAATTACAAGCACTTCATACGTTTCAAAGGCTTTTATCAACAATTACATGACATTTATACAAAGAGTCAGTATTTGCAGTGTTGGCCGTTCTTTTTCAGGACCTCTGCAATTCGACTGGACATGCTCTCAATCAACTTCTGGGCCAAATCCTGACTGATAAGCAACCCATTCTTTCATAATCACTTCTTGGAGTTTGTCAGAATTAGTGGGTTTTTGTTTGTCCACCCGCCTCTTGAGGATTGACTGCAAGTTCTCAATGGGATTAAGATCTGGGGAGTTTCCAGGCCATGGACCCAAAATTTCAACGTTCTGGTCCCCGAGCCACTTAGTTATCACTTTTGCCTTATGGCACGGTGCTCCATCGTGCTGGAAAATGCATTGTTCTTCACCAAACTGTTGTTGGATTGTTGGAAGAAGTTGCTGTTGGAGGGTGTTTTGGTACCATTCTTTATTCATGGCTGTGTTTTTGGGCAGAATTGTGAGTGAGCCCACTCCCTTGGATGAGAAGCAACCCCACACATGAATGGTCTCAGGATGCTTTACTGTTGGCATGACACAGGACTGATGGTAGCGCTCAGCTTTTCTTCTCCTGACAAGCCTTTTTCCAGATGCCCCAAACAATCGGAAAGGGGCTTCATCGGAGAATATGACTTTGCCCCAGTCCTCAGCAGTCCATTCACGATTTCTGCAGAAGATCAATCTGTCCCTGATGTTTTTTTTGGAGAGAAGTGGCTTCTTTGCTGGCCTTCTTGACACCAGGCCATCCTCCAAAAGTCTTGGCCTCACTGTGCGTGCAGATGCACTCACACCTGCCCGCTGCCATTCCTGAGCAAGCTCTGCACTGGAGGTGCCCTGATCCACAGCTGAATCAACTTTAGGAGACCAAAGTTTGGAGAATGACACAAAAACATCCTCCGAGAGCAACTTCTCCCAACCATCCAAGAACAGTTTGGTGACGAACAATGCCTTTTCCAGCATAATGGAGCACCTTGCCATAAGGCTAAAGTGATAAGTAAGTGGCCTGGGGAACAAAACATTGAAATTTTGGGTCCATGACCAGGAAACTCCCCAGAACTTAATCCCATTGAGAACTTGCAGTCAATCCTCAAGAGGCGGGTGGACAAACAAAAACCCACAAATTCTGACAAACTCCCAGCATTGATTATGTAAGAATGGGCTGCCATCAGTCAGGATGTAGCCCAGTAGTTGATTGACAGCATGCCAGGACGAATTGCAGAGGTCTTGAAAAAGAAGGGTCAACACTGCAAATATTGAGTCTTTGCTTAAACTTAATGTAATTGTCAATGAAAGCCATTGGCACTTATGAAATGCTTGTAATTTTACTTCAGTATACCATAGTAACATCTGACAGAAAGATCTAAAAACACTGAAGCAGCAGACTTTGTGAAAATTAATATTTATGACATTCTCAAAACTTTTGGCCACGACTGTACAAATTACAAGTTGAAGCATATTTAAAATACATGTAAATACCAAGATTAAATATATTTACATGCAAAAGCATTTAAAAACAAAATAGTAATTTGCATTTCAAATAAATGTATTTGAAATACTGCCCATCTCTGATTATGTTTTATGCCTGATCCAAAACAAGGCAATGAGATCTGTGATCTTTTGCATACATTCCTTTTTCAAAATTGGAAAAAAAAGTTGGATTTTATTTTTATTCAAATTTGTATTTTTAAATGCTATGCTGAATACCAAAATTTAATAGATTTAAATCAATTTAAACTATACATTTTATGGACACAAAATATTGTTTTTATATGTAATGACATGGGCCCTGCAGAACACCTTTAACACAATGGCCCGGTTTCACAGACAGGGCTTAGACTAAGCCAGGGTTAGACCATAGATCAGTTAGGACATTTAAAGGGTTAGTTCACCCAAAAATGAAAATTCTGTCAGTAATTACTCACCCTCATGTTGTTCCAACCCGTAAGACTTTCGTTCATCTTCGGAACACAAATTAAGATATTTTTGATTAAATCTGAGTGCTGGATCACTCCTCCTGCAGGCTTATGGACACCTCAACTTGCTGGCCCAGAAAATGTATTAAAGACATTGTTAATATAGTCCAAGTGACTCCAGTGGCTCAATCTTAAGTTTATAAAGCGACGAGAATACTTTTTGAGTGCAAAAACAAACAAAAATAACGACTTTATTCCACTTTTCATTTCCTTCTCTCTGGGTCTCGTGTCTTTTTGCGTAGTGTTTAAGCGCAGCGCGTCTGTGTTTCACGCCACCACGTAGGCTCACTATTGGGCGACTCTGGTCACGTGTGATGTTTATAAAACTCTACATAGATTTCATCCTAAAAGTGTACATAAGAACAAATGCTAGATTTTGCATCTGCACCAAAGTTTTTTCATAAAAAACCATATGTAGGCCTATGCCAGAACCTGTGCAAAAATCCCTTTATAAATCCTAGTCAGGGGAAGATTGTGTGAACATGCATACAGTGCCTTGCAAAAGTATTCATACCCCTTCATTTTTGTCACGTTTTGTTGCAGCATTATGTTAAACTGTTTTAAATTAGTTTTTCCCCACATCAATTTACACTCCTAGCCAAAACCAGATTTGCAAATGTATTAAAAATCAAACACTGAAATAAGTGCATTGCATAAGTATTCATACCCTTAACTCAGTACATAGTTGAAGCAGCTTTACAGCCTCAAGTCTTTTTGGGTCTGATATGAGAAGCTTTGCACATCTGCATTTGGCAATTATCTGCCATTCTTTGCCTCACCTTTTCACCTCTCCAGCTCTGTCAGCTTGGATATTTTCTAGAGTCCTAGTTGTTCCAATCGTCTTCCATTATGGATAATGCTTCTGTCAACCTTCAATGCAGCAGATTTGTTTCTGAACTCTTCCCTAGATCATTGCCTTAACGCAAGTCTGTCACTGATCTTGGTTTTGCTCTGATATGCATTTTCAGCTGTTAGACCTTTTCTGAGAGGTGTGTGCCTTTCTAAATCAGACTCATTCAAATGAATTTGCCACAGTTTAACTTCACTCCAAGTGTAGGAACATCGAGAAGCAATATGGATGCTCCTGAGATAAATTTCCAGTGTCCCAGAAAAGGGTACTTTTTACATATGCAACGGGATCTTTTCAGTTTTTTATTTCTAATAAATTTGCACAGTTGTTACAAACCTGTTTTGTGCTTTGTCATGGTGTTTGAGACGTAGATTGATATGGAAAAAAAAGTAATTTAAAGCAGTTTAACATAAGGCTGCAACAAAACAAAATGTGGAAAAAAAATGAAGGGGTATGAATAATTTTGCAAGGCACTGTATATTAGAATAGAGTTGATCTCATTCATTTCCGCTGGCCAAAAAATATTTTGACTGTTTTAAACAATTCAAATTAAAGTAACTTTATGAAGTTTTATGATAAGGTGTTAGCTATTTTAGTGTAAAAACGAATAGGCCTATATATTGCAGTGTGAATATACTGTAATTGTCTGACTCTGCGTATCACAAAGTGTTTTAAAAAGGAAATGTGCAAATCTTACCACTTTCAAAGACAGTAGCATTATTCATAATGTTGTGGAGATGCCTTCACACATCAATAGCACTTCTATGCAGCTGTGGTGTACAGTAAGCTATTATCATTGGTCCTTGTATTCATTGATACCGGACAATGGACCATTTGACCACTGAATCTAGCAGTATCCACCTTAATATCGAAATAAGTTTGGAATATTGACCATTGTTCTCACTAAAAAGTATGTTCTCATAACATAAGATGTGCAGTTTAGAATAAAGATGAATTATTGTGCATCTACAACACTCCTTGCTGTCATTAAAAGAGGAAAAGTGATCAAGCTCATCCACTACAGTATGTATAGGCTATGTCTAAATTCATAGAATTTTGATTTAATTAAAAAAATTCATAGATTTTTTTAGTTAATGTAAATATGTATATTGACATGAAAACAGTTGCTTACAAATTGTTTCATTACTTTTCGCACTTCTGGAAAAGTCTACATGCATTACAACAATATAATTATATTGTTATATCTAACAATATAATTTATACTATTTTTTAATTATTAAATAATATTGTTTAAGGGAAATTAGCTGGTATCTTTTATTAATCATTGTTAAAATAAAACCACATTTTCCATTTTTAATTTGTGGTTTAAAAAAGGAATGAATGCAAATGTATACGGACCCATTTGTTATGTCAGAGATCACAGAAGATAAAGATCACAGAAGAAACACCTAAGATATTGCGTTTGGATACGTTTAAACATGTCAGAGCATATATAAAAAAAAAAAAAAAACACACACACAGTTGTTCCGATGTTGACCACAGGGGGCGCTCTCTCAAACACACTTTATACACAGACACAATTTTTGTCCGATAAACCGACCCCGTGAGGACCAATTGGCATTTCGAGGGAAACACTGCCACCTATGTTAAAATGGCCATTTCTATCGTTTTCAATGGGTGTGCCTGTGGGGACCTAGAATCAGGTCCCCACCGCTCATGAGGTCCCCACGGGTTTGGTGTGCAAACAGGTCCAAGTCCCAACCGGGATATAAAAACAAGTACACACACACACACACACACACACACACACACGCAGTTAATTTCCAAAGTTTTTACTTCTATATTAGTATTTTTGCACTGCAACAGCAATAAAAATGTTTAAATTAAATAAATGTATACTTTTATTTAACAAGAATTAATGTTAAATTAAACTGATCAGAAGTGCCAGTAAAGACATTTATGTTACAAAAGATTTCTATTTCAAATAAATGCTGTTCTTCTGAACTTTCTATTCATCTGTGAATCCTGAAAAATAAAATGTATCATGGTTTCCACAAAAATATTGTGCAGCACGACTGTTTTCAACATTGATAATAATCAGAAATGTTTCTTGAGCAGCAAATCAGTATATTAGAATGATTTCTGAAGATCATGTGACACTGAAGATACTGAAAATACAGCTGCATCACAGAAATAAATTACAGTTAAACACATATTCAAACATTGAAAACAGCTGTTTTAAATTAAAATTATATTTCACAAATTTGACTGTGTTTTGATTAAATAAATGCAGCCTTGGTGAGCAGATGAGATGTGAAGTATTATTGTGTAACATGTACTTTTAGAAAATGATGTCAGAGTTGCAGATTTGTTGGTTTAGTGGAATTTATATCACATTGAAAAATGGTATCTGTGTGTCTCAGGTCTGGCTCTGCTGGACGCCGGTGAATCCATGCGTGAGCTCGGTGAGGTGAAAGACGCTTTAGATATAAACGTCAAACAGAACTTCATAGACCCGCTGCAGAACCTGCACGACAAAGATCTCAAAGAGATTCAGGTGAGTTTGACTGGCGTCACTGTGAGAGAGCTGAGCGCTGATAGACAGACGCGTGTAAATGTGTGTGTTCCTCCGCAGCACCATCTGAAGAAGATGGAAGGCCGCCGTCTGGACTTTGATTATAAGAAGAAGCGTCAGGGGAAAGTGACGGAAGATGAGATCAAACAAGCGCTGGAGAAATTCGACGAGTCTAAAGAGATCGCGGAGCAGAGCATGTTTAACCTGCTGGAGAACGACGTACGGTGTTGTACTAACTAACATTCGTTGTACAATTCTGTATCCCACAATGCAAAGCTCAGAAATCTTTAAAATTTTCAATCCAAATTACAGATCTAAATCTTATTCGTCACTCTGGAAATGGAAGTTGAACCCATTGCATTGTGGGATACAGTATCTCAGTGTGCACTGCACATTTTGGCAAATGTAAGCCATATGTGACCCTGGAGCACAAAACCAGTCAATTTTTTGAAATTGAGATTTATACATCATCTGAAAGCTGAATAAATGAGCTTTCCATTGATGTATGGTTTAGACAATATTTGTCTGAGATACAACTATTTGAAAATCTGGAATCTGAGGGTGCAAAAAAATCTAAATATTGAGAAAATCACCTTTAAAGTTGTTCAAATGAAGTTCTTAGCAATGCATATTACTAATCAAATATTAAGTTTTGATATATTTACGGTAGGAAATTTGCAAAATATCTTCATGGAACATGATCTTTACTTAATTTCCTAATGATTTTTGACATAAAAGAAAAATGGATAATTTTGACCCATACAATGTATTGTAAAATCATATAATTCACATATTGTGCATACTATACAATTCAGAAGCCAGTGTTATTTTAGTATCCTAGATTTACTATTATAGTTTTTAATTAACATTGCGAGTTTTAATTTGAATAAAAACTAATAAAACAAACATAAACACAAATTACAAAACAGTTTGAAAAATTTTGTGTTTGTTGTTTTTTAATGTTTATATAGTTTGTGTTCATTTTTAATTCCGTTTTAGTTACTTTACTACATGAAATTAAATAAGAATGATAAATGTTGTCTTGACAGCTAGCTGAAATATTTAATCTAGTTTTATAATATATTTGTTAATTATTTCATGTTACAAAGATTTTTTTTTGGTTTTATTGATAATAATCTAGCAGAAACTAGTGTGTACTGTTTATTTTTTAAATAGTATGTAAAATTGTGTTACATGAGGGTTTGACAGACTGGGGTCTGTGAGTTAATAATTAAATCATAAAAATGTAATATTAAAATGAATAAATAAAAAAATCTAAATAAACACTTACTAAATATGAATAAAATCATAATATGTCAAATTAAAGCTGCAGTCCATAACTTTTGGTGCTCTAGCGGTTAATAATCAGAACTGTGTGCATCTCGTGGAAGAACATTGTAGCCGGAGCTTCTTCTCTCTGTTTATGTTTATAATAAATCACGCAGGTACTGGGCTCCTCCGCAGCAGTTCCACCAGTACCAATCTGAAATAGTCCGAATATAAACACTTATTATAGGTATACCGTAGTGATTCAGGATAAGCCAAAAACACGTTTTGGAAAATGGATTCATGATGTACTCGCTTATTATATGAATTTTGTAAAGCTTGAACACAAAAAAAGTTATGGACTGCAGGTTTAAATAAATAAATAATATTAAAATAGTAACTCTCAAATAAAACACTGGAAAATATGAATTATTTGTTCAACTGCATGTCTTGAGTAGCTGACATCAGAGAACCGTCAGCATGCAAATGTGTCATTAAATTATTATAAGTTGTTATCAAAGTTGTTCAGCTGACAAAAAAAACCATTTGTGAATCCATTTGTGTCAGTATATTGTACATTAGTGTGTGTGTGTTTGTAGATCGAGCAGGTGAGTCAGCTGGCGGCTCTGGTTCAGGCTCAGGTGGAGTATCATCAGCAGGCTGCTGAGATCCTGCAGCAGCTCTCCAGCAAGGTAGAAGACAGGTCAGAGGCTGCAAACTCCCATCATGCACCTGGGTTCTTCACATGACACACACAGTACTTCCACTGGGAGAGACATTAAATCTAGTGCTGTTAAACGATTAATCGCGATTAATCGGATCCAAAATAAAAGTTTTTGTATACATACTATATGTGTGTACTGTGTATATTTATTATGTATATATACATACACACACATACATGTATATATTTAAGAAAAGTATGTTAAGTTTATACATTTAAAATATTTATATATAATATCAATTATATGAATATAAGGAAATATTTTCAAAATATATACTGTATGTGTGTGTATTTATATATACATATTAAATATACACAGTACACACACATATATTATGTAAACAAAAACTTTTATTTTTGGATCGTTTGACAGCACTGTACATTAAAACAACACTGTAGTTTATCAGATTTAGCAGAAACATGTTTCTAAAATAAAATAAAATTGTCTTTAAAGATATAATTACATGCCAATAAATACTAAAGTATATTTGTAAATTTTACAGTGGAGATTAATGAGATTCTATTCTTGAATAATTATAAATATGTGCTGTTGATTAAAATGTGTTTGTGTGTTACAGGATAAAGGACATGTCCAACAAACCCCGGAAGGAGTACTTTCCCAAACCCCGCATGGAGCTTCAACTGCCCACTGAGAATTACAACGGAGGAATAAACTCTGCAAAATCACCTGCACGCTCACCAGGTACAAACACACACACAAATACAAAAAAAAACACTGACATACAGACGAATGTGACTAAAGCAGAAAACACGCACAAACAGATGTATTCAGCTCATATTTCACCCCCAAAAGATTCAAAGTTACATTTTACAAGAAAATACTATTTCAGTCTTTCTGCTTAAGAATTTTAAGTTTAATTTAATGTTGCTTGCTATTTCTTTGTCATTATTTGTGAAATTTACTAGCAATTTCTGAGTGAAAATTGTTTCAAAGTAAATCCTACAGCATTTTTTTTTCAATGTACAACTATAACGATAACAGCACAGAATAACAATATTGTTAGAATCACTTTCAGAACAATGTCCAGAACAGAAATCTGAAGTCGGGTTCAAAATTATTGTTTGATTTTGTTGACATATTAGAGTTAAAGATTTTTCCAGAGGGAACTTTAGATTTCTCTTTTTATCGCTCCATAAACCAGAAAATACTGTCAGCAGACAGAAAACAAATACATTTTCACCATGTTTTTATGAATAAAATGTTGTCTAAATCAGTGTGAATGAAATATGAATCTCTCAGTAAAAACCCTCAGACTATAGAGAGCAATATGTATGAAAGTAATGCTGAAGTGGAGAAACAAACTCATAGCCTTTAAATATATGCATTTTTGCCATGTTTTTAAGAAATAATATGTTGTATAAATCAGTGCGAATGAAATATAAACAAACCCCTCAGTAAAAACCTTCAGAATATACAGAGAAATAAAACTGTAAGATTTGGTGAATGAAAGTAATGCTGAAGTGGAGAAACAAACTCATAGCCTTTAAATATATGCATTTTGGTCATGTTTTTAGGAATAAAATGTTGTATAAATCCATGTGACTGAAATATGAACAAACCCCTCTGTAAAAAAACGTAAGAATATAGAGATGAATAAAACTGCGAAGTTTGGTGTTTGTAAGTGCTGCTGAAGTGGAGAAAAAACTCTTTAAAGATATGAACTGGAATTGAAATCTACAGATGCAAATAGATAACGTGCAATACAATAAACACTTAGATGTGTTTTTTGGATTTTTTTCTTTATGCCAGTCTGAAACTACACTTAATGAAATTCCAAACAGCCCAAAATCTCAAAACTGACCAGTGTTTTACTATTCTGTATTTTGTTTGGCTTTTATTTGATTGTTTTCATACTATGTAGTTTGACTTTGTTCTTTGCAGATGTGCATTCTGTAAAATGTATTAGTTAATGAAAGTGTTCTCACTAACATAACTTTTGATTTTGTTTAAAGTAGTGCTTTCAAACGATTAATTGTGATTAATCGCATCCAAAATAAAAGTAAAATGTTATGTTAAATATGAAATATATTTATATATAATATGAAATATAAGAATATAAATGTATATACATGTAAATAGTTTCAAAATATATACTGTATGTGCGTGTATTTATATATACATAATAAATATACACAGTAAACATACATAACATATAGTATGTAAACAAAAACTTTTATTTTGGATGCGATTAATCGTTTGACAGCACTAGTTTAAATATAGTTCTTGTTTCTGTTAATGATAATAACTTCTACTCAGTACTTTTTAAAGAGCTTTCGTTCTGTCTGTGGCTCAGCTCCGTTGGATCAGCCGTGCTGTCGCGCGCTGTACGACTTCGAGCCGGAGAACGAGGGCGAGCTCGGCTTCAAGGAGGGCGACATCATCACTCTGACCAATCAGATCGACGACAACTGGTACGAGGGCATGATCCACGGCCAATCAGGGTTCTTCCCCATCAACTACGTGGACATCCTAGTGCCTCTGCCTCACTAGGCACCGCCCACCCCCTCTGTTGCCTAGCAACCTGACAGCCGCCTTTATCGTGCATCTGTGCTACAGCTTCACTTCCTGTTCCTGTCGATCAGTGACTCGGAGGATTATGATGATGTTGAGGAGGATTATAGACATTACGGAGTCCCGTCTGAGTGGAGAAACAGTTCAAGTGCTCAGTGTGAGTGTGTGTGAGTGTTTGCGCTCCTGGACTTGTGGTTTACGGTGAATCACGAGTCTGTTTATATTGTTTTCCTCGTGTTTCAGGTTATTTATTTGTACTTTGCCTTGATTGACATAAGGGAACTAGCGCTTCACTCTTCTGATAAACCTCACTTAGTCCAGCTCTATCCCAGCATGCTTATAGGAAAGTTCTGGATCTCCAGATGTGTGTTTCATTGCGTCGCTGCTCTCTGTTTGTCGCACACGTTAAATATTTTTCTCCTAGCTAAGCAGCGAACAACAAGATGTTCCGATTGCTTAATTTTTTTGCTTGCTGATGCATTTTGGCTTTGGCTCTGAACAGAAATTTTGCTCGTGCACTGCAAAAGTGATGTTTTTCTCAGTGTTTTTGTCTTGTTTCCAGTACAAATATCTAAATATTCTTAAATCAAGATACATAAATTACTTAAAATATACTTAAAGTCGTGTTTCATGAAAAAAAAATCAAAATGAAGTGAGTTTATGCTTAAAGCAATAAAAAATATCTGACAATGGAATCTAAAAAAAAAAATCACTTTGAATGAAGTTTATTTTTCTGCCCCCTCTGACAGATATTTTTTCTTTTTTTAAGCAAAAATAAATTTTTAAATCTTTTTTTCATTAAATAAGACTTCATATTTTAAGACTTTTATTTTTTAAATGCATAGTAAATATAATATTATATATTTGATATATATATATATATATATATATATATATATATATACACACACACGCACACACACACACACACACACACACACACACACACACACACATATATATATATATATATATATATATATAGTAAATATATCTTCATTTAAGATTTTTTGTAGAAATTTATAATGGAAAACAAGACAAAAAAGGGTAACACTTTACAATTAGTTAACTGTGGTAAACTAACATTAACTAACAATTTTTTACAGACTTTATTAATCTTTGTTTATAAAATTACAACCTTTCCTTGTTAGTTCATGTTGGCTCAGGTTCATTAAATAATATTAACAGGTGCATTTTTATATTAATAAATATTGAAATTAACATGACCTAAGATTAATAAGTGCTTAAGATTTATTTTTCATTGTTAGTTCATGTTAACACATGGAATATTGTAGTGTTACCTAAAATACTAAGAAAGAAAATAATTTTTGCTGTGTGGTTGGGAAGCTTTCTCTTTGTTTGCTTGTTTAAGAACTACATATTGTTCATCATTTCCAGTGAAATATGAAAATGCAATAAGGATATTGAACAAAGAGCACACACATGTTGACACGACGTATTTTGGAACATGGTAGCTGGTTTGTTATCGGTCCAAAGTGGTCAACCAGCCCTAAAACCCGTTTAACCAAGATGGTCGACCAGATCAACTTGAGCTAACAGTTCAGCTGATAAACCATCTAGACTAGCGAATGACCAGCAATGTGCAGCCATCATAAGCTAGTTAAACTGGGTTTTCCTTTCTCAGCCTGATGGAAGATGTTTCCTAAAGCAGCGTATAAAGTCTTATTTTTTAAACAAGTGGTATTTCCACAAATGCCAAGATTGTGTTACCGGAGTGCGCTGGTTATTGTGTGTGTGTGATCGTATCCACATAGAATATAATGCTAGTTACTACCGTAGTGTTAGTGGTTAGTCGTTAGTGCCGTGACGTTTGTAAGCACATGTGGTTTGAGAAAGACTATTTTTAATGTTAAACTGATGGATTGATTGCAGCTAATGAACATTTATAGCGTCTAACAGACTGAAGTGTAGCAGCGTTTGTTGTTTTAGTGGTTGATGGACCATGTTCTTCAGCACAGCTCGTGCTGTGTGTCGTATGATGCCTTCAACGCGTTCGGCCTTCGTTTGAAACCCGTGCCGTATGTCGACCGCTGCTCGCGGCCAGACCAGTGACTATGGAAGCTATTTCCACCACAGAATAAAAAATAAATGGAATTTTTATCTCACAATTATGACTTTTCTCACAATTGCAAGTTTATATCTAGCACTTGCAATTGATAATTTATTTGAATTTTGAGTTTACATTTCACAATTCCTTTTTTTTTTCTTGTTTTTGCAACAAAATTTTAAAAAGTAGTTGAAACTATGTTGCAATTTGGACTTTTTTTTCACAATTCTGACTTTTTTTCACGATTCAGAGTTTATATCTCAAAATTCTAAACTTTTTCTCGGGATTCTGACTTTTTTTTTGTTGCAATTTTAAGTTTACATCTTGCAGTACTGACTTTTTCTGGGAACTTTGAGTTTATATCTCGCAATTCCAGTTTTTTTCTTGGAATTCTGACTTTTCTCTTGGAATTTTAAGTTTATATCTCGCAGTTCTGGCTTTTTCTCGGAATTCTGGCTTTTTTCAAAATTATAAGTTTACATCTGGCAATTCCGACTTTTTTCTCTCTCAGAATTCTGACTTTTTTCTTTGAATTTTGAGATATTTCCCCCGGAATTCTGACTTTTTCTTGGAATTTTGAATTTATATGTTGGAGTTCTGGCTTTTTTCCCGCCATTCCGATTTTTTCCCTCTCTGAATTCTGACTTTTCTCTTGGAATTTTGAGTTTTTATCTCACTATTCTGACTTTTTTTTTTCTTCTCGGAATTCTGACTTTTTAAAAAAAAAAAAAAAATTTAATTTTGAGTTTAAATCTCACAATTCAGTGTTTTTTTTTTCCATATATTTTAAAAAAGAATAATTGTGACTTTTTTTCCTCACAGTTGCGAGTTTATATCTCATTTTGCTTCGCAATTCTGACTTTTTCACAGAACTGAAAACAAGTCAGTATTGTAATATAATACTTGCAATTACCATTTTTTTGTTTTATTCCATGGTGGACATAAGCTTCCATAAGTGTTTAGAAGCGTAGCGGAGAGATTCTTCTTTTTGTCATGATTTTATTCAGGGCTGGTAGCTGAAGAAACGCATCTGTTCTGGAGGACAGCAGATTTCTTAATGTGAGCGTGTGTTTTGCGCCATCTGTGTCCGAATCAGGTGCAATGTTACAGCATGCATCACATCTCCTTCATGGTCATTGAGCTTTTGTTCTGAATAGCCGTGAACACACAAGCGACACACTATGAGATGTTTTGTTTTGATTTCTGGTGTGTCATGCTGTGTAGCTCCGCCCATGTGGCTTCACCTGTGTTCTGATTGGCTGCGGCTGTTTCACGTCAAATATGCGCCGCATCGCACCTGGTTTGTGAATCTCATGAAACCTGTTAAGAAGATCATGTCCAGCTCATATTTCACCCCAAAACTCAATTATGTTTGACTTTTTTAAGATAATTAATGTGCAATCATTTTTGCACTGTCATTATTTTTATGACAATTAAATACTGTATGTTTACATTGATGGAAATATGAGAAAATATAAATGCAAACAAGTTATTGTCAGTTGTAAAGTATATTTGTAGAGAACAAATAAAATGTTATTTTTTAATGTAATCAAAATAACCCAACTGCAGTTTGATTGAGATTAATTGGAATGCACAAAAAAAACATGATTTCTGAAAATTGTTAAAAACAGAGTTATCTGTTTTTGCAAATGAACTCTTCATATATAGAGAGTATATATAAATGAACTCTTCATATATATATATACATACATACATATAAATATGTACAGTGCCCTCAAAAGGTACTGGAACAGTAAAGACAAAATAGCTCTGTTGTCTGTGGAGTCAAGACATTTACAAATATGTTTAAAAGATGAATATGAGACAAAACTACAGAATGTCACATTGTATTATTGGGTGATTAAACACATAGATGTTTTACCAGCTGAGAAGTTCAGCACTTTTAGAGTTCATCCCTCGATCTGATGTGAGGATAAGTATTGGAACAGTTGCTTCGCAGGTCTTTAATTGATCAGCTGTGTCCTGTTGCATTAATTCTTCAGATATTAAAAGCAGGGAATGTCTCGTATCAGTTATATCCATTACTTCTGCATTCGATGATGACGCACAAACCAGGATGAAGACGAAGGAGCTGACTTTGAGAGAAAAGCAAGCAATTTGGATGCTAAAAGAGAAGAGGAAGTCAATTATAGCTCCAGCAAAAACAAAGGGCATGAAGAAATCAAGAGTTTGGAAACCACCAGCGACACCAGCCACCAACAACGACCTGATCGGCTGAGAAAACAACAGTAGCTGATGACAGACAAATCATAAAAGCTGTGAAAATGAACCCTAAAAGACATGTCTGTAAAATCACCAACAACTTCCAGAAAGCTGGGTGACGCTCTGACAATCTACTGTCCTCAGGAGACTTTGACACAGAGTTACAGACGCTACACAGCGAGATACAAACCTCTGACCAGCTCCAAAAATAGAAAGGCAAGATTAGAGTTTGCAAAAAAGCACAAAGGTGAGCCAGAAGAGTTTGAACTGTTTATGGACCGATGAGACAAAGATGAACCTTTATCGAAGTGATGGGAAGCAAAAATGTGGAGAAAAAAGGGAACTCAATGATCCCAAGCACAGCCTCATCTGTAAAGCATGCTGGAGGTGGTGTCATGGCTGTCTCTCAACTTTACTGATGACTTCATGTATGATGACAGCAGCAGAATGAATCTGGAAGGGTACAAAACCATCTTGCCTACCGATATTCAAGAAAATGCCACCAGATTCACTGGGAAGTGCTTCATATTGCATCAGAACAATGACCCAAAACACCTGCCAGTTCAGTCCAGGAGTTTATCAGGGCAAAGACATGGAAAGTCTTAGATTGCCCGAGTCAATCTCCAGATTTAAAGCCGATCGAACATGAATTTCAGCATCTGAAGAAGAGAGTAAAGGCAGAAACTCCCCAAAACAAGCAACAAATGGAATTGGCTTCATTAAAGGCTGGGAATGTATTTGAAAGGATGAGAGCAAGAGTCTGGTGATGTCTGTGGGTCACAGACTCACTGCTGTGATTACATGCAACTAAATAATATCTTTTAATCTTTTATATCTGCCTTATGTTCAACTGTCCCAATACTCATGCTCACATCAATGAGTGATGAACTGTAAAAGTGCTGAACTTCTCAGCTGGTAAAACATGTATGTGTTGAAACGGCTAATAATAAAATGTGACGTTCTGTAATTTTGTCTCATATTCATCTTTTCATCATATTTGCAAATGCCTCGACTCCACAGCCAACAGAACAAGTTTGTCTTCACTGCTCCGATACTATTCGAGGGCACTATATATATATATATATATATATACAGTGTGTATATAATTCTTAAACAGAAAATATTCACAAGTTCTCTGATGACACGTAGTGGTCAGCTAAATAGAATTTCATATATTTTAGTAAGCTTTTTGAGATTTTTATGATTGATAATTATTAATAGTAATTACAATTATAATTTAATTTATAAATTAATTTTATTTTTAAGCATTTTTAGTAAGTGTTTAGTTTTTCTGTTTTAAATTTATTTATTTATTTGAATTTTACATATTTATGATTTAATTTATTATTGGCCTTTCATCAGCTCATGATTGTGATTTTTTTTTTTTCATGAGAATTTAGCGTAAATCTGTTTAATTGGCATGAAAATATTGTCACATAACTGTAAAAAAAGCAGACTAGATTTCACTTTACAGTAATAATCTAAGCTGGGCGTTTCTTTGCAGGATTCATGAGGTCGAGACACGCATGCTTTCTAATGGATCTTATGATTAAATCAGACAGTGTTATTATTGATAGTATTATCACAGATTTCCAGTCAGTCACATCTGATATGGGCAATAACTCTGAAATCACTCTCTTTGAGTTCTATATGAATATATATATATATACAGTATATACATATATAATGTAAATGTGTGTTTGAATGGCAGTATAACACTTGAATCATCGCTCCACGACACAAACCTGTAATGTGTGTGTGTGAGTGAAAGCGTGAGTGAGTCCATGTGTGTTTTGCACGTGATGTTACAGATTCACTGTTATGAATTGGTTATGATGGTGTACGTTTGTATTTATTTTGCTCTTTTCCTGTGCTGGACGACAAATCTGTACCGCTTGATGTGAGAATATAATGAGAATAAACACAATGTCACTGCGGCGGCTCACAAATTGTTTCTGAAGCTTCAGATTCTGCTGGAAATTAATGACTCTTCTCAGGTTTATTGTGGTAGATATAGTATCCAGGCCATTACGAGTTATTCTAAACACATAACATCTTCAATAAATTTAATGTAAAATCTGCAATCTTTAAATGAAAGATTAAATGGACAAACAATGCAGACTTATTTTCACAGCCTTCTTTGATATTTACCAAGGGTATGAATAATATTGAGCACAACTGTATATATATATATATATATATTTTTTTTTTTTTTCCTAGTCACTTTCCGTGAGATAATGGGTGTTCAAACCAGTTTTTCTTCAATTCATAACATTTTCATATATGTGAAAATAAAAACGTCACAGATCAAGTTAGGTAGAAATTGTCAAACATCCTGAGAAATAATGAATCTCTGTTGAAAATTCTTGGATGGAGGCCAAATTATTTTTGAAATGCAATTTATTTCCTTTTGTAATATACAGTAAAACCATCAAACATTCAGTTAAATCAGAAAGACCACAGCAAACGCACAATATCTGAACTTTTAAAAATTTATTATAAAAAAAGCACCTCTACACTTTTGAATCAACAGCTAAATGTGTACAAAAATAAAAAGAAATCTAAAAAAACCCAAACAAAAAAACAGAACAGAACACTTGCGTTATTGCTGGAGTCGTTAAACATGTACATAAAGAAAAACTCAAGATAACCCTCCGCCGTCTCACATCAGTGAAACTCTCTACTCGTCATCATCATCATCCTCATCGTCATCTTCCTCATCCTCGTCCTCATCTTCATCATCGTCATCACCATCGTCGTCAGCCTGGGCCTTTTTAGTTGAACCCGTTGGTCGGCCCGGTGCCCTCTTAGAGGCTGCGCCTCCTGCGCGGTACGCTGCCACCTCCTGCCAATCACAGAGCGGTCAGACTCAGGCCACGCCCACACCATCACATAAACATGGATGTGGATCCGTGACTCACCTTCTCGTATTTCTCACGCAGTTTCATGGCTTTCTGCTCGAACGGCGCGCGATCTTTGATGCTCTGCTTTGACCACAACTCGCCCAGCTTCTTCGCCGTCTCTCCGATGGACAGACTCGGGTTCTCGCTCTTCACCGTTGGCCGGAACTCTGAGCAAAAGACGAAGAACGCAGATCTGCGCAGAGGAAAACCGTTAAAATCACAGTTATGCATGACAGAAATTTGAAGAAAAAAAAAAAACATTGGACCACAAAGCCTGTCAAAAGGGTCAATTTATACACTTATGTTTGTTTTTACATATGTATAAGTTATATAAACTGTAATATACACCACATGAATCCTATAATCTACATATTTTTAAGAGTCTTAAATTCCTAATATTTATTAATAAATTCAAAGCAATTTTACACAATAGAAATATTGCAATTTGTAAAATACATATTTATAAAGTTTGAGTAAATATATTGGATATATTATGTATAAAGTTAAAATTTTATATATTATATAAAATATAATTATAATGTATAAGTACATTTATCTACCATGAATTTTATTTCAGTAATTTTTTTATGAGACACTAGATGTTCAAACCAGTTTTTTTACTTTTCCCAATAAAATATAATATACTGTGTTTCATACCGGGCTCTTATTTAACTAAAATAAGGGAATGAATTAAGTCATAGGAACGAATTCTTAATTCATGGCCATGAAATCTTTCATTTCCCCGCATGTTTACTACAGTAAGAGATGCGAAAACTGATTAAAACTGAACGACAATAAAATAAACCTGCGAAATTAAAGGGTGAGACGGCGAGGATTTGGGAAAAGAAACAATAAATATTATAAAATTCCTGGAAACTCGTGACCAACCGGCAGAACAGAACAAAGCCGTGCATGGATTTAAACGCACAGGTATCGAACAGCATTATTCATTTTACAGTCCTGCTACTAACCTTTTATTTAGACTAAAACCCCTTTAATTCAGAGAAAGCCTGCGTTTTGAGAGGCATTTGCACAGCTGCCGGTGAATATATGCCACTGCAACAGACGCATTTCGCAGTATTAAGGTTAACAATTAATCAATCGTTAATTTAAACGACTATCTATCCCTAAAATATA
This sequence comes from Acrossocheilus fasciatus, assembly GCA_036784905.1. Lineage (NCBI taxonomy): Eukaryota > Metazoa > Chordata > Actinopteri > Cypriniformes > Cyprinidae > Acrossocheilus > Acrossocheilus fasciatus. The sequence goes on from CM071960.1 coordinate 28,114,507, forward strand.
CCCCACTCATAACTGCTGATTCTGTTCAGCAGATCTTAAAGAAATAGCAGCCAAAACAACCTAATAACCAGCTGCTGTGATGTGTTCATCAAGAACAAAAGAAAAAGAGGAAGTTAATAACTTTTATATAGCTGTAATCTGTATTTAGTTTAGAATTTAGTGTTTGATAACTTTATTCAATTTCTGTATATTTCTGCTGAAGGGCACAGGTAGATAAACATCACATTTATTATAATGGGTTTAGGTGAAGATTGCTTTAAGTTCACTTAAATTAGAAGTTATTTTTAAAGTCTACTAAATGTTAAAATTGATAGCTCAAATTATAATGTAATGTTTAATGGCTGTAGTCAATGGTTAAATATCAGGGGGACTTTTTTTTTTAATAGAGAAATCAGTATTACTTTGTATCAGTGATACGGAAGTCCAGTCATAAAAAAGATGCTGTTAAACACATAGTAAAAATATGTTGTTTGTACATTAATTTGAAGATTGAATGTGGAATTATTGCAATATAGAAGTATATTTAAAAACTTCAATGTTCAATTAATTTCAGGAAAAAGTGTGAGATTAATTCGTTTTTTTTTTTTAATCGATCGACAGCACTAATATATATATATATATATATATATGAGATGAAGATGTTAAACTCGGTGAGCTGTAGACTGATGCGTGTGACTTACGGCGGGCGTTTTGGGGCGTTCGGGTCTTTCTTCTTCCTGCTCATCTTGCCGACGCCTTTGGGCGGCACATAATTCTTCATCTCCTTGTCGTAGCGAACTTTATCCACTTTGGCCATGTCTTCAAACTTGGTCTTCTCTGAAGCGGTCAGGGACTGTAGGGACAGAAGAGCAGTGGTTAGTGACGGCACCTTCATCATCATCATCATCATCAGTGTGACGGTCGCTCACCTTCCACTGCACGGAGCACTTCTTGGAGAACTCGGAGAAGTTGACGGGAACGTCGGGACTCTTGCGCTTGTGCTCATCGCGATACGTCTGCACAAAGTACGCGTACGCAGATGTCTTGCCCTTGGGTTTGTTCACGTCTCCTTTCACCATGTTGATCACCTGACAGAAATCACCACACACACTCAAGCCTGACAGCACACCAACACACAACCAGACATACACGTGTTAAACTATGAGCGTATACACACACTTAAAATACATTTGCACACACAGTTACTTAAAATTTTATTTAATTACATATTTGTATATTTTAATGTTTCGTATGTGTATACATATATATATATATATATAAACAAATATGAATAAGTACATCAAATCACACATTAAATATAATTTTAGACATTAAACAATGTATACAGAAAATGTTTGAAACATATATAATGCGTGTGTGTGTGATTAATAGAGTGGAGGAACTATGATGTCTCTTTGTAGGCAAAAGCGAGTGTATTTGAACACTTCCGGATCCATCGTCCCAGAGTCAATGAGTTTTTTTTAAAATGGGATTTTGGTTAAATCCCTTAATTAAGGTCCGTGGTTCACAAGCTCAAGATACTTTCATGTTTTATTCTACGACATAAAACACACCAGTTACACCACACTCGTGATTTTTTTTAACTGTTACGTTTCTTAAAAAAGACGGTTGCTAACAAGTTGATAAATGGGACTACAGACGCTGTCGGAGACATTAAACGTCATCACGCCGAACAGTTTATCAGTTTACAGTAGGGCTGGACAATAATACAACATTAATATGCATCGCGATATTTTTTTTTCAATAACGGTGATATGATTTTTAAACACATTTCCAGTGTTTCCCATACACTGATGTATTCATTGAATAAACACGAGCACAGCACGTTTCAAAAAGCGGGTGATTTATATGAATGCATCTCTGAAGGGAACATACTGTCTTCAGAACAGTTTTAATGGCATTTTCATTTTATCTGATAAAGTAGAGTTCATGAAAATGATGCTAAAAATTCATCTTAGAAATCATAGGAATAACTTGGATTTTTAAATATTTTCAAACAGAAAACAGTTATTTTAAATGTTAAACATTTCAGAATGTTACTGTTTTTGCTGTATTTTGGATCAAATAAATGCAGGCTTGGTGAGCAGAAGAAGATTCTTTAAAGAACTAAAATATTACGGTTCAAAAACCTTTGACTGGCTGTGTACGTTAGCCTATAGTTTGAAGTTAAAGATATTAATAAGGTGAGTCTGAGATGTTTATTTGACAGTGATTTCACATTTCTTGTTTGTATGAAGGCTAAATACAAATAAAAGATGACCCGAAATGCTTCGGAGGGAAGATGCTCGAGTTTATCACTTACTGATGCGGAGACTCTGGGTTCAGACCATAAGGTAAACTCATACAATTATTTCATGTAAACACCACATTTACCGGCTCAGTCACGGCGAAAGTGAAACTTTAACGATGCATACCGCTTAAAACCATGTTAGAATTAAATGTTTACGGCCACAAGAAGCTGTTAGAAAACATATAGACTGAGGATTTCCTAGAAGCAACGATAAAATAACATTTTTGTGTACCAATCCTAATGAAATGAGAGCTGAAATGTGGTACTTTATTCACTAAAATAAGTTTAAGCTTACCATATCCAAAAACTCACTCATTTAACAGATTAAATGCACTAGAATTCTATTGAAAAGTACGTGGGCATACATTTTTAATTAAAATATTCATATTAATCAAGGATTTATTGACTTTTAATGCACCTTATATACAGAAATACGTGTTTTCAAATGTCCTTTGGTTAAGATTTAATTTATTCACTACACTATTTATTCAGTTTGGTTCTATTTTTGTATTTATGTCCAGTTTATATGAAAAGGTTCATGTAGCGTGGATTAAAACTCATATACAGAGTAAATACTTTTCACTGAACGGGTTAAAACTAAGTTTGAGAAAGTTGTCGGGAGCGCGCTGGTGATGATGATGATGATAATGATGATGCTGATGATGATGCTGCTGAAGGCGCGCGGCCGTGTTGCTGTAGTTCGTTTATAGCCTAAGTTTAGCTTTTAAGTTCTGGCGCTTTTATTTAGACTTCAAAATTCGCCAAAGTTATATTATTTTGTGAAGATTATCTTGATGGACAAAACGCGTAAGTTTCATGAACTATGATGGAACACAGAGCTTATTTTTTGCGATTATCCAAGCGCCTTTGGAAGAATCCCATTAGCTTTCTGTCGAGGAACCGGTTTCATGCTAACAGCGGATCCGCCTACAGAGTGACGTCATAGCTCCCCCACTCTGTAGTGCGCATCATTTTGTTAATCAGCTGATCTCAAGAGTGTTTTGTTTTCGAATATGTAAATAAAATAATTCATCTTCCGACATAAGTGCATTATATCAGCCATTAAAAGCTCAAACACGATACAATACAACGCTGAAGTACTCGAAAATTACTCAAATTTAACGTTTTCTGAATAAAGAACCGCGATTGCAATTCACCTAAAACGAAATAAAATTACTGTATTGAATTGTACGAACACATAAACGAGTTCTGACTCAGAGAAAACGCACTAATTCAAGCGTTTATTCTCGGTTTTAAGAGCACTTTTGTTGTAGTTGGGCGAAGGCTTTTGTTAAACAAAGATTCCTCCATTTTTCCTTCCCGCCTAATTCCCTCATCGCCGCCCTCCCCCATCTCTCCGTCTACGCACGTTATATCCTCCAGAAACGACGAATTAACGCAATACACGCGTGAAACGGACCGCAAAGCGCCGTTATCGCACCGATTCCTCGTTAAAACGCGTTAACTGCGATCCGGTGCGGCGCGGCCTCGCGTAAACCAGCAAAAACCGTTTTAAATGGCGCTCGCGCTAACATCGCGCGCCCGCAACTAAACAACCGCGTACGGTTAAATCCGCAAACGCGTGTTTACAATTATATAAAATATAGTTTTTGAAATCCGACAAACCTGTTCTTTATTCTCTGCAGACCAACGCACGACTCTCCTCAGTACTGTGGCTCTCACGTGATCGCGTGTGCTGCGCGTGCGTGACGCGAAGAACGGAAGGCAGCCTGGACTCGGCTTCTGATTGGCTCTGCTCGTGATCGGGGACGTCCAATCAGCGACCGCGCTCAGAGGAATCCGCTGAGCTGATTGGCGGACTGGAATCCTTGGTGTGGTTCGAATGTTTGTAAACTCAACTCCCAACGATAATAACAATATAAAATATAATGCAATTTATTGTGATATTTAATAATTATAATGCAAATTACATTAAAATAATTATATCAACTACAATGTAAACCACATAAATCGTATAATTTTTTTTTATCGATTCGCGTTTGCTCGCTTGTTCGGACTTTTTTCTCGCAATTATTAATTTCAGTCACGAAATATAAACTTGCAATTGCGAAAAATACGAATTGTTAGATGAAAAAAAAAGAAAAAGTGGCAGTTGCCTTTTTATATTTTTATTTCGTGGCGAAAATAAGCATCAATGAAAGTCATACAGGGGAATTATAATTGTTTTTAAACTATAATATTAATTATTGTGATTATTCATTATAATAAAATAAATTTTAATCTACTTAAAAATAATAGATTATTTAAAATCATAACCATACAACGGAATTTTAAAAATAATAAATCCTTTTGCTTTTGTCCATGCCCAAGGTCGAAAATGATTGGATTTTTGTGATTCTTAAGCATATGAATATTGATATACAGGTACCATTAACTAAATTGGAAATCAAAAGTTTAATTAAAATTTCTATTAGGAAAACGTGGCAAGAGAGATGAGATAAAGAAAACAAAGGACTGCTTATTATGGGAATAGAAAGGAGGATATAGTAATATTATGTAGGATGAGAACTAGACACTCTGTTATCATTGTGGACGTCCTGAAAAATTGTGTTGATAAATTTCAGGGCATTTGAAATATTTCATAAAAAATAAAAGGAATTAAAGAATGCAGGCATAAATTATTTTACTTTGCAGAGTATATTAAATAGTTCTTATAAAACCCATAAAGCTCTTATAAATTTCTTGAAAAATCTAAATTGTATGATAATTGTATTTCTCTCTCTCTGAGGTCTTTCCTTGAAATCAATGCCTCACACTCATCATTATCAGTAGGTGGCGGAATATGCACCAAAACATCAAAAAGAAGAAGAAGAAGAGTTGTGTGATTCTCCTCCGCTCCGCTCGGCGGCGCTTGAGGACTCGCGCTCGACGCTCGTGACGTCACACACAAACACGCGCAGAAGAAGAGCGGAATCGTTCAGCGCGCGCGTCTCACAGATCGGCGATTATAATATTTCATATTTGCGCTCATATTGTAATAAATATAAACGCGACAGCGGAAGAGTGTTCGTGTCCAGACGGATGGAGGAGTTTCTAAAGCACTTTAAAAACCACAGCAGAGCGGTACTTTTACTTCAGTCTCAGATTTCTCTCGCTTTTTAATTAGAAAAATATCAAGTTATCCTGATATGTTTATATATTTAACACACTTGTGTGTACTGTAAAATATTATACTTTTGAAATACGTTTATAGTAATTGCAATATAGTATTATATAAGTGTGTGTGTGTGTATTAGTGCAGTTTATATACCTTCTAATTATGTTAAGATTAATTGTATTATTGCTAATTATATGTACATCAATTATACCTAATGTTTTTCGGTGCAAAAAGTAAATATTATACTTTTTTTTTTTTTTTTTTTTTTTACCATGATTTATAGAAAACAGCCAGTAAAATGTCATTCAGTGTAATAATCTTTTCAGGAATATTTACACTAACAATCATTTTATGCCATTTTATGCCAAAAACTACTTACTTCTGATTTTACATTTTTAAAACTTTAGCACGATCCCATTTTGGCCATTTGTCAGAAATATTTTTTTACTCATTTAAAATGCAATCAAATTTAGTATGCTGACTTATTCTTTATATATAAAACATACAGGTCAGAGTAAGTATGTTGTGCTGTGTGTCAAAATAATTAATGCATTATTATTTATATTTTTACTGACTACATAGTTACTTCAATAAATAGAAAAAAAACTGACTACATTTTAACAAGGATAATGACACGATTGACTGAAACTTTCAAACAAAAGCTGCATGCTTGCTTTCAGACATCAGTTAAATCCACAAGAACTAATCAAGTAACTCATTAAGCACACTTCCATTTCTGAGATCAGATTATAAAAAGAAAAAAAAACAATTATGATCCTACTTGAGGTCTTGACCAGTTGATGTGTTTGTTATTATAAAGCTCCATCAGATCATCACACACTAAAAACTTTCACCAAAAGAGGAGCCCCTTAAATGTGCGTTATTTAGATGTTTAAGCCTTTATTTTGGGTAAGTTTCACTACTTATTGTAAAATTAAGAGATTAATGTTCAGACGTTTGCATATTATAACCTGGAGCTTGGATGTGGGAAATAATGACATTAGATCCAAAAGATAGTTTTAGCAACACAGCGCAGACGCTACAGAACACAGTTAGCTGATTAAGATTGTGCGCTACGCTAATATATATTACTTCACAGGCGTCACTGACTCATACTTTTACATCCATAATATTATAAACTGACAGTTTATTGCTGGTCTGTGGTTTTACAGTGCTGTAATTTTTAAAGATTTCATATTATTTTAAGGTGAGCTTAAAGGTGCACGACTATGAAAATCACAGCTTCGGTGTGACATCAATAAGAAAAAGTAGAATTTAGATATTGTTAATAATAGTTGTTCATATTAAAATATGTATGAACTTAATACATGACCTAGACTATTTATTTAGCACACATCCTGTCGTTTTAATAAATATTACAAGAAATTTGTTAAAAATAGTTGCTGCTCCATTAATCTCAGTGTCTCTCTTTAAACTCTTCCACATTCAACGTCTGTAAATACTTCATAAACACACTTTACATATTAATGATGACTTTAATTTAAGTTAATCGATTTAATTAACACACTTTTGATTCTCATCAAAAGGAAAACTATACAAGACGCTGTTTGTATTTGGTGTAATGTAGAGATGAAGAATAGTAGTTTTACATAAGAGTATTACACTACAAAAATCAAATCATTCTTAGATGTTTCAAAGATAAATAATTGTGTCAAGATATAATAGTTTTGGACTATCTTTTTAATTTAACTGGTAAACATGTTAATGCAGTATTTTTCATGCAGAAACACGGGTAATGTGCTGTGCTTGATTTAATCTTTCAACGCTGAAAACAATTAAGTTAATGTATCAGAATTAAATATGTATCAAGTATGTATCAGAATGTAAATATTGTCACTTTCTTGACTTGCATAATAATAATAATAATTAAGGCAGGGATATAGTGGACGTTAAGTATTATTAAAGACCCCTGTGCCACCACCAAAAATAGAAATAATGCATTTAGCTTATTTAATATGCAGCAATAAGTATTTTTCACAATTTATTAAAAAAAAGTTCTTCATCAGCTAAACTGACACTGAAAATATAAAGTGAAGATCGGTGTGATGACTGGAGAGTAACATGACTGAATTAAATACTGATATTAAATACAGTCTACTTTACTCTTTTAGTAGGCCTATGTAATGTTTTATTTATTTATTATTTTTATAGAACTTTCAGATCTGGAATAAATGTGTTTGGATTTGTAAATTTGTGTATTTTTTTTGTGCATTCCTATGTTCAGCTGGATGGGCGGAAAAAATGAATTTGTTGAAATTGTTTGATATTTCTGCTCTTCATCTGGCAGCCTGCAGTTACTCTCCAAAGCATCAGGTGGCGCTGCTGAGCTCCTGTTTTTTTGCTCCGAGGACATTATTTTAAATGTATATTTGGTTTGTGTCAAAGACTGGAGGATGGCATGCCCTGACATTTTCAGCTTGTATTCTGTGATCAAAGAATGGAGTTTTTGCACCAGGAATATAAACATTTGTAAAGTGGAATAAGCATATTATAATAAAAAATGAATAAATCAAGCAATAGAACTCTCCACACTTTTTATTGTATTTGTACAACTTGGTAAGAGTGTGAACTCCAGTGGTACAAATAGCAAACAGAATTGACTTTTGAATAGAATACAGGGAGAGATTTTTCAAACAAATCTCTCTCTCTCGCTCTCTTTTTATTACTCACAGGTAAGAGGACAATGACTATCAAAACTATTGAATGACAAAATGTAAAACTCAGGTCACCAGGTGGTTGCTGTGAGGTACTTCATCTATCAGCGTGTTTGTAATGACACACAGTGCGTATTTCTGAGCTATATTGGCACACAGGACACAGTTATTTTGGTCATTAGTTAAATAAACCTAAGGGTACAGCACCCAGGCTCACGTTGCTAAGCCACTAGTTAATTTCTCTGGGCTTCACCAGCCCAGAAACACATTTAGCTTAAGCTTTACACACAGCAATAGTCACATAGATAGCAAACACATGGTCTCACGGCTCTCCGGAGCCGCAGCAGTATATATGTCTTGGCAATAGATCTGCTTGTTCTGGGGGTTTTATCTTTTCATCTCTCTTCTGCCTTACAGGGATTATTTAAAGCATATTATTGTATAGCAGAAGTACACTTTCATGCTGACAGCAGCATAAATAGCTGTTTTGTGATCTTCTCGTTCCAGCTTTGTTGGGGGGTTATTTTATATGCTATTTGTGCAGCAGCAGCATGTCTTAAATACTCACAGCACCGCACTGATATTAACATTGTCATATCCATTACCATGCTAAAATCTCCCAAGAGTTGTCATGATAGAACTAAGGAAGAAAGGGTTTCTCCAAAGTATCCCGGCTCTCGCTAATCGTCTCTATTCCTTTGCGTAAGGAATCGTGCATTTTCTCCCAGGCCTCCAGCTCAGATTTCCACAGAGCTGCCCTGGAGCGGATGCGCTTAGAGACCTCGCTCTCGCACCCGTTTGCAAGACTTATACTTTCTTTGACAATGAAAAAGCCATCCAGGCCAATAAAGAGTAGATTTGTGATGCAAGATACAACTTTAGCAATATTTGCGAGCTTGAATACAGACCCTGTCTTAGACAGTCTTACCACTCTTGTGCCACTAGCCGTATTTAATTCCTCCGTAGTGATCTCGGGTAGTTTTACATTAGTTAGGCCTACTTTTTCACTTTTAAACTCTGCAACTGCATCCACCACGTTTGCAGCCTCTTTCAACACTTCTCCAGCACCGTGTAACACAATCTTGGCATAATCTGCACTAGGCTGCACTAAAGGTCCTTCACTGTTGGCCACTTCTTTCAAACAGTATTCAATCTCTATCATATCATCCTTGTAACTCTTTAAATAACTTTGTGCATTGCTCTCATGGTGATGGTTGACTGCCGTTTCAGTGATCTCTGTTACAAGAGTATTGACTGCACTGGTGACCCCCAGACCGATCCCTGTCAAAGTGAAAGCCAATGATGCTCCTGCAGTGAACGGGGCAAGAATGATTCCAGCAATAGACAAGACACCCGCTACAATCCCCACTGAACTACCAGCCACGGTGGATATACTGGCCCCCTTCTTCATCGAGTCCAGCTTAACGGCCGTCTCCTCCAGATCTGACAGGAGCTGCCACATTCTAGAGCGATGTTCACTGAACACATCAATGAATTCCTGAGCATTTTCCTGAAAGAGGAACGCCAGCCGGGTGTGCTGGTCCCTCCTGGACAAGGAGAGAGAAGACAGAGTCGATCATATAGCTGGCAATCCACCGCTCTGCTTCTTTTAACATCTCAAACCATCTGATTTAAAAATAGCTTGAGGTCTAAACAAGGGCAAACAACAGCGCCAAAAGTGTAAGCGCGGAAAAATGAAAGTCAGAAGAATACAGATCATATTTATTTTGCCTTAGCATGAAGTTGTAGTTTCACAATACATGATATACACTTACAAAAAACAGTAAAAGGCTGCAAATCTTTTTTTCTTACGCTTGAAATGCAATTTGCACTTTTGAAACTCTTTTCTTGCGCATGCAAAATTAATTTACGCTTGTTATCTTATGTCCACTTTCACAAATCTGCGCATGCAAATCTTTTTGACGTCATTTTACCTTCATAGAGATGCCAAGACATTTTCGACTTTGTCTAAACTTGGTGTAAATTAGGCTATACAGTCTCTATGGGGTGCAAAAATAAAATGAAGCATGCTTAACGTGTTTTTTTGTTTGTTTGTTTTTTTTTTTCAAAACAAGGTAAAATTTACAAAAGCTTTTTTTATTATCATTAATTTTTTGACCAAGTTTAGATGTGCTCCAATAGCCTGTATAAAGACTACAACAGAGCTATATTACATATACATGTACTGAAAGTAACAGGTAGAGCACATTAAACCAACCCCTCTATGAATTAACCACAGCTGTATTGGATTTTTCGTCTTGTTTTTTTAGAATTTCGGTTTATCTGGTCATATGTGATTCTTAATTGATGCTTATATCAGAAATGCATTAGCAAGTGTGAGCTTTCCTATAGGATTGTTTTTAGTTTTACTAACCCACAGATGGATCAATCCTGAGGTATACACATTAAAAAGTGAAAGTTGTACATTTTTACATATTAAATGATGCTGTCCTGCTGTCCCTTATATTACTGTCCACACTGTCTCATGCTCATAAGGACACAGTTAAGAGACTGAACTTGACTTAGTGTCACCTCAGCTGTGTCTGCTCAGAACCAGCCGACGCAGAGCGATACTGTAGTTTATGGAGCTTGTTTGCTTGTTTATTTATTTGTTTCTCTCCAAGAATTCTAGAAACATCATGTTTTTCAAGAAAACCTAAATATATGGTAGAAAATGGCATGATTTGTTTTTATTAAGAACTAAACCAGAACCAGCACACACCCTCACCTGCAGTAACTAGTTACAGTTATAATATTACTTTGTGTGATTCTCCTCCGCTCCGCTCGGCGGCGTAAGAGGACTCACGCTCGCACCTAATATGTTTATACATTTAAACACACACGCACTTGTGTGTGTACTGTAAATATGAATTTTTCATTATAATTTTGAAATATTTTAATAGTAATTGCAACATAGTAATATATATATATGGAGTAATATATATACATTGAATACTGTGTGTATTAGTGCAGTTTATATACCTTTTAATTATGTTATTACTAATTATATGTGCATCAATTATACCTAATATTTTTCTGTGCAAAAAGTAAATATTATATTTTTTTTCTTTTCTTTTTTTTTTTTTAACCATGATTTACAGAAAACAGCCAGTAAAATCTCATTCAGTGTAATAATCTTTTCAGGAATATTTACCACAAGAATCAGTTTATGATTAATTTTACGCCAAATACTACTTACTTCTGATTTTACATTTTTAAACTTTAGCAAGATCCCATTTTGGCCATTTGTCAGCAAGAGTTTTTTACCCATTTAAAATGCAATTAAATTTAGTATGCTGACTTATTCTTTTATATATTTTAATACGTACAGGTCAGAATAAGTATGTTGCTTTAATTTTTACATAAATATACTGTAAGTGTTACACTGAATGACAATGGAACATTATTTCTCACAAAATACAATTTATTTTCCCAAAACTTATTTGAAACCTTATAAGTAGACACTTTACTTGCATTTTACTTTCTATGTATTAAAATTTCTTTTGGTGCGAACATTTAAATGCCTGACCCTCTTGTGACCCTGGAGCACAAAACCAGTCATAAGGGTCTTTTTTTTTTTTTTAATCTGAAAGCTGAATAAATAATCCTTCCACTGATGTATGGTTTATTAGGATCGGACAATATTTGTCTGAGATGCAACTATTTGAAAATCTGGAATCTGAGGGAGCAAAAAAATCTAAATATTGAGAAAATCACCTTTAAAGTTGTTCAAATGAAGTTCTTAGCAATGCATATTACTAATCAAAAATTAAGTTTTGATATATTTACAGTAGGAAATTTACAAAATATCTTCATGGAACATGATCTTAATATCCTAATGATTTTTGGCATAAAAGAAAAATGTATAATTTTGAGCCATACAATGTACTGTTGGCTATTGCTACAAATATACCCGTGCTGTACCTGTGGATATGTATATATGTGTGTTGTGTGTGTTTCTGGCTGTCTGCGGTGTTTGAGGCTGTTAAACAGCAGCTTCTTCCTCTGATCGACGCGTCTCTGGATCTGTCTGTGTCTCGTCTGTCTCTGGCCGTCGTGTCGAAGGTTCAGACGGCTGAGCTGATCCGTGATCAGAGAACCGCCTGCTGCAGCAAAAGCTTCCTGGTTATACATTTTATTGTTTTAGGTCGTGCCATTGAGACAGACTTTTTATTACTATTGTAATATATTGTAACATAGTATTTTAATATTTATTATAATATATTGTTGTTGTTAAAGGGGTCATGAACTGTGTTTTTTATTTTGTACTGTACACAGTTTAAACAATTTATACAGTAATGTTGTTATTATCGGAAAATTGATCCAAGTCTGTCGTTATGTAGAACACTAAACTCACTGATTGTTAATCCCGTGTTTAAGTGTGTTAAGCATTTTTACAGATTAGATAGTTACTTTAATAAATAGAAAAAAACTGATACATTTTAACAAGGATAATGACACGGTTGACTGAAACTTTCAATGTTCATTTCAGACATTCAGTTAAATCCACAAGAACTAAAAGTTACATTTACATCCACGTACCCAACAACAATAAGTAAAACATTTGTACAGCCAAAGTGGAGGAATGGTACATTTTATTTGTGTTGTTTAACACTTTTGTTAGAGATGTAGAATAGTAGTTACATGTAATTAGGAGTATTACACTACAAAGATATCGAAAATCGAATCAGTCTCAGACATTTCAATGATAAATCACTTTGTCAAGATACATTCGTTTTTGACTAATAATCCAAAAACCTCATGCAGGCATATTAATGGGTTAAAAATGCCAAAGTTAGCCCGTATTCAGTGGTTCTCTCAAATATATTCACAAGTGTATAACTAGTGTATATGTGTAGCTAACAAACTAGTAGAAAGCCATCAGTGTTACGTCCTCTGTCGTGTGTGTCATGTGTTCCCGCCTCTTGTGTCTATATTTGGTCTTGTTCCTGTCCCTGTTAAGTGTGATTATTAGTTAAGTCTTGTTCAGCCGTGTTTCGTCTAATTATCAGTTATTGTCATGTGTATTTAGTTCCTGCCTGTTTAGTTAGTTTTCGTCTGGTCTACTCGTTATTCCCCGGTGTTCCTGTCCGTGTCTGCCTTGCCTTGTCTTGCCCTGTCCTGATGTCCTCATTAAAGACTATTATTTTGAAGTTTATCCTCGTGTCCGTGTTCCTCCCTGCTGTGTGCACCGTAACAATCAGCAGCATTCAGCTAACATTAGCTGCCTAGTTTTTGCACTATATACCTGATCGTTTACATATTATAGTATGTTATTAGTTAATATTTCTGAAGGAATAATCATTTTTAGTCTTAATATTAATAGTAATCTTTTCAATTGATCTGATAACCCTGTTAATTCAGTATTTTTCATGCAGAAACACGGGTAATGTGCTGTGCTTGATTTAATCCTTCAACAATGAAAACAAGGAGGAAAATCTAAGGAAGAAAGGGTTTCTCCAAAGTATCCCGGCTCTCGCTAATCGTCTTTATTCCTATGCGTAAGGAATCATATATTTTCTCCCAGGCCTCCAGCTCAGATTTCCACACAGCTGCCCTGGAGCGGATGCGCTTAGAGACCTTGCTCTCACTCCCGTTGTGGAGACTTGTACTTTCTTTGTAAATAGAATAGATATCTAGGCCAATAAATAAAGCATTTATGAAGCCACTTATACGTCTACCAACCGTTACAGTCTTCAACATTTTAGCTTTTGCCAGCTGCCCTGACAGGTCGACAACCACCTGTGGTACGTCATGGGCCCGTCGGAACTCCGCCGCTGCTTGAATTACTTTTTCACTTTTATACACTGGAATAGCTGCAGCTGCATCCAGCAGATCCACAGACCCTCTAATCACTCCTCCAGATAAGTGTATAATTTTCTGATCATCAACTGAACTAGGCTGCACTAAAGGTCCTTCACTGTTGACCGCTTTTGTCAAACAGTCTTCAATCTCTATCATATAATCCATGTAACTCTTTATTTCACTTTGTGCTTTCTGCTCAAGCTGACTGTTGATTGTCATTTCAGTGCTATCTGTTACAAGAGCATCGACTGCACTAACACCCGCCAGACTGGCCCCTGCCGCAGTAAGACCCAGTGATGTCCCTGCAGTGATGGGGACAAGAACAATTCCAAGAAAAGACAAGATACCCCCTACTATCCCCACTGAACTACCAGTCACGGTGGATATACTGGCCCCCTTCTTCATTCTGTCCAGATGAACGGCCGTATCCTCCAGATCTGACAGGAGCCGCCACATGCGATTGTGACGTTCACTGAACACATCAATGAATTTCTGAGCATTGTCCTGAAAGAGGAACGCCAGCCGGGTGTGCTGGTCCCTCCTGGAGAAAGAAGACAGAGTCGGTCATATAGTTCACAATCCACCACTTCATTTAATATTGTCTAAGCTTGAGGTCTCACCTGATTTCATACAACTGGTTCAAATGATCAAGCATTTGCTTCATGTCGTTCTCACTCGTCTTCAAAATGAGCCGCACTGAAGGTTGATCCATTTTACATCTGTAAAGAATTTCAGTGTAATTAACAAAGACTTGTCAGCGTTTTTTTTTTTTTTCATCTCAATCTTGAATGAGGTGGGAAACATATATACTTACTTATAGATGTCTCCACACAAAACTGAACTGTTGAGAAAACATGAAGAGAAAAATTTAAGAATGTTAATCTCATTATGGTATTCAGGGAAAAAAAGTGATTTAATGCTCTTTTGGGTAAGAAAAGACCGAAATTTAAGTTGTAAAATCTTACACTTCTTCATAGCTCTCAAGAAATTTGTGTTCACTCAATATGGTTGTCACACCCCTGGACTGTTTGTGTTGGTTTCTCCCTCATGTGCCCATATATGCTTGTTCCTGTTCCTGTCCTGAATTGACATCAAATCTGGTGCAAATCTTGTCTTAAGCACTGTATTGCTAAACTGAACAACTCCATTTAAATATGCATGTTTACTCATACAAATACTCATGGGACAGTGCTATTCCAATGCATTTGGCACATGCTTAACTCTTTCCCCGCCAGCGTTTAAAAAAAAAAACCTAATAATTTGCCAGCCACCGCCAGCATTTTACAAAAATTTCCCTAGAATCCGCGCTGCAAGAGCGCAAAGTAGTCTCCGCGCTGCAAGAGCGCAAACCAGACTCCGCGCTGCAAGAGCGCCAACCAGAGCCCGTGCTGCCAGAGCGCCGCCCAGTGCCTGCGCCAAGAAGGCGCCTCCCTGTCCCCGCACTGCAAGAGTGCCCCCTAGAATCCGCGCTGCAAGAGCGCGAAGTAGTCTCCGCGCTGCAAGAGCGCAAACCAGAGCCCGCGCTGCAAGAGCGCCGCCCAGTGCCTGCGCCAAGAAGGCGCCTCCCTGTCTCCGCTCTGCAAGAGCGCCTCCCTGAATCCGCGCTGCAAGAGCGCCGTCCTGAATCCGCGCTGTCCGAGCGCCCCCAAGAGTCCGCGCTGTCCGAGCATCCCCTTGAACCCATGCTGCAAGATTCCGCTGCCCCTGATTGTCTGCCCTATAACACCGTGAACTTCCCCAAGAAAATTTGGGGGGGGGGGGGGGGGGTAGTAGGGCTCCGGCCGTAGAGACCGAGGCGGGGGCAGGAGCCGAGGTATCGGAGCCTGATCCTCCAAGGCCGCCGGAATCCCCTGATCCGCCATGGCCGCCGGAGCCTCCTGATCCGCCCTGGATGCCTCCTCCTGCTCCGGTATCCAGGACGCCCACCCCCCCTCCCGGTTGGAACTATTACGGCGCGGGACGCGCCTACCGGGAGGGGGAGATACTGTTACATGTCTGTCTGTCCTAGCCCTCATTCTCCTTATTTGGTTTAGTTCCTGTCCTCATTAGTTAATTATCGTTTGATTGTCCCCACCTGAGTTTCATTATGTTGTTTGCTCTTTTGTTCCTGTTCCTTTAAAAGCCTTCAGTTCTCCCTTGATTTTGGTCCGTGATTAACCATGTTAAGTGTGTGTATTGCCTGATTTACTTATCGTCATTAAAGAAGCTACCTTTTGTATAACCTTCGCCTCCTTGTACTCCTTGGACACCACCATTACATAACAAGTATGTGTTTCCAGGGAATTGAACCCACAACCTTTTGTGCTGCTAACGCAATGCTCTACCACTGAGCCACAGGAACACTATGCATCACGAATACATATTATTATTGCTGCTATTATCATTATTATTTAAAATAAATAAAAAAATAAATACAATAAAATAAAATAACAGATTTCATAAGGCCCAAAAATTTTAATTTTTGTTCAACTTTTAATAAATTGATGTTTAATTAATTGATTTTCAATTAATTAGACTTTTCTTTTTGTTACTACTAAAATGTACCTATTGAAATGAAATCTAGAATAATTAAAAAGGGAAAAAAATGAATTGGGGAATTGAGAATTTAAACTGATTTTACATCACAAAAAAAATCACAAATAGCACAAAAAAAGTGATATGAGTTTAAAATGACATGAAGGTGATTAAATCATGGCAGAATTGTAACTTTTCAGCAATTTATTTTAACAGGAATTTCAGAACTCACCTTCTCATTCTGCTACAAAGTTGCTCAGTTTTGAGAACATAGCTGTTAAGCTGAAAGACCAGGATGTTCACATTATCAAGTATAGGCCTGAAGAAGGTTTCTGCATCTCTTTTGAAGTGGATGAGGAGAGGAGCATCTATTCTGGCATCTGTGATGACGGACTGCACTCTTTCAGGACTCTCTCCCCGCAGAAGGAAGATCTGTCCGCTGAAGACATGGCTTGAGGTCACTGCTAGCTTCTCCACCGCATCCAGGAACGGCTCAAGTTTCTTCAGACCCTCTAACGTGTCTTTGAGGACGGCGTCGAGCTCCTTCTCCTGCTGATTTTCATTGATGTCTCTCATCTTGTTACGCTCTGCCCTTCTCTCAGAGGTCCATTTCGGTTCTTGGTCACAGAAGTCTCTTACGGTCTGAATGTACTCGAGTGTGTCCTCGGCATACTCTGTCAGACGGTCCTCTAACTGTGTCCTGTGCCGCAGAACAAAACAACAATATACATTTTGTACATACATTTATTGTAATAAATGTATTCAAGTAACACTTTATTTTAAGGTGTCCTTGTTACATGTACTTACTGTTATAATAACAATTAATTATCCATAATTACATGTAAGTAACCCTAAGCCAAACCTTAATCCTTACCCTAACCATATAGTAAGTACATGTAATTAATTAATATTACTACATTACTATTACTAATATTATAATTACACTGTAACAAAGACACCTTAAAATAAAGTGTAACATATTCATTATACTTTATTCCTCAAAGGTGAAGGCGACTAGTATTGATGTAATATATTAATAATGAGCGAATTTTAACAAAATTGTGTCACGAGAAATTAATTTATCAGTACTTACATTCGAAAACCAGACATCTTAAAGTTTTCCGCTATTTTTATTTGATTAGTTTATGAATTCAATGGCATCATGGGATAGAATAGTGTCCATCCAATGCACACATTGTAAAGAACAATTTGTTGAGTCAACTTAAAATAATTTGTTAACCTGCTGCCTTAAAATTTTTAAGTTCAGTCAACTTAAAGTTTAACTTAACTTAAAATGTTAAGTTGTACTAAGTGACAACTTAGATATTCGAGTTGATTTGACTTAAAATTTTAAAGCAGCTGGGTAAGAAACCAAACTGTTTAGTTTAGCAAAGCAAATTATTAGTTCAGTCAACTCAAATATCTAAGTTGTCACTAGTACAAGTTAACATTTCAAGTTGACAATTTATTTGAGTTGACTGAACTTATCATTTTAAGGCAGCTGCGGGTAACAAACTATTCTAAGTTAACAATCTCAGCGTAATCAGTTGGCCATCAGGGTATTTCCCCCCTACTGTTTTTTGCATGCTGAGGTTTTCGACATACTATTCATGAGTTATACTACTATATATTAACATAAACGAATATATACGGGGGGGGTAATACTAAATATTACTACATGTTATATATATATATATAATCTGTTTTGTTTTCATTGTGAGTGTACACAAATAAAAGCAGACCTTTATACAGTGATTATTAATAAGATGATTCTGCTGGTATAAGGAAACAAGTGATCGCGCCGGAGCGTGCGCACGCACGCACACACACACAAAACACATCAGTTCCAGCATTGCTAACTTGACAGCGCAGTTGGTACTTTATCAAAATAAAATTCATTGAGCCAAACATCAGCGCGCGCGCCTCTGTGTCACCGTTGGAACGCGACTGAATTACAAAGCCTATCATTTACATAATAAATAATAGTTTCGCATTCAGACACGTTACATCGCAAATATGGAAATATTATGGAATATTTGGATTTGTGCCGAATGAGAGAGGTAGGATACATGAGCACAAAGCTCCATTTCGCAAACAGTTGAGTGCGCAAGCCTTTAAAGTATACTCCCTTGTCAGTCTATGTGAGAGACGCGTTCAGAATCAGCACATGGTCACTGTCTGGGGGCTTTGTTTTCAAGTGCACAACTCATGGCATTCGCTGTTCTTCTGCTGGCTGTTATCAAACAGTGTTGCAGTACTGCGGGCGCCCCCGTCTGGATTGGGGGGAATTGCCTGTATTCATCGTAAGGCTTCATGCACCGAACCGAGACGCCCGTACCGTGACGTCCGGGACGAATACATGTACCGTGCCACCCCTAATATATATATGACATGAATCATATTAGCATTATGCTAAAGCTAAAATTGCGTCGTTAACATGCGTTTAGAACATGTCACAAGATAAATCAAATTGTTTCTGATGTTACACAAGTGCATAGTTTTATATCATCGATGCATATACGATATGAAGCAATGTACCGGTGTCATGAGAAATCGTCTTTATTAAAATTTTATTTTCTCTTGAAGCTAGATTTAACAAGGGCTCTTCTTATTGGAAAATGAATAGTTCGTTACTTAAACATAATGAAGTTAAGTCAGAGTTGGAAAGACTTATTGGTTTTTATTGGAGCAAAGCAAAACGAGAAAATTCTTTTGGTTTAAACTGGGAATTGTTCAAATATGAAATTGGGAAATACCTCAGAAAATTTAGTGGTAATCTCGCTAAATCAAAATGTCTTGAAGAAGTAAATATTGTTAGTGAAATCTCGTCTGTTACCAAGATCTTGCCTGAAAATTTGTCCGATAGTCAAAGAGCTCATTTAGTTGATTTACAAATTAAGTTGGACGACTTGTATAAATTAAGAGCAGAAGGTGCTTTTATAAGATCAAGGCAAAGGTGGCTTGAACATCGAGAACAAATGTCTTCCTATTTTTTCTAAGCCTGAGAAAAATAGGGCTAAACATAATTCTATTTGTCAATTAAATAGAAATAGAAATTTCCCAATTTTGCTACAAGCTTTACTCAAATTTGTATAAATCTAAATTTAATCTAGCCGATCTGGACACTTTCAGTAAGCTTCTTGGTAATGTTAATACTATTAGTCATGATGAAAAAATGTTATGCGACTCGCCAATTTCTATCGATGAGGTTAAGCATTCAATTTTACAGTTAAAAAATAACAAGTCGCCTGGTAGTGATGGGATAACGGCTGTATTTTATAAGTTATATTCTGAGCTGTTATCTCCGTTCCTCCTGCAAGTGTTTACAGAGAGTTTAACTCTTTAGGTGCCAGGGATTTAAAAAAAAAAATGCTGAATTTTGACATCAAGATTTCAAAAGCCTGTGGCTTGAAAAGGCTTAAAGATATACTGTAGATCTACTGTAAATGAGAAAAATGTTGGGCATGACCAAAAGTTTATGTGGGGTGTAAATATACTCATCTAATTTGCATATTGTGACGTCATCGGGGGGGGGGGGGGGGGGCGGCCCTCTTGAATTTCATAATATTCAGGAAATAGTAGATATTGAATTGATGTTTGAACTTATTTGCATGTTGTTGTTGTTGTTGTTTTGTCCGTTTATCCTCATTGCAAATGATCAGAAAAGAGGAAACCAACAATAAAACAGGAAAAATGTAGTAAATTATTACCATACTATATAGTAGTAAAACGCATGTGAACAGTAGCCTACCCAGTCAACACATGAGATCACGTGATGATCACAGTGACGTCACACCATTCTCATACGGTGATCCTCACAGTGTGAGTAATATATGAGCTCATTGTGAACTCAAAAAAATGAGCGGGGTTCTTATTTCTGTCAGACATCTACAAAAGCGCTTATTGAGAATTAACAGATTTAGATGATGATGTTTTATTGTTTTGTTTCATGTTACCATCGTGGTGAGTAGTGTTTGCTTTAGTTGGGCTCTTCACCCTTGACTTTATAACATTATATTTTTTGGGGCTGCTGTAACTGTGTTTGTAAAGCACATTTGTTATAGCAAGGAAACCAAAAAAGAGACTGCAACCAGGTGATATTGGTGCAACCATCATCTAGATTCAGTATGCAGTCTCTGTGAGAAATTATTAATCTAAAGTTTTTAATAATAGCTCTGTGATTACACAGTATAGGACCCAGCAGTATCATAATCATTCACAAAGGATTTTAAAAGCATGATAAGACAAACATTTTGAACTACTGTGTCATTCAAACACAAAGAGTCAAGAGAGAGACAAAGAGAGACATCAAGAATCGGTGTATGAATCTCAACAGTGACAATCAAAAGCTTCATGCTGCAATGCATGCTGGGTACCTAGTCTCTGTGCAGTGAGTGCACTTTGACTTCACATTAGTATGAGCACACAGTGAGGGCGCTGTGAGGTTACACTTTTAGCTCACTGTTACCTCACATTGTGACCTCA
Organism: Acrossocheilus fasciatus; assembly: GCA_036784905.1. Taxonomy (NCBI): domain Eukaryota; kingdom Metazoa; phylum Chordata; class Actinopteri; order Cypriniformes; family Cyprinidae; genus Acrossocheilus; species Acrossocheilus fasciatus. The sequence goes on from CM071960.1 coordinate 28,135,394, forward strand.
TCACGAGTATCCTGTGAGATCATGGTGACATCACTGTCTTTTTATCCTCATTCCAAATGATCAGGAAAAGAGGAAATCAACAGTAAAACAGCAGCAATATTGCGCTGCAAAGATGTACCGAGAGAAGCTTGATTATTACACGGCTGATCGTCATTTCCAAAAGGCAAATATTCCCCTTCAGAGTCAGAGTCGGTGAATAGCATTTGCAACACATCCTCACGGTACAACTTTTTATTAGCCATTTGGCGATTTTCTCTCACAAATCTCACGATAACAAGTTTAGCATTATATATATATATATATATTGTTATCAAATAAAATCATACAGTAATAGTCACTCTATTAATCAGATTATGATCACATAAATTACAGTTGTAATTGTATAACTTTAACTCACATAGCTACTACTGCAAAAGTCACTAACTCATTATTTAATGTTAACTGTGCTTGAGAGCTCTGCAAGTTCCCTTTTGCCGTCAAGTGGGCAGGTATATTATTATTGAACTGTGAACCAGATTTGTTTTGCGTATCCTTTGTCCAGTCTGAGTCTATTGTTGTAGTGGATGGTGGGCATCACAGGTGGATTAAAGCATCTTTGGGACCTATATGCACCTTATTAGTGAGCTGGAGCCGTTTTCCTGCTATAGTGCTCCTGTAATGATAGTTGATAATCTGCATTGTGCTGGGCAAGGTTTGCCAGTTCCACTCCTCATGGAATCACAATATGTTTCAGCAGAAGGCATGTGTTTTTTTTTGGTTGGTGATGGCATTCCAGTGTACACCACCTTGAAGTGAAACTGGAGGTGCAAGTCTATCCCATCTAATACAAATTTACTGACATGATAATTCCAGATAATGTTTATAATCTGCAGGGAATATCCAAAAATAAAACCAGCTAAAAATCTTTCCCAAACACAAAGGAGGAAAACTTTTGATTAATACAGATGTGTTCAGTGAATAAAATGTCACTGTAATTTAATTCTTATTTTCACATTAGCCTCCCATTTGGAACTTGTTTGTAGTTTTGTTTCACTATCATTTCATCAGTGTACTACATATTTATAAATGTATTCATATAAGATCATTTTGTTTGAAAAAAGAGGTTTCAAACTAGTTTTATTGAGTAAAAATTTCATTGTTTTACTTTCATTGTTCTTTATACATTTACATTTTGTCATTGACCAGATGCTTTTATCATTATTATTATTAACCAACAGCTTGTCAAGTAATAGAAATGTCATTATGTTAGGCATGTTTTTCTTCCAATTTGTTTTGTGTACTTGTCAGTATATTATAACTGTTCAATGACAGTGGATCATAATAGTAGTAGTAATAATAATAATAAATGATCTTGGGGTCCTCGCTAGGTGGGACCCGATTGTTCAAGCCTTTTAAGTAAAGACTCTTTTCTAATGTTTATCTTTTATTTAAATATTAAAAACACACACAGCCTGCTTTTATAATAGCGTTCAGTAAGTTAATGAGTATGAATGAAATTAATAGTAAATCAAGGCACAATACATTAAAACAGTATAAAGGATATTTTAATTCCAGCAGGTTTTTGTTAGAACAACAGAAAATAAGACACACCATAATAAATATATTACAGTCTCTTTTATTACAGTCCAGGTTTGCATGTTTACTCTGGTGCAGAACTTATAGAATAAAATATGAGGAAATATGACTGATAACAAAGTATACTGTAGTCTTTGCTGATAATAATGATCAAGAAAAATGCCTGCTGGAATTAACAAAAAAATTATTTTAAATTTAAACGTTTGTCCCAATAAAACTCAAGGGTGATTTAACATTAATTGTAATTGTTCTATAGACTTTTGGAAGCAGGTGTCAATGATGATTTTTCATACATTCTATTCTACAAAGTAATTAAATATAATAATAAGGAAATTAAATTCATTCTTTCATATTCATTGGTATTTGTGTATTGGAAAAACTCCTATCTAATTTTCTATATTAATAAAGAGTCTTTTTTTGGGCTAGTTAAATGTATTTTTGGGCTACCAAAATCTGAAGAGTACCTGCCCGAAGGGCTATCAGGGATTTGGAAATTTTGCAAGCCCTGATCCTGTTGTATACCTCCAGAAAAAAAGAAGAAAAGACAGTGACTCTGCTGATTTGGGAAAAGAAAAAAAATGTCTGCAAGGCTTTAAAGAAACCACTCACTTTTAAAGTTATTAAAAGCAACGTCCACACAAAGACCTGTTTACAGGCTGCCACAGATGAGTTAATTTAATGCTTGTGTGAATTAGCTCTTAATGTGTCCCAGAGTAATATCCCGCTCACACATTAGCAATACCAGAAGCTGAAAAGAAGAATAACTGAAATCAAATTAGTTGCTGATAAGAAAGTCAGAGTCAAAAGAAAGTGACCAACAAGGAGGGTTTCTTCTTCCTCTTTTAAGTGTTGCAGTCTTTTTTATTACCAGTTTGATCACATCTATTAAATAATGTCTGGGATAGAACACACTGAAATGATGTACCTGTAGTCTGCCACCGCAATTGTGAATGATCTGGATATGACCATCAGGAGTATTTTGCACAGGACTGATCTGAAACCACATTAAAAGACAAAGGTGTACACATCTGTATTGCAGAGGTTTTTAACATTAGCTAAGCTAGGGCACAAGGAGACCAACACATTAACATTACGGAGTGTCTATTTATACTAAGTGCAATTAAAGTATCGGTTGTAGGTGTAGGGAGGGTTTATTGTCTAAATAAGATAGCATCCATTTAATAATTCTAATTATGACTATAAGATTACACTCAGTGCGTTATTATTGCATATTGTTTTATGTACTACTGTCACGCCCCTGGACTGTTTTGTTGTGTTTTCATTCCCCATGTGCTCTGTGTGACCTAGTTTCTGCCATTGTCTGATTGTGTTATGTTCAGGTGTGTCTCATAGTTATCCTTAATTACGTTCCCCTTATAAGTAGCATTCAGTTCTGTGTTTCTTTGTCCAGTCTCGTCATGTATGCTTGTGGTGTCTACCCTCGTGTATTGGATTACCTATGTGGATGATTAAAGACTGTTTCTCATTACCCTTCATCATCGTGCTTCTCTCCCGCACCACACCGTGACAGAAGACCGGACCTTATAAAGTAAGCGGCGTGTTTCCCCCGCGTTTTGTTTTCGTTTTTTGTCAGTTTTGGGGGTTTTTTTGTGTCATGAATGATCCTGCAGTCCTCGTCCTCCTGCTGGAGCAGGGGGACCGCCCTCTCGAGGACCACACCGAAGACTTTGTTTTTCTGGCCAATCTGAAACACTACCCGGACAACTGCCTCTGCTCGTTTTACCAAACTGGACTGAACTCCTCCACACGAGCGCAGCTGTCCAAGGACGGTCCTCGAGAGAGCCTCGCTGCCTTCATAGAGTGGGTGCTGGTGTCCTGCAAATCTCCGCTGACTGTGGACATCGCGGACGACACCAGCCCCACTCCTGACCCAGAGCCCAGCCCACCAACTCCCAGTGGTGCGGAGCATCAGCCCGAGCCCACCGATGACGGAGAGCCTTTCCCCGCCGCGATCTGCGAGCCAGCGCGAAGCCGAGCGACTGAACGGAAGATCGCCCCGGAAGTTGAGCCCAATAAGTCAGATCAGGTGCGAGAGCCGGCGACAGTGCCCATCGCGAGGGAGCCAGCTGTGGACGGTGTGAGAGCGGAGTGGAGCTCCGCCCCCTGCATCACGGCTGAGGGTGAGTTGATTATTCATCTGGGGCTGCTGGACATGGAAGGGGATCTCATTGACTGGGAGACGGATCTGGAGGTCAACGTTCCCCCTCACCAGCCGCCATTCACGGCCAATGCAAGCCCGCCGCCGTCCGCGGCTCTCTCTCACCAGCCACCGTTCGAGGTCCAGGCAAGCCCGCCAGCAGAGAATGTGGCAAGCCCGCCGGCAGAGAGTATAGCAAGCCCACCAGTGCCGGCCCCTCGCAAGTGCCCTCCGGTGCCGGCTCCTCGGAAGTGCCCTACAAGGATTAGCCCTGAAAGCCCGGAGGCTCACAAATGCCCGCCCTCCCACCCGCTCCTGCCTCCTCCACCGCTGTCGTCTGGCAGCCCCTCTGCTCGCCCTCAGCCCACCATCAATGCGGTACGAGCCCCACGGGACTGCCATCCTCCAGCGTCGCCGGGGCTGGAGTATCCCTCACCTCCGCCTCCAGCCTCCTCGGCCCGGACTCAGCCTCGGCCCGTTGACCCAGTGGCTCCACCTCGGCTCCTAGCTCCCTCGCCTCCACCGTCACCCATCGATCCTCCAGCTCCACCGGGCTCCCTCGTCCCTCCGGCTCCGCTTTGGTCGGGCGTCGACCCGCCATCGCTTCAGGACTCCGCTCCTCCGGCTGCACCTCATCGCTCCGTTCCACTGGCTCAGTTGGGCTCCTTCCTCCCGCCAGCTCCACCTTGGTCCTCAGTCGCTCCGGCTTCGCCGCGGATCTCCGGAGCTCCGCCTTCACCTCAGTCACCAGAGCACTTGGCTCCACCTTGGCCCCCCGGATCCTCGGTATCCCCCTGGCTCGTCGGCTCTCCGTCTCCACCTTGGGCTCCTCCACCACCTGCTCCGCCGCCGTTGGTCGGCCCCCTGGAGTCGGCGGCCATCCCTCCTCCATGGCTCCTCCCTCCGTCGGCTCCACCGTGGGCCATCATCATGGCGGTGGCCTGGGTCCTGCCAGGCTCCTCCTGCTCCGGGTCCCTCCTGGCTCCTCCCTGGCTCCTCCCTCCTTCGTCACCTCCCTGGTCTCTGTCAGCCGGCCCTCTCCCAGTGGTCCGTCCTCCTCCGTCTTTGTTCCCACCCGTTTCTCCCCCTCTGTTGTTCCACGGTGCGAGGACGCACCTTCCGGGAGGGGGGAGTAATGTCACGCCCCTGGACTGTTTTGTTGTGTTTTCATTCTCCATGTGCTCTGTGTGACCTAGTTTCTGCCATTGTCTGATTGTGTTATGTTCAGGTGTGTCTCATCGTTATCCTTAATTACGTTCCCCTTATAAGTGGCATTCAGTTCTGTGTTTCTTTGTCCTGTCTCGTCTATGTATGCTTGTGGTGTCTACCCTCGTGTATTGGATTACCTATGTGGATTATTAAAGACTGTTTCTCATTACCCTTCATCGTCGTGCTTCTCTCCCGCACCACACCGTGACAACTACAATACTGAGGTGGAGATAATTGCCTCTATTTGCAATAACTATTATAAATATCAGAAAATCCTGTTATTTTAACTTAGTGCAAATAGCCGCTGCCTTAACATTATCACTTCCATAGGGTTGTAACGGTATAAGATTTTTACAGTATAATAATCGTCTCTGAAAATATCACGATTTTATGGGTTATATTAAACAATAATTCTTCTCAGCAACAATGACTCTTAAAAGAATAAGAACAAGTTATTTGAGTGAACAAATCCTTTATTGCAACAAACTTGAAACCATTTTAATGAAAGTATGGAAGTCTCCCTTCTGAATAAAAATTTTTTTTTTTTTTTAAATTTTAAAACAATAAAAAAATAAAGCTATAAGCCTTATGTATATCTATATCACAATTTATCATTTTAATTAATGTTTTAAAATGTTATCAAATTAAATTTAACAACTTATTTTTGGCAAAGTGCTGGACAACAGAGGTATACTAAGTTAAAATAAACATTCAAGATTTTTTATCCGTCACATACACAATTGTACAGAATATAATCAGCAGTGAAATGTAAGTCAGGTCCGCTCCATGGACAATGCAATTATATGTAACACAAACACAAGAGAATGTATATAAATATAGGTATGAAAAAAAAATGACGTAAAAAATAAAATAGAATAAAATATAAGATAAAATGTGCAAGAAAATAAATGTGCAGGACATTATACTGTAGACTTAATAAATAATAATATAAGCAGGAATGTGCAAGAAGTACCTGGACATGGACAAACATGATATTCCTTAAAAATAATGTTTAAATAAATTAATTATTATAAAGAATAGTATTCTTTATAATGTAATATATGTTTATTATAATTCTTTATAATAAAAGAGGATGAGGTTTTATTCACATCTGTTACACACAGGTTGGATGTTCAAGACCTGAAAAGGGAGAATATGCAACTTACCAGCTTACACTTGTTAATGATAAATCCTCTGTGATGTTTGTACTGGCTACTGTATACAGGCCACCAGGGCACCATACAGACTTTATTAAAGAATTTTCTGATTTTCTATCAGAATTAGTGCTGGCTACACATAAGGTCTTAATTGTTGGTGATTTTAATATCCATGTTGATAATGAAAAAGATGCATTAGGATCAGCATTCATTGACATTCTGAACTCTATTGGGGTTAGACAACACGTGTCAGGATCTACTCATTGTCGAAACCATACTCTAGATTTAATACTGTCACATGGAATTGATGTTAGTGGGGTTTAAATTCTACAGCAAAGCGACGATATCTCAGATTATTATATAGTCTTGTGTAAACTCCATATAGCTAAAACTGTAAATTCTACTCCTTGTTACAAATATGGTAGAATCATCACTTCTACCATAAAAGACTGCTTTGTAAGTAATCTTAGAGACATATCCCCAGCGAAAACCTCGATTAAAATACAATAAAACTAAAAAATATAACAAAATAACTAAAAATATAATAAAATACCTAACTACATAATACTACTATTGTTAGAAATTGCAACTAAATTAAAACAGAAATAGAAACTTTTGAACTGTGGGTGTCGTCTGGTCAGAGGAGAACTGGCCCCCCGACTGAGCCTGGTTTCTCCCAAGGTTTTTTTCTCCATTCTGTCACAGAGGGAGTTTTGGTTCCTTGCCGCTGTCGCCTCTGGCTTGCTCAGTTGGGGACACTTAATTTCTAGCGATTATCGCCGATTTGATTGCACTGATACTATTTAAACTAAACTGAGCTAGACAATGACATCTCTGAATTCAATAATGAAATGCCTTTAACTGAAAATTGAGTGTTTAATCTTATCATTATACATTACTGACACTCTATCCTCCAATCTGATACTGTTCAGTGCTTTGACACAAATAAAGGTGACTTGACTTGACTTAATCTTCCTGACTTATCTCAGTTCCTCAGTTTATCCGATAGCTCAGAACAACTTGATGATGTAACAGGAACTATGGACTCTCTCTTTTCTAGCACTTTAGATGCGGTTGCTCCTTTACGCTTAAGGAAGATTAAGGATAAGAGTCCAACACCGTGGTATAATGAGCACACTCGCGCCCTAAAGAGAGCAGCCCGGAAAATGGAGCGCAGCTGGAGGAAAACTAAATTAGAGGTATTTCGTTTAGCTTGGCGGGAAAGTACCCTATCCTACAGAAAAGCATTAAAAACTGCTAGATTTAATAATTACTTTTTGTGTCTTCTAGAAATAAACAAACATAACCCTCGGTATTTATTCAATGCAGTGACTAAATTAACGAAAAATAAAGCATCAACAGGTGTTGGCATTTCCCAAGAGCATAGCAGTAATGACTTTATGAACTATTTTACTTCCAAGATCGATACTATCAGAGATAAAATTGTAACCATGCAGCCGTCAGCTACAGTATCGCATCAGATAGCACACTATAGATCCCCTGAGGAACAATTCCGTTCATTCTCTACTGTAGGAGAGGAAGAATTGTATAAACTTGTTAAATCATCTAAACCAACAACATGTATGTTAGACCCGATTCCATCGAAACTACTAAAAGAGCTGCTTCCAGAAGTCATAGATCCTCTTTTGGCTATTATTAATTCATCATTGTCATTAGGATATGTCCCCAAAACCTTCAAATTGGCTGTTATTAAGCCTCTCATTAAAAAACCACAACTTGACCCCAAAGATCCAGTTAATTACAGACCGATCTCAAATCAGTACTAAGGCCGTTACTTTTCACGCTTTACATGTTACCCTTGGGAAATATTATCAGGAGACATGGTGTTAGCTTTCACTGTTATGCTGGCTGCTCTGTCAATTCTTCTTCATCAGTCAGGAACCTAGGTGTGCTGTTCGATAGCAATCTTTCATTTGAAAGCCATGTTTCTAGCATCTGTAAAACTGCGTTTTTTCATCTCAAAAACATATCTAAATTAGCAGAAATGTTAGTTCATGCGTTTATGACCTCAAGGTTAGACTATTGTAATGCTTTATTGGGTGGTTGTTCAGCACGCTTGATCAGCAAACTACAGTTGGTCCAAAATGCAGCAGCTAGAGTCCTTACTAGAACCAGGAAATATGATCATATTAGCCCGGTTCTGTCAACACTGCACTGGCTCCCTATCAAACATCGGATAGATTTTAAAATCTTGTTAATTACTTATAAAGCCCTGAATGGTTTAGCTCCTCAGTACTTGAGCGAGCTCTTATCGCATTATAGTCCTCCACGTCCGCTGCGTTCCCAAAACTCTGGCCGTTTGATAATACCTAGAATATCAAAATCGACTGCGGGCGGCAGATCCTTTTCCTATTTAGCACCCAAACTCTGGAACAATCTACCTAACACTGTTCGGGAGGCAGACACACTCTGTCAGTTTAAATCTAGATTAAAGACCCATCTCTTTACCCTGGCGTACACATAACACACTAATACGCTTCTATTATTCAAATCCGTTAAAGGATTGTTAGGCTGCATTAATTAGATCAACCGGAACCGGGAACACTTCCCACAACACACGATGTACTCGTTACATTGTAAGAAGAATGGCATGTACGCTACTATTAAGGGGGGACACTTAATTTCCAGCGACATCGTATACTATTTGAACTGAACTGAGCTGGATGATGACATCACTGAACTCAATGATGAACTGAATGTTTACAATACTGCATTATTGACACACTATTGTCCTTTTTAATACTGTCAAGTTGCTTTGATACAACCTGTATTGTTAAAAGCGCTATATAAATAAAGGTGACTTGACTTGACTTAAAGCGCTAGTAATGTATTATATATGAAAATTATTATATTCAGTGCCTTCTCCTACTTTTCTTTGTGATATTTAGTGTCAGTTTATCAGGAAGTGCCGATTTTTGTTCTCTTTGGCTCATTGGATGGAAACAGAGCTTATTTACAAATGTTTCATGCGATACTTCAATTTTGTGCAGAAGTTAAATTTGCAACTTTGGATCGAAACCTGGCTACATCATTTTGTGTAACACATATCTCCCTACATGAAATCACAAGTCACCATATTCAGATCTTCATGGAGAAACTTTGTCAAACTAACTCCTTGTTTTTCCTTTCTCATTTCAACAGGGCCTCTTGTCGGTGAAATACACATCACTCTTCTAGCGGTTTTAGGAGGTTTTGGAGCAGCGGCAGCCATTGTAACAGAGAGAGTGCAGAATGTCTTCTGTGTTTAAATGACTATATTCTAAACCCTATTTAAACATCATTTCAGGATGTAGGTAGGGTCTTTAGGTGTGAAAAACCGGGTCAGGAAGCAGCAACACCATAAAAAACATCGCCACAAACTGAGAGGTGAGAGGTTATTAAACCAGTCATAAAACCAATTAAAGTCAAATTCTACATCTGCTTGATCTTTTGGTTTGTCCGGACATCATCACACACACATATAAACAATTAATCCAATTTGACCAACATGTCAGTCAGGGCTGACATGGGGCCATATACCATAAATAATGTTATAGGGTCATAAGTCAATCAAATTTGACATTACTTTTATGTTAATACTATGTATATATGGAAGTATAGGCGATTTAGGACGCAGGGCTTGTCTATAGGGTTGCCCTTTTAACCTCTTAAGTGTCACCCTCCCCTTTTTTAACATAGTGAAAGTACACTATTCAAACTGAAATTGTTATAATTCATGAACACTTTTGAATACAGACCTGGGGTTAGTCTATTTTTAAAGAAGACAATCAGCAAATCAGCAGTGAAATCATTTAAAAAAAATAAAATAAAGGAAAAAAGTTACAGAAGTTTAAATTTACTGTAAAGAAAATGCACTGTACTATTTTTTATTTTATTTTATATTACAGAATATAGATGTGTTCCAAATTTGAAGTTGATAAAACAAATTTGAGGTTCCTGTGCAAATTTGTTTATACCAAAAACCCACAACTCCACTGCTCCTTTGAATTTGTTTGATGCATTTTTTCTGACACAAATCTATACATTTCTCTGTCAATATTACGTCTAACACACAATAACTACCAAATATGGAAGATTATAAAAAGTTTTGATTCTAAAAGGAGGTAATACATTTTGTAATATGACACCTTCACTAAGGGGGAGGAGCCTGCTAAAATATTCTAAAGTACCATTTCCATGGTAATGCAATGTCTATGTGACATTCGATATCTATTTAGGAGTCTTAGGCATTTCCAATGACATATAGTTTGTCATGATTTGATTAGGATTTAATTGTAATATATTGAAGTAAACTTGGGCGTCCCACCAAAGGGACGGTGAAAGTTAAGAAGTCTGAGATTTTAAAATAAAAAACTACTGAACATAATGTAGGAACAACTGAAATGCTCTCATCATGAGCAGAAAACAAAGTTACTAAATTTGCCTTTTCATGCCATCCATGCTAGAACTAGTCAGGACTCAGACATCAGATTAAAAGCATTAAATCCCTTGAAAACTTCTGTCAAATCTATGCCTATTGCAGTGAAAATAAAAACATTTTTGTGTTCTGATGAACAGTCTTATGAAATAAATATTTATTTATATGCAAAAGATTTATTCGGAGTAGCATTAGAAAATCTGAGAAGCCTATAGGCTTTACATTGGCTTCCAGTTACATTTAGGATTGATTTTAAAGTAGTATTACTCAAGGACATATTTGCTTTTGACATTGATGGGGACATAAACCCAAGCTTTTGGCTATTTATCGACTATGCCACACATAGTTGTAACCTGCTTTCCAGAAGAGATCAGATGTGCTTCAACAGTAGCCACATTCAAATTCAGACTCGAAACACATCTGTTTAGCTGTGCATTTGCTGAATGAGCACTGTGCTATACACGACTGATTCCACTGTTTCTTATTCTAAACAGTTTTAATACATTTTGAAACATCAAAAAAAAAAAAAAAAAAGACATTTTGGTACATTGTTTGGTAGGCAATATCAGTAATTGTTTTCTCTGGTGTATATATATTTTATAAGTATTACATTTATTTAAAAATGAAATAAAATAAAGTTTTTTAGCTTGTCCCTCAGAATATTGTCCACCCAATTATATTTTACTACTGGCCCTTTAAATGAAATTTGGTGAAAAGAAAGTACATCATATCAAATGGCTGACATTATTTCATTGAAGGGAAATCAGCTAGGGAAAGTGAGTGAGAGCCTCTGTTTTGTTAATTGTCTATTTTTACTTATTTTATCTTTAGCATTTAAATTAAAAGTAGCATAATACAAATATTTACTTGACAGACCTTCTGTGTTAAGCATTTCTTCTCAATTGTTTCACTATGTGGGCCACAAGAAAAAATATTAAGGTAAAAATTTAAGCCAGTTATATACAGGCTATATGTTGAAATAGATAAATAATTAACTCCTCTAGATATTAGAGAAAGCTGAACATCTTAAATTCATCTGAAGATGATTCAGATGACATGGTGCGAGTAACATCTGTAATGTTACTTAAATCAGGCAGAATGCTTTTCTTTTTGTTTGATATATTTTGCAGGCAAAGTTCATTACAAAATCAAACAGGATATTTATTAAGTCCCCATGCCTGCCTGCAGATATTAAATTGACATTGTCAACTCACCTAATGTCCATGCCTTAGTATTATCAAATCCGGATTGAGAAATCACAAAAAGCATAAAAAGTGAAAGCTAGAAGATCTAAATGGGAGTTTTATATTTATGGTCTGGTATTTATGCAGGACTATGGCCCTTGGGTTAATGTCCCTCCCTCAGGGGGGGGTGCGGTGGGTGCTTGAGCACCTGCCCCTTTTCCACTTGATGCCCAAAGTGCCCTTTTGTCAAGGCAATTTTTATTTATTTTTGTAATTAAACGCCCTTTTGTCAAGGCCTGCCTAATCTAACTATTAGTAAAATTAATTAATAATAGTTTAGCTGTAAATTAAATTATCCACATGATGACCTTTCACCTGACGATCTCATCCGGGACGATCCCTCACGTTCAGACCCCTTTAGGATGCCTTCAATAACATCTGCGGCTGCCGGTAAGTGGAGTTCTCAGCGGAGCGGTGTGCTTGCAAACTTATATTATATTATTGAATAATTATTATTTTACGAGAACGGCGTGAAGAGATCATGCACAGCTGTTGTTTATATTGCTGTGTGTATCCTGTGGAAGCAAGGTTAGCTGCAGCAAGGGGCTACAATATGTTTGTTCAATGTTTTCCTAATGACAATTTTATGATTGGTTTATAAAGGCTACTACGAACACCCTTTCCCCATTTTTATCACAGAATAATTCAGGAAATATATTTTATAGTTTCTATACCAGTAGCTTATACTACTGTTTCAGCTATTAAAATAGTTAAATTTTGTATTTAATGGCAAAGTGATTATATTTTGTTTCGTTTTTTTATTAAGACAAATTAGAAAAACGTTTGGAGCATTTTTTGTTCTTTAAATATACGTTTCTGTTTTTTAAAGTAATGAACAGCGGAAGACTGTTCATAGTCTGTTTGATCAATTTGCCATCTCAAATCATCCCGACTTGCCTAAAATAAAATCTATAAATATAAAACAGTTCAAGTAGCTATAAAACAATGTTAGTTTAAATGTTAAACCCAGATAAATGTGCGCTATTAGGCGCATATCCAATCGTTTTTGTTGGAGAGTGGAAGCTAAAGCCGCTTTGCAGGACGTGGAGGCACCAGTGCGATCCCTTGCATTTTTTTTTCAGTCAAAACAATTAAAAATAATCCATCATTTTTGCTCACATAGGTAAGAGCAATACATCATTCGAAACTGTAAAGGATCTACTTTTATATATCACAATATTAACAAAACTTTACAAACAGTGCTTTTATAAAATAAAGAAAACATACATGATGCGCTTCCCGCAGTCTCGTTCTTGAATTCACAAAAATAAACCAAAACTCAGCGAATACATGCATGATAAATATATATATATATATATATATATATATATATATATATAGAACGCTTTAAATTATTACTTAAAATAAAACAAATCGAAAACAAAAACTATTTCATTATGTAATCCGTAAAGATGAATTTCTCTCTAAAGGTGAAAATCATTCAGATATCTCTTTACTATTTCCCCTCGACACATTCATTGGAATTACATTTGCCAGTGCTTTGTGGCAAGATGGTGTTGTGTTGCGTCTTTCAGATGTGCGCGTGTGTGTGTGGTGTGGCCGCCGTGCTCATGCTGTCCTTATCGTTATGTTCTGCTTGATGACATACAGGCTTCCTCTGATTAAACGGTGGTGTGTATTCAAGCAGGTGTAGTTGTGTTGGCCTATTTTGTTAACAGATGGATTTTAGGCTAGGCCCACCCAATTTTCTTTTTAATACTAGATTTTTTTCTGGCTGCTGTAATTGTGTTTGTAAAGCATGTTTTTTTATAGCAAGAAAAATTCTGATTAAGTGTTTTTGGTTAATTATTAATTCACTGATCTCATTCAGTGGCTAATCTATAATGACATGGAGTGCTTTTCTATTAGTTTCATGTTATTTACAATAGCTGTATGACACTATGAGATGACAAACTATTATGAAAGTTTATCATATTCACAAAACCTTTAAAACTACGGTGTCACTCAGACACACACAGACATCAAGAATCAGCATTTGAATCTCAACAAAAGCTTCCTGCTGCAATGCATGTTGGGTACAAGCAGAGTACAAAACTCATCCATGACTCCCAGCATGCATTGCTGCATGAATAAATAATGCTGCTGAATTGTCCTTATTTTCTTTAATTCTTACTATTTACTTTTATTTTTGCTTTTGTTTTTTTAATAGCATATTTTGTGATGTTCAGAGTTGATCTGTTTATTTTGTTGATTGCCACCATTGTTTAGATTCATACATTGATTCTTGATTTATGTGTTTAATAGCATGTCAGAGCTTTTTGTTATGAGTAATGTGTGTGATTTTTCATAATATCCTGCTCTTGTGCTAAAATGGTAATAGAGCATCGCTTTGGTAAGAGAAATAACACTGAAAACCAATGAACCTGGTGTTTAAAACGGATTGTGTCATTAGAAAAACATAGTCACCAATATAACATATTGTGCTTTGGCCCAGTTGTGCTGAAAAACACACTGTTAGCCAAAGAAAAGTCAATGTTAAAAAGTCCAAAGGTTCAAGAGCCCAACTAAAGCAAACATTAATCTTCATCATGGTAGAGTCAAAAAAAAAAAAAGTCTTGGTTACGTATGGTAACCCTTGTTCGCTGATGGAGGGAACGGAGACGTTGTGTGGAATGTAGGAAACTAGGGGTTCTCTTGGGAGCCCAGACACCTCTGACATCTTTGAGAAAAGGCCAATGAAATTGAGTTTTTAGAATGGCATCTGCTCACTGGTTCTGTTCTGAGGAGTCGAGAAGTGTCTCAACCCACTCAGAGGCAGTCCAGAGTTGTGGCAGGAAGGACACAACATCTCCGTTCCCTCCATCAGGGAACAAGGGTTACCATACGTAACCGAGACGTTCCCTTTCTATCATCCACTTCGACGTTGTGTCGAATGTACGACACTAAGAGTCCCAAGGGAAAGCACCAACAGCTCACGGACTGTCTCACGAGTGTACGGGAACGCTGTAGCAAGCTCTACACCGTGCCAGTCTCCTGAGTCTCAGAGCTTGCGTTTATGAGCTTTGGTGAGGGAGGAGGAATTTGTATACCGTGTTCTGGCCGAAAGAAGAGCCTTCCAAGATTTCGTCAATTCCTCGTGCACTTCCGGGAAGAAAGGCACCGAGGTAGAGCATGGCCTGGAGTCACGGTCATCCCTCAGATACCAATCGTCAAGCCTAGAGCATTCGGGACGAGGCGAAGAATTCCACACAAGCCCGATCTCTTTGGCTGCCCGTTCGAGCGCGGCCGCCATTTCAGCCTCCGCAATCGACTGAGACTCAGCCCCTGCAGAGGCCTGCTTAGTCGTGGCTTCAGCGTCAGATGGCTCACGCCCTTCCTCTGATGCTGCCCTAACTTCCTCCTCCCCAGCAGGAGCCCCGAAAAAGAAATCAAGCCCGTACTGGGACGAGCTATCAAAGTCATCCGGGAACTTAACCGGTAAACACAGGGTATGAGTGACCAGCGTGGATTTACCCGGCAAGGTCTCACTCGTTTACCCCCGCTCCCCTTCAACGCACATCACTGCGGCCTCATACCCGGATGTAGGAGGACCAGAACGGGAAGCAGTTGAAGTGAGCCGCGGCTTCTTCATAAAGAGCGCGACTCGCAAGCAGAGTGTGCTCAAGGGCATGTCCTCGCAAGCAGGACAACCACCCTCAGCGAACGCTGCTTCAGCATGTTCACGCTCCAAACACTGAAGACACCGATCGTGCCGATCGTTAGGGGAAAGGTAGAAACCGCAACCAGAAGGACACAGATGGAATGGCATAATGAAACACACAATCCAACCGTGTCAGCTCTTTCAGAGATATTTTGCTCTTTTATAGGTAAATCTTCTCCTTGAGATCACCGTCGAAGCACCCAGGGGGACTCTCACTGCAGCTAGCTGAGTCTAAAGGGTTAAAGATGTAAGATGTAAAAAACAAAACAAAAAAAAACAGCATGAATTGTAATTTAATAGCAATAAACTGTAATTAATTCACAGCGTCTGTAGAAAAACAGTTACTTACTGGCAACTGTGCTGCCAGTAAATTCCTGTAATTTCAATATACTGTAAAAACGTTTTCACTGAAATGTGAAGGTCCACAGAAAACAGTTATGCAAAGTCTTGAACTGATGAGGAGAGTAAATATTTAACTGAACTGTATTAATGTTTTTGCACAAGAGAGATTTGTTAGTAAAGAGTAAGAGAGATCTGTAGTAAAGCCTGTGCTTCAGTCAATGATGAACCACAAACACTGATGTTCTGCTGCTTTATTTAAAGACAGTAACTGTGGAGTTGCTGATACAGTGATGACCTCTTGAGTACATACATGTGTGCTATAGCTAACAATGAATTGCAATGATCTGAGTTAAAGTCATGTTTTTTACCATTACACATTAAGTGATTGCAGTTTTATACTAAAAAATATTTCTTCTTTGTGGACGCAAATGGAATAAGTTCACTGTATTAACATTGTATGAATGCTAGTTTTTAAACTCAATCTGTTTGAAGCAATTGGAGCGGAGCTAATTTCCATGGTAGAATTACGGTAAAATACTGTAAAAAAATTAAGAGCTGTAAATTAATAGTACTGTACTAGCAACCCTGCTGCCAGTAAATTACTATTATTTAACGGCACAATTTTTTACAGTGTAGGTTGCTTTATAAAGATAAGTGTTTCAGATCATGTCAAGAATTTGGGTGTTCTAATGCATTCAACTTTAGTTTTAGATAAACAGGTTACTAGTGTTGTGAAGGCTGCATTTTATGAACTCAGAATTATTTCTAGACTGAAATCAGTCCCCTCTTTTAACAAAGCCTTGTACAAACAGGCCAAATACACACTGAATAGGGAGATAAGAGTGGCAAAATTAAACTACTCTGGAAAGCTAAAAAAACAGCTTTCATGCAATGATTCTACATCAGTGTGGAAAGGCCTGAAAGCCATCACCCGCTACAAGACTCCATCCCCCAGCACTGAGGCCAATCAACAACTGGCTGAAGACCTGAACGAGTTCTACTGCAGGTTTGAAAAGACTGGTCTGACACCCCACACCCGCTCCGACCGTCTCACAGCACAGCCATCCACACCCTCCCCCTCCCTCCCCCCTACTGTTTCTCAGCCTGTACTCAAGATCTGTGAAGATGACGTATGGAAAGTCTTCAGAAAGCAGAAAATAAGGAAAGCCAAAGGCCCAGACGGTGTCTCTCCAGCCTGCCTCAAAACATGTGCTGTCCAGCTATCATCCATCTTCACATTGATCTTCAACAGATCTCTAGAGCTGTGTGAAGTCCCCTCCTGCTTCAAATGTTCCACCATCATCCCTGTACCCAAGAAACCAAAAATCACAGGACTTAATGACTACAGACCTGTTGCTTTAACATCTGTGGTCATAAAGTCATTTGAGAGACTGGTGTTGGCCCACCTGAAGGACATTACTGGACCCTTGCTGGACCCCCTACAGTTTGCTTACCGAGCAAACAGATCTGTGGATGATGCAGTTAATATGGGACTGCACTACATCCTGCAACATCTGGACAAACCAGGGACTTATGCAAGGATCTTGTTTGTGGACTTCAGCTCCGCTTTCAACACCTTCATCCCGGACACCCTTCAGAACAAACTGACTCAGCTCTCTGTACCCACCTCCATCTGTCAGTGGATTACCAGCTTCCTGACAGACGGGCAGCAGCTTGTGAGGCTGGGAAAACTCACATCCAACACACGCACCATCAGCACTGGAGCTCCTCAGGGCTGCGTTCTCTCCCCACTACTCTTCTCCCTCTAGACCAACGACTGCACCTCTAAAGACCCCTCTGTCAAACTCCTGAAGTTTGCAGATGACACTACAGTCATCGGCCTCATCCAGGACGGCGATGAGTCTGCTTACAGACAAGAGGTTGAGCAGCTGGCTGTCTGGTGCAGTCACAACAACCTGGAGCTGAACACGCTCAAAACTGTGGAGATGATAGTGGACTTCAGGAGAAACCCCCCTCCTCTCCCCCACTCACCATCATGAACAGCACTGTGGCTGTAGTGGAGTCATTCAGGTTCCTGGGCACAACCATCTCTCAGGACCTGAAGTGGGACACTCAAATTGACTCCATCGTGAAAAAGGCCCAGCAGAGGTTGTACTTCCTTCGTCAGCTGAAAAAGTTCAACCTGCCACAGGAGCTGCTGAAACAGTTTTATTCAGCTGTTATTGAGTCGGTTCTGTGCTCCTCTATAACTGTCTGGTTTGGGTCAGCCAGCAAATCAGATTTAAGAAGACTTCAACGGACTGTTAGGACAGCAGAAAAGATCATTGGTGTGCACCTGCCCAGCCTTCAGGACTTGTACAACTCCAGAGTGAAGAAACGGGCAGGTAACATCATCAAAGACTCCTCTCACCCCGGACACAACTTGTTTGCACTTCTCCCTTCAGGCAGACGCTACAGATCTCTGTGCACTAGAACATCTAGGCATAAAAACAGTTTTTCATTACCTGTGTTCTGTAATTCATTCTCCATCTTTAATTATTGCCTCTTTCTCAAGTATTATGTAAATACATATACATATCTGTTTATTTATACAGCTGTATATAGAGTAAATAATGCACAAATCTGTACATAAATCTACTGTTCCAGATTCATACTTATCTATTGTTAAGTCTTACTATTTAAATGTTTTTTCTGTTCTCATGTCAGATGTGTATGTATGTACTAGGAGCACCTTAAAAAAAAAACCACAACAAATTCCTTGTGTGTTTGCACACACCTGGCAAATAAAGCTAATTCTGAAACGACAACTGTTTTCAGCCACCACATTTATCAATGGGTAATCATTCATACGATGAGATTGGCAGCATATGAAGGTTTCATATATCACGCGTGAAC
The DNA here is from genome assembly GCA_036784905.1 of Acrossocheilus fasciatus. Taxonomy (NCBI): domain Eukaryota; kingdom Metazoa; phylum Chordata; class Actinopteri; order Cypriniformes; family Cyprinidae; genus Acrossocheilus; species Acrossocheilus fasciatus. Next base: position 28,154,034 of record CM071960.1, read on the forward strand.
TGTCGAAAGTTGATTTCTATGCTCGTTTCTACATTAGACACACTTCACTCTGAAACACGCAATGCAACAGACTTATTGGATAGTCACCCTAACAAAATGTTTATTCAAGTGTGCTATTAGTATACTCTTAAACTAAAAATTAGGAAAGTAGACTTTGGGTGAATCCCATTTCTCTGTCTTACCCCTTCCCCTACCCTTTCATCTTACCCCTCGAAACTGAGTGGTAAGCGCTAGGGGTAAAAACATACCCCTATGAAATGAGACACCACTTGGTTACGGTTACGTCAACATACACTGTCGCTAGCTGGCTGCTGCGTCACCAGAGCCGACAAGTGTTGATCACAAACTTTGGATCGTTTTACAAACTTGTTAAAACTGTAGATATGCATGGAGTCCATTCAAGACTAGTCTGCGGGACTGTTGTGCAAATCAGCAAAGTAACGTTAGCGTTGCAAACTAGCGATTTTTTTAAACGTTTCAATTACGAACATGGTTGCAAATATGTACAGGACTGTCGGAATTTTAATTTAAGCCGAAAATACTTGATTGTTGCTGGTTGCGCAGTGTGTTTTGGGTACCCCTTGGTTTCAAGTAAGCTCGCGAAAATGCTTGGTTTTAAGGGGTATCTACCCCTTCCCCTTAGCCCTACCCCTCGATCAAAACGAGAATTGGGATAGCCCTTACTCTCACGTGAACGCGCAAAACTAAGGGGAAGGGGTAACACAGAGAAATGGGATTCACCCTTTGTCTACTTTTTATTTACTTCTCACAATGACATTTAAGTATTTTCGAAGTAGTTTAAATATATTTGAGCTGTATGTGTGCTACTAGAACCTGTGTTTTTATTATACAGTAGGGGGCGCTTGTAAAGATCTGTACAAAATTTCCAGAAAAAAAAAAAAAAAAAAAAAAAAAAAAACCAAGGTTTCAACTTTTCCCCTTTTTGGATTCATACATTAGTGAACACAAGACAAGCCATTGAAAACCAGATTTTTATTTGGTTAAAAACACGTTTGAGAACATGTAACTAGACCGCAGCTGAAACCTATTAATCAGAAGGACTCAAGGTGGCGTTAGCAAGAGGCACAGCATCCTGGCTCAAGGTGACGTTAGCAAGAGGCACAGCATCTTGGCTCAAGGTGACGTTATCCAGAGGCACAGCATCCTGGCTCAAGGTGACGTTAGCAAGAGGCACAGCATCTTGGCTCAAGGTGACGTTATCCAGAGGCACAGCATCCTGGCTCAAGGTGACGTTAGCAAGAGGCACAGCATCCTGGCTCAAGGTGACGTTAGCAAGAGGCACAGCATCCTGGCTCAAGGTGACGTTAGCAAGAGGCACAGCATCCTGGCTCAAGGTGACGTTAGCAAGAGGCACAGCATCCTGGCTCAAGGTGACGTTAGCAAGAGGCACAGCATCTTGGCTCAAGGTGACGTTAGCAAGAGGCACAGCATCCTGGCTCAAGGTGACGTTAGCAAGAGGCACAGCATCCTGGCTCAAGGTGACGTTAGCAAGAGGCACAGCATCCTGGCTCAAGGTGACGTTAGCAAGAGGCACAGCATCCTGGCTCAAGGTGACGTTAGCAAGAGGCACAGCATCCTGGCTCAAGGTGACGTTAGCAAGAGGCACAGCATCCTGGCTCAAGGTGACGTTAGCAAGAGGCACAGCATCCTGGCTCAAGGTGACGTTAGCAAGAGGCACAGCATCCTGGCTCAAGGTGACGTTAGCAAGAGGCACAGCATCCTGGCTCAAGGTGACGTTAGCAAGAGGCACAGCATCCTGGCTCAAGGTGACGTTAGCAAGAGGCACAGCATCCTGGCTCAAGGTGACGTTAGCAAGAGGCACAGCATCCTGGCTCAAAGTGACGTTAGCAAGAGGCACAGCATCCTGGCTCAAGGTGACGTTATCCAGAGGCACAGCATCCTGGCTCAAGGTGACGTTATCCAGAGGCACAGCATCCTGGCTCAAGGTGACGTTATCCAGAGGCACAGCATCTTGGCTCAAGGTGACATTAGCAAGAGGCACAGCATCCTGGCTCAAGGTGACGTTAGCAAGAGGCACAGCATCCTGGCTCAAGGTGACGTTAGCAAGAGGCACAGCATCCTGGCTCAAGGTGACGTTAGCAAGAGGCACAGCATCCTGGCTCAAGGTGACGTTATCCAGAGGCACAGCATCCTGGCTCAAGGTGACGTTAGCAAGAGGCACAGCATCCTGGCTCAAGGTGACGTTAGCAAGAGGCACAGCATCCTGGCTCAAGGTGACGTTAGCAAGAGGCACAGCATCCTGGCTCAAGGTGACGTTAGCAAGAGGCACAGCATCCTGGCTCAAGGTGACGTTAGCAAGAGGCACAGCATCCTGGCTCAAGGTGACGTTAGCAAGAGGCACAGCATCCTGGCTCAAGGTGACGTTAGCAAGAGGCACAGCATCCTGGCTCAAGGTGACGTTAGCAAGAGGCACAGCATCCTGGCTCAAGGTGACGTTAGCAAGAGGCACAGCATCCTGGCTCAAGGTGACGTTAGCAAGAGGCACAGCATCCTGGCTCAAGGTGACGTTAGCAAGAGGCACAGCATCCTGGCTCAAGGTGACGTTAGCAAGAGGCACAGCATCCTGGCTCAAAGTGACGTTAGCAAGAGGCACAGCATCCTGGCTCAAGGTGACGTTATCCAGAGGCACAGCATCCTGGCTCAAGGTGACGTTATCCAGAGGCACAGCATCCTGGCTCAAGGTGACGTTATCCAGAGGCACAGCATCTTGGCTCAAGGTGACATTAGCAAGAGGCACAGCATCCTGGCTCAAGGTGACGTTAGCAAGAGGCACAGCATCCTGGCTCAAGGTGACGTTAGCAAGAGGCACAGCATCCTGGCTCAAGGTGACGTTAGCAGGCTCAGCATCCTGGCTCAAGGTGACGTTATCCAGAGGCACAGCATCCTGGCTCAAGGTGACGTTAGCAAGAGGCACAGCATCCTGGCTCAAGGTGACGTTAGCAAGAGGCACAGCATCCTGGCTCAAGGTGACGTTAGCAAGAGGCACAGCATCCTGGCTCAAGGTGACGTTATCCAGAGGCACAGCATCCTGGCTCAAGGTGACTTGCAGGGGGACAGAAATAGATGCACCAACCAGGTTACTGTGGCCATTCAGTGGATTGCCTGTAGAGAGAGAACAAAGTGAATTAACTCAAATTTAATGAAGAAACATTATGGTCTCTTTGCTTTACTCCTGGAGTGATTGCTGATACTTGGTTTCTGAATCTGAAGCAATCTTGTAGTAACGCAAAGACCCATGTTAAGCTATAGAGCTGAGTATGGAGTAGTGACAACAAACAAGAGACTTTGGAGACCAAGTAATTAACACTTCTCAGGTTATTTTTAACTGCATTATAAAGACTTCTAGGTTCAGAGTAGGAACAAGATTGCATAAGGGGACACGTTTGTGCAATTTGGCTGTTGAAAATATCACTTGATACTACTCAAATGAAGCTACATTTGAGAGAAAAAGACAAGCTATTAGTTAATTTTGATGGAGTCAAAATGAGTGAATAAAATGATTGGCTCTTCTAATCACTAATATTGTGAGAACACACATATTGAAAAACAAAAATTCCTGCAACCAAACAAAGAATAAAACATTAAAACTCACCTTGCCATACCAACTGATGATAAAGAAACACCAAAAGAGTAAGTTTAATCAAGGCCATTATTATTTTTTATAACACAAATTTAACCACTAAGACAGCCAAAGAAAATACACATATAGCTCCAACCAAACCAGGACTTTTAAAGCCAAACAGAAAACAATTTGTGCCACCTGGACAGCTCGTTAGCTCATTATTACATAATCAGTAAGCACACACAGCTTGAAAATCATTAAACCTGGGCAGAATAAAGAGGTTCACTTTCTGGCCAGAGAATAACTGGCTTCTGACTGACTGTGCATCCTAATATTCATACTGTCCATCCTAAATAGTATCTGAGTTGAGAATAAGTGTTTCCTAAAACACAGTATGTTGAACAGAGTGTGCCAAAAGTCCCCAGATGGTCTATTACTATGCAACATTTTATAAATGAGGCCCCAGAAGCGTAAATGAAAACTCTGGAAGAGCATTTGTAAGTACAGATCAGTGAATGAAAGAGGAGAAAACAGTTGCAAAACCTGCGGTATATTAAAAATGAAGTCAAAGATTTTCCCTGTAATTAATTGTTTTTTTTGTTTTTTTAGTTTCAAAGACATTTTATTCACTTTCAATTTATATTTTCATAAGTTTATTGAAAAATTACATTCATTTTAATTGGCGCAAATCTGATTCCCTACGCAGGTGCCTTACGCGCACACACAACATTGCTTCTAGCGTTGCCTGACAGTTCAGCCATTCATCATCAAACTAAAATGCAGTCAACCAAACATAAAAGTTACACTGAGAAGATGAAATACTCCAAGGCACTCGTATTGGAGTATTTCATCTTCTCAGTTTGATATTCACCACTAAATATCCAAAGAGCACCGTTGAGTATGTGAAGAGACCAGTGCAGCATTCTTGGCTGTTGTTTTGTCATAAACCTTACACTGTTTATTTTAAAAGGTCTGCTGTAAAATCAGCATGCAGTGCACAAACAACATTTTTGCTCACGTGAAGAATTTTACGTGGATATTAGGACATGGGTGAAGTATTAAGCCTTGTTTAGGCTACATAATGATTAGTTTAGCTACCAAATGTTACACATTGTTGTCGAATGAGAGAGGCTCGTGAGCCCAATTCCATCTCAGTTTTATTGACATCTGTATGCTGTTTATAATGAATGCCACTATAGCCTAATTTGTGTTTTATTGGAGTATGATCAATTTCTCTTTCATGAGATTACTTATTTTTGGCCGGATTTCGTGTCGTAAACTCTAGGGGTGAGGCTTTTAAACCAGGGTGTTGTTAGGGGCGTGATATTGAAATGTTAAGGACCTGGAGTTATTCATGACTTTGTATCTTCATGCATTTATTATTGTAATTCTGTATATATAGCAGGGTCAATTATCTCATCTTCAATTAGTACAAAATGCTGCTGACAGACTTTTGACTCGCACAAAGAAAAGAGAGAGAATTACCCCAGTTTTGATTTCTTTACACTGGTTGCCTATAAAATTTAGAATCAAATTCAAGGTTTTGTTGATGGTTTTTAAAGCGTTGCATGGCAGTTCCCCAAAATATATTGATGACCTTTTGATTCCTTATCAAAATACAAGGAAAATGAGGTCCACAAATCAAATGATTCTTCATGTTAAAACTAGATTAAAATCAAAGGGTGATAGGGCTTTCTCAGTGGCTGCTCCACGTTTATAGAACCTGCTTCCAATGCATATTAAATCCTCCCCATCTCTGGATGCTTTTAAGTCTAGATTGAAATTGTATATTTTTATGTATAGCTTTTAGAATTGATTGATTGATCAGGATTTAATTTTATCATTCGTAACTTTGTTTGTGTAACTACATAATGACGCGGGAAAGCACTTTAGTCAAAGGCAGTTGTTTTAAATGTTCTATAGAAATAAACTGTGTAATGTATTGTATTGTCTAAACTTGGTGTAAATTATGCAATCTCTATAGGGCACAAAAAAATTTAATGAAGCATGTTTAATATATAAAAAAAAAAAGAAGAAGAAGCAAAATAAGGTCAGTTTGACTAAAATAACAGTTTTTTATTATCATTTTTTTGAGCAAGTCTAGATGTGCTCCAATAGCCTGTATAAAGTCTAAAACAGAGCATGTCTAATATCGTATAATGGCAGTAAACATGTAGAGCATATTACAGTTTTTTTTTTTTTTTTTTTTTTTTTTTACAATCGTTAGGACACATTTCTCAATACTAAAGTCACTTTTTTAAAAACTAACCATCTTAAACTAAAACTACCAAAACACTTTATTAATGCCTCAAATCAATGCATTCTTACATAACTCTAGCAAGGTTTTTCACAAAACAAACCAACTTTATTACTCTTTATTAATGTTTTCTTTTGTAAAATTTCTTTACAAAACAAGAATGATACTCTCTACTGTTTATAAATCATTGCAGTATATGTTACAAGGTCCATGTTTACATTACAGTACAAAACTATTCCTAAGTTTTCCCCATTTGTACAGATGGTAATGAAAGTGGAAAAACTGTAACACTTGTGAAGATCTTCAGATATTACTTTCGAAATGTTACAAATTAGTTTTATTCATTTTTGTTTTAAATTTAAGTTTAACAATTTTGAAAACCATATGTAAACGTGCAAATTGGCTTGTTTAGTACATAAAGTTTTGGTGGTGTTTGTGTCGAAGTGATAAATCAGTGAATCGTTGATTCAAAAACGCGTTCAAAAAACGCAATTTCATTCAGTACCGCACTGAACACCGCAGAGGGGCACATTATGGCTTTGCTTAGAACTAGAGAAAAAAACTATATTTTCTCTGTGATGTAAATCACTTAATAATAACTTATTTTTTATTGAATTTTTGTCCTGTGTCAGCAAACAGTCCAGAGAGACAGAGGTAAGTAATCAAAATAGCATGTATATTGGACAAGGGGACAAATGTTGTGCAGAAACCATCCTAAACTTGATCTTATGATCATCTCTCAAATATGCGTATGTGTGATTCATAGAATGAACGTACGTACAGAAAACGCATGTACGCCTCTCTTTCAGATGTGAAATTTATGAATCACAAATAATCTCAAACTTGCACGCAACTCAATGGTTTCAGCTCTCTGCCTTGTAAAGGACTCCTAATTAATGTCATTAACATATAAAAGATCACCAGTCATCGTCCAAATCCTTTAACCCTCTGGGGTCTGAGGGTGTTTTGGGGGCCTGAAGAAGTTTTGACATGCCCTGACATTTGTGCTTTTTTCAGGTGCTTATAAACATATAAATGGATCAAGTCTGAAAACACTGTATTCAGCACAAACTGGGCTACAATAATATGTGAGCAGCATGTACGTGTCAGCCCTCTGTTATGTGTGTCTTGTGTTCCCGCCTCATGTTTCCATATTTGGTTTGTTTCCTGTCCTTATTAAGTGTGATTGAGTTAATTCTTGTCCAGCTGTGTTTGTCATTTATCTACGATTTACCTATGTATTTATAGTCCGGTCTGTTCAGTTTTTGGCTGGTCTACTGGTTACTCCTCGGTGTTCCTGTGTGTCTACCCTGCCTGGTCTTGCCCTGTTTGGATTATTTGGATGTCATTAAAGACTGTGTTGTTTGAGTTTATCCTCATCTGCGTGTTCCTCGTTCATCCCTCGTGTGCACCGTGACAGTATGTACATGATTGTGTTTTTGAGAAACCATGTGTGGTTAGTGAAAAACTAAAATGTTGAAGTCACTGAAATAAGGCTATAAAACACATACAGAACATTTGTTCACAAGACTTTTGAGAACTTGATCTTGTAGCCTAGAGTTTTTGCTTCAAAATAATGTGAAAATCATCTTGTTTACTCAAAGAAAACAGTACATCAAACTAAATTTTCGAATGCACTATTTCGAACGGACATATACGAGGAGGCGTGAATGATCATAAATAATGCTGTTATTCACACCTGAGAAGACAAAGGCCCACATAATGAGCTGCATAATGAGCCTTTCAGTCAGGTTTGTGAATGAGAGGGCTCCAAGAAATAATGTGAGGACAAAAGAAATTCATATTTTTGTTTGTAGTTTATTTAAAATATATTAAACTATTACAAAAAATTACTTGAGATTCACTTGCGAGTGCAGTTTATTAGGAACAATCAAAGCTGAATTTTTAGCATCATTACTCCAGTCACATGATCCTTCCGAAATCATTCTAACATTCTGATTTGCTGCTAATAAAAAACATTTATTATTATGTTGAAAACAGCTGAATATATATTTTTTTTCAGGTTTCTTTGATGAATAGATAGTTCAGAAGAACAGCACCTTTTGTAACATTATAAATGTCTTTATCATCACTTTTGTGCTAAATAAAAGTTTTAATTTCTATACCCCCCCACTCCCAAAAAATACTGACTCCAGGCTTTTGAATGGTATACGTGTATATTGTTACACGTGGAGTAAGACTGGAGTAATTATGCTGAAAATGTAGTTTTGATCACAGGAATAAATTACATTTAAAAATATATTCAAATAGAAAGCAGTTATTTTAAATAGTAAAAATATTTCACAATATTACTGCTTTTGCTGTATTCTGGATTAAATAAATGCAGGCTTGATGAGGAGAAGAGAATTCTTAACAAAAACATTAAAAATCTTACTGTTCAAAAACTTTTGACTGGTAATAAATTGCATTACTTTATCATGGAATATTTGTTTTCGATAAGACTTGCAATAAAGGTAGACATGTCAAGCTTTCTATAGATATGTCTGGCATGTCTTTGTGTGGAGTATTTGCTGAGTTTCAGTTCATTTTAGTGACGTGTTCTAAATGAAGATCACGGCGATCAAGGCGGCAGAAAGTGCACCCTGTTTGTTTTCTTTATTTGTTTGCTTTATAAATGAGGCCCGAGAAGCGACAGTCTGAACTGAAGATAAGTAATCTGAGAATGTAAGGTTTGAAATGTCTTAGCTGATGGTAACTGAGGTATGTTTCTTGCAGGTGATCCGAAGGAGCGATGGAGCGGTGGAGTGGCGGAGCATCTACGGGTAAGGAAACATAGGTAAGTCTCAAGGAAAGTAGTCAGGCTATAAGGCAAACTGTAGACCAGACGCTGAGGTAATGGGGAGAGTGCGGTGATATAGGGAGCTTAAAAAGCTGAGACAGGTGCGGGCCATCAGAATTCTGGTCATTGGGATCTGGTGTGCACTGGTGCTGATGGCTGTGGTGACTGGGGTGACTGAGGTAGTTGAGACTCCTTGCCAGTGGTGACAGTACTCCCCCCTCCCGGAAGGCGTGATCTTGTGCCGTAGATGTGCCAAATGTAGGCAAGGAGTCAGAGGAGCACTGGCAGGGAGGCAGGCAGATGACCGCAGAGTCGAGGACGATATTAAATGGGAGGCTTTCTTGGGCTCTGAAGTAGACAGAGGGGGTGGAAGCCCTCTCGGGGCTGGAGTCAGGGACAGAAGCCCTCTCTGGGTGGCACTCGGGAACTGAGTCTCTATCTGGGCTGGATTTGGGGACATGAACACTCTCTGGGACAAATTGAGGAATGGAGGCTCTCTCTATGCCCAATTCTGTGACGGAAGCCTTCTCTGGGCATGACATGAGAACGGGAGCCCACACTGAGCTGGTCTTGGGGTCCGAGGCTCTCCCTGGGCCATCCATAGAAATAGAGGCCATTTCTGGATCATATGTGGGAATTTTAGTCCCCTCTGGGCCTGACGTGGAAATCGAAGCCCTCTCAGGGCTGGACCTGGGGCCCTCCCTGGGTTATATGCGGGAACAGCTGTCTTCTTGGGGCTGAACGTGAACATAGGAGCTCTCTTTGAGCTAGACTCGGGATCTGTAGCCCTCCCTGGGCCACATACAAGGACTGTACTGCCGTGCAAAGGCAAAAGACTGTAACTTCGATTTTGGTCGAAAATGAGTTATGGATATTTTTGAGACATTCAAGACATCCTTTATCATGTGCATAAGTATCTTGAGTCAATTTAGTTGTTTTTCAGAGAAAATAATGGGTTGTCTTAACCGTAACTTTGAAAAGCCTCGGAGAAACCAAGGCAGAACACTGTATAACACTAGTTACCGCTCTTTCACTTTGTTTGGAACGCTCAAATTGAGGTACAGCATTCTGCCTTTTTTTTTGCCGGCTTTTTTTACGGTGCCGGCTTTTAGTTATACGGTGTTCTGCCTTTGTTTAGCCGTGCGTCAAAATTAAGTTACGGTGCTAGCTTGGAGTTATACGGTGTTCTGCCTTTGTTTTACTGTTCATTAAAGTCTGCCACATTTTAATTACGGTGTAACTTGTATACTTTCATACATCTGATCTGTCACTGAAGCATTAGACAAACAAATTAGGTAGATCGCTATCTACCAAACAGCTCCATATAACAAAGCACTGTAAAGAGATACCTTGGCAACAATAGGTAATCGTGAATAATCTTTAAAGATTTTTTTTGTTGTATTTTTTCCTTTTTCCTTTTTATAATGCAGATTATTCAGCAGGCTGTCACTTCTTGGACATGTGTGAACTCGAATGCCGTAGCATGATCAATTATAATTTCAGTACAAACAGTTCACAATTAAATCCATATCCTATCTTTTCTTGTAACCCGATAAAATCAATCCATGGTGATGAACGTCATCGGAGATGTTTAATCCACAAGCATTCTGAGCATTCCTGCTTGCTGGCATTCACATTAATCCACACATCGTTCATTTAGGTTAGGATATTTCAGAGAGACCCCAGGATACCTTGTGTCAAAAAGTTTGATTTATTGCCCCTCATAAAGATAAGACCCCCACCCCTCCCTCCCACCCAAACTGGACACCCAAACTGGACACCTGTTTTGTCCACCCCCACCCATCTAAATGAGCATCTGTTTTTACTGTCCAGTGATCCTAAGGTATTTATGAATGTTTTGGGAAATGTGTTTTTGTGCGGGCCATTGAAGACAGTTATGTGTTTAAACTTTAAATTGTGAAACTGTGTTAAACGGGACAAAGGGAAGTTTTTATTGGAGTTTTTCACTTACACACATCAACAAAAAAAAAAAACATCAAACATATACGTAAAATGAGCAACGACTTGCTAGTGTTGTTGTAACGAGCTCTAACTAGTTTAAAAACGTTTTAAGTTAAATAAAAAGTAGAAGTGTACGTGTTTGTTTATTTAAAACAAACAAAGCATCTGACACGTTAGTTAAAACAATAGCTTAATATTACAAGTTAAATAATATAGAGCTGACTCATCTTCTAAAACAAAAATGTATCAGAAGCGAACGTTAAGATACTTTACAACGTTCTAACATTAGAGATTAAAAGGTAGCTTTTGACTTATCTTCTAAAACAAAAAAGCATCAGAAGCGAACGTTAAGATACAACGTTCTAACATTACAAGTTAAAGAAAATAGAGCTGACTCATCTTACCGTCTTCTAAAACAAAAAAGAATCTGACACGTTCGTTAAGTAAAAAGTCAAAATCTTGTTACAAAAATTAAACAAAAGAAAAAGAGCAGACAATCTTACGCAGCCCGTCCGTCAGATAACCGCACACTAGCGCGTCAAAACTCAGAATGCGCTTACGCCGCTGAATCCAGACCACGCCTACTGCCGGCCCCTAACAGCGTGAGGAGAGACCAGGGCAAAGATTTAAAAGAATTAAAGTAATGTTTTAACATTAGAACGAACGTTATTTTAATAAATCTTTAACATTTCGTAATTAATGAAACAATTAGGCAATCATCCTAAAGCTTTTTACCTTAAAATTAGGTTAGTCTAGTTTTTTCCTTTTAAACAAACAGTACCTAAGCCGCCGGGGAAACGTTGCTTATTTATTTTATTTACTGCTTATTTATTTTATTTATTGTAGTTTAGTCATTCGCACTTAATTTAGCAATACCTTTATTTACTCTTCTATTTTTTGTCAAGTTTAAGACTTCTGACGCGTTACATTACCCAGACTTTTTCACTTTTAAAATGAGGTTACACAGCTTTTTCTTATAAAAATTACCTCTGAAGTCGCACGAAAATGTTGTTTGTCTTGTTTTATTTTATTTTAGTAGTATAATATCTTTATTTACTCTTTGATTTTGTCAATCTTAAAACTTCTGGAGCTATAGTTAAAACGCATACACGCGCATGTGAGCGGAAACCGGAATGAAAGCAAACGTTTTGGACACCTTTGGATTTTTCAGAAGTAATTAGACGCCTAAACGTTTTACATTATCGCGCGAAATGTAAATATATCGTCTCACGCAGTGCAACGAAATGAGAACGACACGTTGTGTCTGGACGTATGATTAACGACGCGACCGTATCAGATCAAGAGGGTCGTTGTAAAACATCTGAAGGTATTTCTGGAGACGCAACTCATTTGCAATCTAACGAGTTTTTGAGGGGGTCTGGCATCGTAAACTTTGCCTTCGCCGTTCATTGATCAAACGACTTACACTTAACCATTTATGCCATGCGCCTGCTTGTATGAACTTTGTCAAAAGTTTAGATTTAAAGTTCGCTGTCCGGTCAAAGGATGTATGTCCCTTTTGAAGATTTTATATGATACATAGCTGGTTAACTTAAAAGTTAGGTAAAGTTGAGAAATTAGTATTTATAACGAATTATAATCTATTCGAATACGTCTTCAAACCGATGTTCGGGATGTAATGAGGTAGATAAAGAAGGCGATAAAGTTTAAATAAATAGAGGATCTCCAAAGATGGTTGTTTTAATAAGATGGTCTATGTTGTAGGAAAATGACGTTTAATTTACTTAATTTCACATATTTTGTTATTTCTTTATACGCTCTTTGATCATTGTAGCGCTTAAAACATATTATGATGTAGGTCTATACATATAACGCAAAAACTTTACCTTCGTAAGAAATATATAAGTCCTATTTCAAACGATCGTTTGAACAGATGGTTCACATCACGCCAGGTCAATAAACAGATATCCCGAACTTTGACTTTTCGTCTGTTAAAATCACCCGCGGTGTTCAAACGCGCATAGATAAGGGACAATATGCATCTACATGTGAGGGATATGCTAACATCGCAGCAATTAAGTTGTAAAAGAAAAAAAAAGAAAATCTAAAAGATGTTTCACCGACGGGATGAAACACCTCCAGCTGTGTTAAGTAAAGTGATGAAGATGCAGCCGGCTAACCAACATGCGTCTGATGAATTGCGCGGGATGGGTTTGATGAGAATAAGGGAAAGTCAGAATCCGAATAAATATATGGCGGTCGCGAGCGATAAGTAGGAGTCTAAATATAAAATGTATCCAGACTTTCTGTTTTAAATAATGTAGCGTAAATCTATATCATACCGTCAGGTAAATTATGTAAACAGATGCGAAACCGGTGTTTAAATGTAAATAATAAAATCGTTCCTTTATGTATGCATGTACGAATAATCGCAATATTTATAGAATGTTAGTCATTATGTTTAAACACGAATTTCGTAATATTTGACCATACTATTTCACAAATTAACGTTGTGTCATGTACCTTACTAAAGATTCGTGGTATTAGGTCACCCCCTGCAGGCTGTTATCGGATTTACGACGTATTTTCAAGAGACGTCCCCCCGAAGTGATGCGTTAAAAAGCACAAGTTATAACATCCTCATTAACTGTAAAACTCTAACTTCTCTTACGCCGCCGTTACACCTCAACAAACGTCGGAACGATGGCTGACAATTACGATGGTGAGTATGTTTTGGTCATAGGAGATGTTTAAATATTTTAACGTGAATATTTGTTTAACATGACGTTATTATTTCCAGCTACTTTTGATAATCTTGTGTTTGACGAAGATTTAGAACACATCCTCGAGGAGATATGTAAGTCTTTACTCTTTTTTTTTTTCCATCGTACGGTTTAATAATGTTATTATTATTAATAATAATGATGATGATTATCATTTATTCAGTTGATGAAGCCCAACTAACTGTTTGCGAGGACGACAACGGTCTTAACGGTAAGTTGATATTAGTTTTGTTTTGTTTTTCTTAACGTGTTAAAAACACCGAACCTCATAAACAGTATTTACTAAATTTGACAGGTGTGCACAATGATGACAACAACCTTGTAACAATAACTGCAGAGGATGTGCAGAGGGAGATTGTGGAGGCCGAGTTACGTCACGAGTCAGCCAACGTCACAACGACCACCCCCTCCCACACGGAATGTTCGGATGAACAACTTCACACGCCTAACGTCCGTGCAAACGCGCACACAGACGTAATCGTCCCCTCCACGCAGCGAATGTACGGTTGCGGACAGGCCGTAAAACGCGTGAGGCTGCCCGAACAGGAAACGAGCGACTCGCCGTCCACCAGTCGTTTAAGGACTTCAGAGAACAACGGTGCGTATTAAAACAGAAAATCGCATTATCATATTTTATGTTCGACTTTTATTTAATAAATTAATAAAGTGGTTATTGTTATTCTTTTTACAGAACAAGATCACGACCAACGAGGACTAACAACTTGGTCTGATTCGCTGGTCCACGCGTGGGATCAGGTCTCCTTCACTGATACGGAGAGTGAAGAAGAAGAAGAAGAGGAGGCGGAGGAGGAGGAGGAGGATGCGGAATTACTACGTGAAATACCTCGGGAGCTGATTAGCGACCGTGATTTAAATAGAAGGCTTGATCGCGAAGCGTTGAACCGTGTTAATCGTTACTTCGAAAGACTTTTTGATCTGGCCGGACAACCGTTAACTTACCGTCAAGTCGAAGAGATTGCAGCTAACGCGCAAGGTGACGTTATTTCGATTTTAAGAAATGTCATATCCTGTCAACAACAACACACCGAAGCCTTACGACATGCAGCGGAGTTTTGGAGAAATTGTCACGAAGAGTTATATAACGAATTCACGCAATTTCGCCAGAGTATGATCGGAGTACCGGAGGAAATTCGGGAAAACCGGACCGAGCTGAGATTGGCGGTAAATGCATTATCTTTGATGTCCGAGCGTTTGAATCTACTACAAAGAATGTTGGTAGATTTGCATGAACGTATGATACCGAGGAGATAACGTACAATGAATTGAATAGCTGATTTTTCCTTTCATTATTTTCCTTTCATTATTTTCCTTACATTATTTTCCTTACGTTATTTTGTATGTTACCTAACGTATGATACCGAGGAGATAATGTACAATGAATTGAATAGCTGATTTTTCCTTATGTTATTTTCCTTTCATTATTTTCCTTTCATTATTTTCCTTACGTTATTTTGTATGTTACCTAACGTATGATACCGAGGAGATAATGTACAATGAATTGAATAGCTGATTTTTCCTTACGTTATTTTCCTTTCATTATTTTCCTTTCATTATTTTCCTTACATTATTTTGTATGTTACCTATATTGAATTTTCATACTGTTATTAATGTTTATCATTGACAGCAAGGTATTATTGATTTATTCACATTAGTAAATCATATACGTGTTGATATGTAACTTCTCACCGTTGATTGTATCTCCTATTAGTTTCTGGTTCAATTTTACTCACTGATGGTAAAATGATTATTTTGAATTTATACCGTAAGTGTTTGTTTTTGTTATATCTGGACATGTTACGTTGTGAACCGTTGTGGTGTTTTCAAGGCGCTACATCCGTTTGTCTTTAAGGTTGAACTATTTTGTATTTCTGATTTTCAAAATAAATTTTCAAAATGAGTGGTAAAAGATGTCACGACGATTTGCATGGACATGTGCCAGAAGATGATCAGAGATCATTAAGACCTAGACACGATTCTCAAAATAACACCGATCTGTTACACGAGCTCATTAATAATCAATTACAGATGTTACAACCAGATTCGCTTAACATGACCGAAAGATTGCACGAACTGGTAGATGAACAGTATGAATGGCTGGATGTAACTATAAATGACGGTCAGATTGGTGCGGGTTCATCTAACGATGACGCCTCAAGCTACGATCCTTCAGCACCAAATATGGGTCTCAGCCAAAATTTTATAGATAGGCTAATAAATGAAGGTGGTCGTGTGAGCGATTTTACAATTACCCCAAGATCGAGATTTAATGGTTTAGAAATTCGCAGAACTTTAAATTTCCGCGAAATCGCCGCAGATGATTATGCAGCATATAATATCTTTTTGCAAGATATTTTGAATGAGATCGTAGATTTTTCACGTTTGTTGGCAGGCGAATCCGGTTTTATGAACGTGTCGCTGCAAGGTGAGAGTCTCCCCACAGACATTAATGCGGTTCTAACGCCAGATAATAATCACGACGTTAATACGTTTATCGATCAAATCGAACGAACGGTTCAAAGCAACGCGGATGTGGGGTGCGATTCTGTGTTACATTTATGCGTGTCTGTGGTACGTAATAGACAAGGCGGAGGTCGTAGAAAGTTAGCCGACCTAGCGCACAATATGATAATCCAAAAAAATAAGATGCATCTTTTCGTCGCAAAAAATATAACAGACAACATGTGTTTCAGCATATGCCTGGCGCGTTTTTTAAACCCTCATTGCCCCGATCAGGAATTGGTCAGAATAGCCAACAACATACACACAGAACAGGGTTATCATCCTCAAGATAAAATAGCGTTTCACGACGTATCTAAATTCGAAACAGCCCTAGACCTAAAAATAGTCATCTTTCACAGAACGTGTTCAGGTAAATTGGAAGTGTATAAAAATACAGATGAAACACACCCGAACACCGTACATTTATACCTGCATGCTGAGCATTATTATATGATAAAAAATCTGAAGGGTTTCTTAGGGTACGGCTACGTTTGTGAGTACTGCTATCAAGGCTTTAACGATCGTAGTTTACATTATTGCAAATTTACATGCAATGTGTGTAATACACCTCAGTGTCACACACATCCTAAGAAATGGACGCAATGTGAGGACTGCGCTAGATATTGCAGATCTGACTTCTGTTACGAAACGCATAAACAACCGCAAAGTGAAGGGGTGAGGTCACGCTGCGATCTCGTAAAATTTTGCGGCAGATGCTGCAGACAGTATAGAGCGAAATGGACGGATGATAAACTATCACCGCACAAGTGTCCCCCGACCAAATGTCCGCATTGCAACGACATACTGGTAGATGAAGGCCATCACAGCTGTTATATTCAGCCCGTAAAACCTGAAGTGCATAGCGAAAAATATATTTATTTCGATTTTGAGACGATGCACGAAGATTCAAGACATACTGCAAATTACGTGTGCGCCATTTCGCAAGACGGTGAAGAGTTTACAGCCGAAGGCGTTGATTGCGTAGACAAAATGGTCAAACATTTCAGACGTCCAAAATTTACAGACTTTACATTTATAGCACACAACGCTTCAGGTTTTGACTCTTATATATTGCTCGAGTATTTCACAAGTCAAGGTTTGGCACCAAAAATTATACTCCAAGGATGCAGACTCGTATATATGTACGATCATGTATTTAAACAGAGATACATAGACAGTTACAGCTTCTTACCTATGAAATTATCAAAAATGCCCTCCGCTTTAAACCTAAACGCCGACGAAAAAGGATTCTTCCCCCATCGTTTTAATCGTTTGCAAAATGCAAATTACGTCGGACCCTATCCATCTAAAGAAGATTATGGATACAATACAATGTCCGAATCTGATCAGGTCAAATTTGATACGTGGTACGAGAGCGTAGCAGGACAGGTGTTTAATTTCAAAACACAACTGGCGATGTATTGCAAGAACGACGTTGTTTTGTTACGTGAGGGTTGTATGAAATACAGAAACGAGTTTATAGCGTGTACAAACGTGGACCCCTTCGGATGTGTAACGCTCGCGGGGTGCGCTATGAAGGTGTTTAAAACACTTTTTTTATCCAAAGACACAATAGCCCTGACGCATAAAAACGCCTATCTTGATCAGTACAAAGCTTATTCTACCCCGTCCATCCAGTGGTTGGAATATATTAAAGCGACCAAAAACGTTGACGTGCATCATGCATTAAATCACGGAGAAGTCAAATTCGGATCTTATCACGTGGATGGATATTATGAGTTTAACGGCGATAGAATGGCTTTGGAATTCCTGGGGTGTTTCTGGCACGGACATTGCTGTCGTTTTAATCCTAACGAATTAAATCCTGTGTCAAAAACACCTTTCGGTCTGCTCAGAAGACAGTCTGATAATAAGCTGGAAGTTCTGCGTAAAACTTACAACCTCAAAGTAATTACTATTTGGGAATGTCAGTGGGAGAATGCCAAACAAAACGATCCTGATGTTAGGACTTTTATGAGTAATTACGCGGCACCTGAACGTCTGAATCCCAGGGCGTCGCTTTTCGGTGGTCGAACGAATGCACTGAAGCTTTACCATAAAGTTACAGAGGGCGAACGCGTATCATATAATGACTTTACGTCGTTGTACCCTTTCGTACAGTCACGTAAAACTTACCCCATCGGGCATCCTGAAATAATTTTAAAAGATTTTGAACAGGTCGAGTCTTACTTTGGACTTATTAAATGCACGGTGCTGCCACCGCGTAAACTGCTTCATCCGCTCATCCCTTTCAAATCGCCGCAGGGGAAGTTATTGTTCGCTCTGTGTCGTACCTGCGCAGAGCAACAACTACAAACGCATTGTAACCATAGCGACGAAGAAAGAGCTATTTCAGGGGTTTGGACGTCTGTGGAACTCTCACACGCACTAGTTAAAGGTTATACAGTTGTCAGAATCGTGGAAGTCTGGCACTTCCCACAGACGTCAGACACATTATTCACCGAATATGTTAAGACGTTTCTCAAATTCAAGCAAGAGGCTTCAGGTTTCCCCCCGCACGTAGTGACAGATGCTGAAAAACAGTCTTACGTTGAAGATTATTTTGAGAAGGAGGGTGTTCATCTTGACATAGACAAAATAACTCTCAATCCGGCGCGTAGATCTATAAATAAATTTTTATTGAACGCCCTTTGGGGGAGATTCGGACTTAGGTGTAATTTACCTAAAACCGAACTTTTGACAGATCCTGAAGATTTCGCCCGTCACATTTTTGGAAACTACCATGTAATTAAACACTTCTCATTCGTATCAGACTCTGTAGCCCTAGTACAGTGGTGCTACGCTGAAGACGACCCCGCCCCCGCACGCGATGTTAATGTGTTTATCGCCTCATTCACCACGGCTTACGGACGGTTGGAATTATACGACCTTATGGACAGATTAGGCCCGCGCGTTTTTTACGTAGATACAGACAGTGTTATCTTTTCGTCAAAAGAAGGCGAATGGATGCCTCAAACAGGTTCGTACCTAGGCGAACTGACGAACGAACTCGACATAGACGATAACATCACAGAATTCGCATCAACCGGTCCTAAATCGTACGGCTTTAAAACTGCAAAAAATAAAGTCACCCTTAAAGCGAAAGGGATCACGCTCCATTCTTCGAATGCGCAAATCGTTACCTTAGAAAGTATGATCTCTCTGGTACAGGGATATGTAGCATCACGTGACACGTCCCATCTACTCACCCGTACAGAGACCATTGTACGGAATAAAAAGAAGTTCACACTACATAACAGATCACTTTTGAAAAGATTCAAAGTGGTTTATGACAAACGGATTCTTTTGCCTGACTGCTCCACTTTACCTTACGGTTATTAACAATATGTCCAGACCAGATGATGTGTATGTTGAAGAAGGTTTTGACTTTCGTTTTAATTTCCCGTTCTCCGCCGTGGTCTCCGGGCCTTCCGGAAGCGGGAAGACTGTCTTTGTGAAAAATCTGTTGTGTAACGCAGATAAGCTGATCAATGTAAAAATTGATAATATTGTTTTTTTATACAGCTGTTGGCAACCATTGTATGATGAACTCTTGTCATTGTTTGATATTAAATTTATTGAAGGCATACCAAAATCTTTAACGGATGAAAATTTATTGCCTCCTAATAAGAAATCTATTTTGATTTGTGATGATTTAATGGAATTAGCATATTCGAACGATGAACTCTCGCGCGCCTTCACGAAATATGTTCATCATAAATCATTTTCCATTATATTGATAACTCAGAATCTGTTTTTTCAAGGTAAAACCAGTAGGACTATTACGCTGAATACTCATTATATTATTTTGTACAAGAGTCCCAGAGACTCTATGCAAATAATGGTTTTAGGACGACAAATTTTTCCAGGGAACACTAAATATTTCATGGAATGTTATCAGGATGCAACCAATAAGCCTTACGGATTTCTGCTGATTGACTTTAAAGCTAAAACGCCCGAACGTTTTCGTCTCAGATCGGATCTGTTTTCAGATCATCAGGTGGTGTACGTACAGAAAAGAACGCGGTAAACTTTGATGAAAATAAGAAAAATGAGCGATAGGCTTTGTAAAAACCTACCTCTTTTAAAACTGTTATATAAGGCTTCGCCGAAGCAGCGGCGTGTCATTTTACAGTCGGCATCGGATCAACTGATTCTATCCTTATGCGAAATAGCTCTTAACGTGCTCCGCGGTACCATACCTCTAAACAGTGCACAGTTCCGAAGATTAAAAAAGAAAAAAGAAGAAATCAAATACGCGGCTAGTAAAAAGATCACCGTCGAGAGAAAAAAACGTCTGATTAATCAAAGAGGAGGATTCCTCGTTCCTCTGTTAAGTGTCGCCATACCTTTTATCACTAGTTTAATAACATCCAGACAACAATAGGAATGGAATATGCTGAAAAGCATTATGTAATTCCGCAGAATCAGCTGAATAAATTAAGAGCCGGGAACGTTCGCGAGACAATTCAACAAGTTGTGGAGAATGATTTGGATGGTGCTATAAGAAATATATTACAGAGGTCTGATTTAGATTCGCACGGGAAAGCTAAACTTTATTCCAACGTCTTGCAGAGGTTTTTAACTATAGTAAAACAGGGCGATTTGGAGAGCGGTAATTTAACTCTCACGCTCCCGAGACAGGATAACGTTCACAACGACGCACCTGCTAGTACACCTGCTAACTCACATGACCCACCGTCTAATAACGACGATGAAGAGGATCACATAGTCAACGAGATCTTAAACAACGTACCGCAAAGGCGATTAAAAAACGTCAAATTCATTTTGAATAAAATGTCTAATGCTAAGCAGTTGTGTTCATGGACAGATTCTGGAGAGTTTGTGTTTAAAGGACGCGTAATCGCCGGTTCGCATGTGATGGATTTGGTTAAAAGCATAACAGCTCCTCATACCGTCCGCGATGAATACAGGCCTCGCGGATGGACCGAATTTCTAGATGCTTTTGCCGTTTTAAATATACCATTTTCAACTATAAGCAATCCGCAAGTTAAACGGTCGGTCGAAACCCTTAAAGGGAAATCACCCGGACACATCCAGCAGATGTCGCCAAAGATGACGACCCCGTTGAAACAACGACGTGGTAAAAAGCTTACGAGCAAGTCGAGGCTTAGTACCCCAGCAGGAGATGTGTTTAATTCACCGACTCTTGATGCTAGCGCGTGGTTAACTTTTTAAGTTACTGTTTGTAAATATATTTGTAACCATGTTTGAAATATTTGTATTAAAATGTGTTGAAATATCAACATTATATTAATAAAGAAAAAGAAAAAAAAAAGATATAACTGATTACCCAACTTCTTTTATTTATAAAGTACATACATTTGAGATTACATCTTTTATTTATTAAACATGTAATAGAATTTTACAGATCTGCACGCAGTGAATACAATTAAATGTATCACAGAGACGAGGTTTCAATCTCTTTACAAATCGAACAACCATGTCATCATTTTTAATTAGATCATCATAATACATTTTAACAATATTTTCATAACCGTAACCTTTTGACATGTGATACAGAAAAAACACACAATGTTGGCCGCATGCATCTGATGCGAAGTCTTGAACCTGTTTGTTAGAGTATTGCACGCGAATAGAATTGTTTTTTAAAAAATCTTGGACAGTCTTCGGAAAACGCGGATCTTTAGGGTTTCCACCAAAGCTGTCGAAAAAACAACTAACGCCGTCGTTGTTTATGTAGATGGCTGCCCAGTGTTGACCCGATTCTGTGGAAGGATCCGTATTAAAAATGAGCATGGCCGGTAAATTCTTTAACGGAGTTTTGGGTAGGTAATCGCACGGAAGCACTCCTAAAAAATACGTGTTGTGCGTAATTTTATCCATAATGGCCGTTAGTTGGACGGTATTCATTTCGCCTTCTCGGTCAGTAATAATCGACCAGCACCTGTCTTCGATTGGATATTTCAACGATTGAATCAAAAATCGCGTATACGATAATGGTTACGGATTGCGCGAGAGGTTGTCTGAATCGCGCTTCCAGTCTAATGTTTCCCGATCTAATTAATGATACGTGATTCGAACAATCTTCATCGGGCGATAAATTAAATCCGTAGAGGGTGTATCCATTGAGAAAATCCTGGCGATCTATTGCCAGAGGCTGATTTTTAAGATGTCTTCCGGTAGATAATACGAGTTGATAAAAGTCCCTCACGGCGGATCCGTTCTCATATTCAGGCTGAAGGGGTTTGGACGGGATTTGTGTTCCGTCACGATATAAAGCCAGAAATTCCAGGTTAAAATGTTTAAAAGCAAAGGGGTTTTTATCGTACGCGCCTGAAAAAGCCGTATTTTCTGTCATTGCTAAAATTATAGATTTTGGTAAAGTCCCCAAAAAAAGATTTTCTTGATTAGACACGCGAGATCCTACCGGTATAGAGAAATTCTTCAGACACACGCGTTCTATGGGGTATTTAGCTGTGGTGGATAGAAGCGCTTGCGCGTGTCCTAGCCGTACGCCCGGTGAAACCGAAACTTTTTTCACAAAAAGAGACGCGGATACAATATTGAGTTTATAAGCGTTCAGGTCATCTCGCATCAAACAAAACTCGTCTTTACCTCTTGTCATCCGTATTCGCAGGTCTATACCATTCAACATTAACTTCTCCTGAAAGAATATATCGCTATGGATGGGTGCTAGTAATTCTACGACATTACTAGCATTGGTAAACGCTGCGCGCTTCATTAATCCTGTGTTTT